>JANEYF010000887.1:0-592500 GCA_029963845.1 Rhamnusium bicolor
CTCGACTTCATGATGGTTCCCGTAACTAAAATATTTTTTTGCAACATGTATTCAAGGAGTGGCATAGTGGTAAAATACCTGTCAACAAAAATATGGGTACCTTCTAAAAGTGTTTCGGACAATCTAATCACAGCTGAAGGACCAACTCCCTAAATTTGTAATATTTTGTTGCAAAAAGGTACTCTTACCTTGGTAGATTTCAAAATCTAAAATCAGCCCTGTAGGAGTGACGCAAACAAAATTTTTGAGTCCCTCTGGATTCGGTTTTCCCCTAACAAATTGCTTCATTTGACAAACTCCAGAAAATGGAATCATTTGTTCATCCACGGAAACTTCATTGTACCTGCATAGGGCTAAACAACCTTGTTTAACTCTTTCGTGCAGTGGTCGAATCTTAAAAAGTCTATCGACTTTCCTTTCATCCTCAGATACGTTGTTGTCAATAATTACCTTCAAGTTAGCTCTTATTTGAAAAAAATCTGTCTCGTGTCATTGAATTGGAAATAATATTAACTTTGGTCATGTGTGACCAATACATTCTAAGTTGTGGGTATTTGAGGCAAGACATCAAGATAGTGATTCCAAAAAAACTTCTTTACCTCGGAAACAGTAAGGTTCATGGGTTTACTTTTCTCCTGTAGGTACCGTACATTTGTGCAATTGCAAATGTTTTTAAAAACAACATCGTCAAAATACATGTTAGTGTATTCCTTAATTTTCCACTCTCTTCTATCTTGCAAGGAATCGCTATTGCCTGAAAATTTGATGTTGGGCGATACAAAACTATCTGTCTTTTCCAAACACATCCGCTTCTTAGCAACCTTTTCCGCATCTAGTCTCTTTTTCAGTTCACTGAGTGGCTCATCGTCAGAATTTATCGATACTGAATCGTCAGACTCCAGTACGTCTGCAACGTCCTGAATTTCTTCCATATGGAAATCTAATTCTTCAGGAATCAACTCTTCAGCTTCCTCGATGTTTCCATCATCTTCATACTCTGAAAAATCTAGATCGGAATCTTCTAACAACTGAAGAAGTCTTTCATCATCTTCTCCCGGTAGTAAAACCTTATTTCTTCCAAAAATTGCTAAAAGGAAGAAAAAACGTTTCTATTATTTTGTAGGCATTAAAACCTGACGTCCATTGAAATGGACGCAGCCTTTTTACAGCGAAAGAAAAAACAACAAAACAAATTTATTAAAAATAATGATTTAAACATGTAAACAGAACATTAATCTAACGTCAATTGTAAAAAACAATTTAAAAAACATTATAAAACCTTCCACTTACCGTCTACAGTAGCCTGCCGAAAAGCCGCCATTTTATCAACTTATGTTTTCATAGGTTAACAAGTTGTAATACGCTGAATATTGACTGCGCCGGCGTCATTCGCCTAATATGCATGTCCACCATAATGTACCGACGGACTTACTGCTGTAAATTCAAGTGCAAGGAAAATAAGAAATAAAAACGATATGTCCATTTAAATGGACGTTGGGTCTCAGGAGGATAAATACACTTTTAATTCACCTTACTGATAAAGTTTAGTAAACATTTTATCATTTATTATAATAAGGTAGTCACATAAACGATATTTTAAAGTTTTTGACACTTCCAATATTCATAGTACTTAACCTGAAGGTGCAGTATAATCCTTTGTAATACATCAAAAATTATTTGGCAAAATCCATCTCCCTCCATTACGTATTGGAATTTAAAACAGGATCTGCAATGATAAATTGCTAATGAGATTTTTATCCGATGGATACGATTCTGATTTAGAAAAACGTGTGTTATTAATTGTACTGTTTTAGCAATTTGTTTTCAATCCATTTATAAAGCCATAATCTTTTTTATGAACTGTACAAGTGTTTTATTAAAACAAATTAATTTACAAACAGTAATAAATGTTAATACCTAAATACAAGATACCAAAGTCGAAATCCTCTCATTTTATTTAATTTATGAAGATTAAATAAAGTTGCCACACACACTCCTTGATGATTTATAAAATTTGTATCATAAATTGGATTACAAGTCTGGTATCTTGTATTACTTTTAGTATTAATTATTATTATTGTAATTAACCAAACCTCACTATTGGAATACTTCGGTATTTTAATTTTTATTATACCATTATTAGAAAATATTTCTGTGTCTCAGCATTCGTCCAATTTATTACATTGCAATTGATACTAGTAGATGGAGTTACCATTAACTCGTTAGTACACGCCTCTCACAAAGAGATTAATGATTCTCAGATCCTCCTTATTAACCTACTTCGCACTGACGAAGGCAATAACCAGAAACTGGTCTGAGAATAGTATACGCGACAGCCTCAAATGTGATTTCCATTTATTTGGTAAAATCTTTTTCTAGTGTACAATCATAATTAATTATTAATCATAATTAGAGGGCGGAATATATGCAAAGTGTATATATATGCATTATTTGCATATTTCATCCCATTACATGAAACATTGCATGTCTATGAAAAAAATGTATTTTTGTGCATATTTGGAGATTTTTCGTCTTAACCAATTATCGGAGCCCCGTCAGCGGGCGTAAACTGCACCAAAATTATGGATTTACCTGCCCTTTGTTACATGTCATTTATTGGGGTGTCGGGGGATTTCCAATAAAAAAGTTCTGAATAGCTGAAGGGGTTCTGAGTACTTGAATAGGGTCACTAAATTTCCAAGAAACTTGTTCTAAAATCTTCCTGTCTAATTATAAGATAATATTCTTCGCTGTAATGGCGCGGCCTAGTCGCCTAGATACTCTCAGTTCAGTTTGTCGATAGAGTTCAGTGTGAAAATAGTGTTTTGAGAATATTTATTTGATTTCAAAATGTCTAAAATGCCAAAAATTGCATGGATTAAAAATGTTCCTGAGTTGGATCTTAATGGAGATAAAATATTTTGCAAAGCTTGTGTAAAAATCGTAAGTACCTTTAATTTTTACACGTTACTGTTTTATTTTTCAAAACAGATGAATTTTCAGATATTCAACGATTGAAATTTTCAGTTTATTATGTTTTGATCAGCTGTATAAGAAAAACTGTAACGGCTTTCACTTTCCTATCTTAGCTTTTTATTTTCTATCTATTAACATGCTGTTTGAACTTAAATGATTGTTTTGTTTGAACTATTCGTTAACACTTAAATGATTTTTTGTTTCAGATTATCTGTGAAAAGAAGTTCCAAGTGGATCAACACTTGAAAACATCTATACATAAAGCCACGTTGCAAAAAATGAAATCTGGGCCCATTCAGCAGTCTGTGAAAACCACATTTCAAAATGTTGGAAACCAAACGAGAAGTGAAACGGAGGTTTTTCATCAAGACTTAAGCAAAGCTTTAGTTATAGCGAACATTCCTTTAAAAAATCTTCAAAATACCCAATTCAAAGAATTTTTACAAAAAATATTGTAACCAAGACATCCCTGATGAATCTACTATAAGAAAGAAGAACGTGAATGCAGTATATAAAACGGTCATACAGGAAATTAAAGTTTCACTGGACAATTGCAGTTTTTATATTATTGTTGATGGAAACACAGATACTTGTGGTCGATATATCTCACATGTTATTATTGGAGCCCTACAAGAAGCTAATCCAAGTAAACCGTATTTAATAGCTTCAAAAGAGTTAGACAAAACAAACAATGTGACCGTTACCCTTTTTTTCAATCGTCTTTGTCAGAATTTTTCTTGCCAAATGCAATCCCAGCAGAAAAGTTCTTGGTGTTTTTGTCTGATGCAGCACCGTATATGGTAAAAGTGGGCCAAAACTTAAAAATATTTTATCCCAATATGGTATATATCATTTGTCTTCTACATAGGATAAACAGAGGTGCAGAAACCGTCAGAACTGAATATCCTTTCGTAAACAAACTAATTTCAAATGTAAAGAAAGTGTTTTTAAAGGCACCTCTGAGAGTGCATACATACATACATATAAGGAGCGATTGCTAGGAGTAATTTTACCTTCGGAACCCGTAATTACCTGGTGGGGAACATGGATTAAAGCCGCAATATTATAGGCAGAACATTTTGAAGCTATTAAGGAATTAATTCTAGATATAGAAGACATCTCGCAGTGTGTAATTCAAAGACAGCTAATGCTGAAAAATGCAGATGTAGCTAAGCAACTTATTTTCATTAAAATTAATTTTAGTTTTATACTAGATATAATAGTTTCATTAGAAAGTAGAAATTTACGTTTAAGCGAATCGGTTAATTTTGTTGAATCTTTTTCCGCTAAATGTAAAAAGATTCCCAGTGATGTAGGTATTAAAGTTAGAAAAAAAATTAGATGCTACCATAGAAAAGAATGAAGGTTTCAAATCTTTATAGTCAGTAAATAGTATTTTTGTCGATAAATCGTCCAACGAAGTTACACCTTGGCCTTATAGCTTACTATCCAAATTGCAATACCCTATTACATCGGTAGATGTTGAAAGAACTTTTCTATATATAAATATATATGAGGCAATTATTTTTATTGGAAAATTTTTAAAAGTATTTAATTATAAATTCCTACTATAAAATTTCAAATTAAAATATTTTTATGATTTTCTTTTTATTTTATTTTATCTTTTATTTTAATTTTTCTCGAAATAAATATTTTCTATAAAATCAATGTTTTTGTGTTTATTAAGTAATTTTACATGTTAAATAAAGGTATATTATTGCATATTTGGTCAAATAAATGCATATAATTGCATACTTTAAATAAAAATGATGCATATATTATGGGCATGTTTTGGTTGAATTTAAATACATATATTCCGCCCTTTATTTATTACATTAGGATTTACTAAGATTCGCAATTACTTTCGAGGCCTTCAAACACTACTATAGTTATAAAAATTATTCAGTTCCTTCGTCCACAACAAAAAAAAATGTGCAACTCATATCTATGTATGCCGACGCAATCCATTCAAACATATTTGCCAAAGATTTACAATAGTAGATAGGAAATGACAGTTCTGTAAGAACCACTCACCACTTGCTGATTCCACTACTATTTTCTCCCACCACATTGGTGGTTGGTGGGAGAAACTGATGGAGAGTACCTGAATCTTGTGGTGGTGATAGAGAACTGTCATTCATAGGAAATGGAGGGAGATTTGGAATAATTGATAATTCAAATGAGGCAAGGGCTCTCAATTTCAAATACTTATAGTCTACTAGAGCTCTGTGATATTAATGGGATCAAGTAACTTTCATGAAGGCATTGATCATATTGAACTAAATAAAATTTAACTGATTTATAATAACTTTCTAAAGTGACATATTTTTTGAAAATATATAAAGATGTGACAATTAATAATTCGACAATATTGATTATTTCTCTGAGAAAATAATTATTGCTTAAGGTGTGCCTCAATACTATGTCCTTGGGCCACATCTCTTTTTTAGTATACGTGAATTAGTTACAATATCTGGCGTGTCTGTTTCAAATTGCGTTATTATTCTTAGAGACATAGCAGCAAAATATGATACAAACAAATTTACGTACATTAAATATATCTAAAACCACAAACCTTGCTAGCAATATTTTAAACAGTTATATATTCTTTAGTTTTAAACGTATTTTATTCATCATAATAACTATTTATTATATCCCCTCATCACAGCGTGTCATTCTTATTACAAAGCTGCTTAACTGTCATTTCCAGTATTGTTAAATATTAATAACTAATAGTTAATAATGTGACTGTTAGTGCAGGTAATATTAATAACACAAAGGAAGAGAAGAAATATCCATTTTTAAGTGGGTTTAGCTCGAAGAAGTAAAGATTTATTTACTTCCAAAAGTAATTATATTGGTCATAACCCATGATATGAGTCTTTCATGTTTCATTCCATTTTCATAGGACATATATTTTTAATTTAGTTTAGAGTATATATGAAGAAATTGCAACAGGCAAATGTGAACTATTATTTCTTAACTTAAACAATCGGTTATATCAGAGTTGGATAAAGAGTAATATCCAAATATGTAGCATATTTAACGATGACACCTGAAAATTCAATTATCCCGGTGAAAAGTTTAACAGCTAACTAACTGCAAAGTGATTAAAGTTAATTCAAACAATTTATTTAGAATGGAAATTTTATTAAAACTTCAGCTTATAACCAATTTGCCACCAGTATTTCATAAAGTTGTAAAAAAGTAACATTTACATAAACAGATTAAAACTATTCCGAATAATTAATGAAAGTTAAAGTTATGATATAAATTATGTTAAGCTTATATGCGAATGGATTATGATAATTTAATAAACGCTTTAAAAACTTGTTCAAATTAAATTCATAAATAATTCGTATCCTCTCTTTATTCCCATTATTTGTACTTAATCAGCAAATCTCGTGAAATTAAATTAAACACCTTGTGCGAGAAGAGGCTATACATTTAATGACAACGTACACACATCTGACAACAGGGTTTTTGCCTTAGAAAAAATTCCAGCTCTTCGAACCGAGATCGAACTCGGGATGTCAGAAAATGGACTCTATGTTATGGCCGAAAAACTAAAAAATGTAAAAATGTACAACCTGGAAATGGACATGTGCTATTCCACTCATTATAAATGCGTATTACATACATATTTTTCGTAGGAATCTTGTCATATGCAAAAAAACAAATTGAGGTTCTTGATAACTTAAGAATAATATTTTGTCTGGAAAACTGCTAGGTGTGTTACCCTGGAATTTTCACATTATAGTAAAAAAAAGGTGTCTTTCATCTCTGCTATCTGGTTTTCCCAAAAATCTGCATGAATCTTGCCATATGCAAAAAATGCAAACTGTGTTCCCCGACAAAAATTTCAAAGTATGCCACCTTAAAATGTTCATATTATAGTCAACAAAAGGTATTCCTTTCAGATCTGATATCAGTTTTTCCCAAAAACCCGTAGGAATTTTGTCATATATGCAACAAACGCAAATTGAGGACTGCGCCAATTTAAGAATAATGTTTTTTCTTCAAAAAATAACAAAGTGTGGCACCCTGAAATATTTACATTAAACTAAACAAAAGAGCGTTCTCTTCAGACCTGCTATTGGTGAAAATGAAATTTCAGGGTAGCATACTTCATAGTTTTCGAGAAAAAAAAATATTATTCATAAGTTGTCGCTGACATCGGTTTACATTTTTGCATACGACAATAATGCTCCTACGGGAATTGGGTAAAAACAATAGCAGGTCTAAAAAGAACGCCTTTTGTTTAGTATAATGTGAAAATTTCAAGATGGTACACTTTGTTGTTGTTAAGAAAATAAAAGCATTATTCTTAAGTTGTCGGGGATCTCGGTATAAATTTTTTTGCATATGACGAGTTCCTACAGAAACAATAGCATTACTGAAAAGAACATCTTTTGCTTTAGTACAACATGAAAATTTCAGGGTGTACAGGGTAAACCATTTTGATTATTTCGTTAAAGAAATGTCACTTATCAAACATAATAGTTGTCATCTTCATAGCTCACTTTAATAATGTTAACTTTTCCATATTTACAGTAACTGGTTTAACTAAGATATTCGACGTTTAATAACTCAAAAACGGTATAAGGTAGGGGTAACATATGGTATATTTTTGAAATTAGGAAAAAATGATCATTCCAAAAAGTTTAATAATATATAGCATATCCCATTAAAAAAATATATCATTTTTCTGCATCTCCTGAAATCTGCACGCTATTGTACATTTGATAGCATTTTAACAAAATTCAGTCATAACCACACAACTTTATTTAAAAAAAAATTTCTATAGGCAATAATAACGATAATAAGGGGTGGAAAATTTATAATAAATAACCCTGTACCTCGTAGTTTTCCAGAAAAAAAATATTATTTTTAAGTTATCAAGAACCTCAATTTGCATTTTTTTTTATATAACAAGACTCGTACGGGTTTTTGGAAAAAACTGGTAGCAGAGCTTTAAAAGAACATCTTCTTTTTTATATTAAAATTCCATTGTGGCACACTTCTTAGTTTTTTATTCTTTAAATCATTGCTAACTTCACATTTCATATTTTGCATCTGACGAGACACCTGCAGATTTTTGGAAAAACTCGACAGTAGGGCTTGAAAAACAGCTTTTGTTTAGTATATCGTTAAAATTTCAGAATAGCACACTTCCTTGTTTTCGAGGTAACAGCGTTTAGGGAGTGAATATTATAATATGATTTAATAATTATAACAACCATTGGCGTAAAAGCGTCAAACATTTTTAAATAAATTGGCCACCTCTTCGGAAACCAATATAAAAGTTTACTAAATAAATATTTGGTAAACTTTGCCATTACTATCAGAAACGTTGCTAACTCGGAAACGTTTTTGAATTCACATACATACCAAATACTTTGTCAAAAATATATTTAACTTGATTATTTTTGACAATTATAAAATTATGGTATTGGTGTATTTACAAGTAATTTTCAACACTATTCGAAAACTTATAAAATTTTCGTCATACGATTCTAACGATTGTAATGAAAAGAGATGTCTTTTTATTGTCAGAAATTTTAAATGCCACAAAAATTAAGACTTAAAATTTACATCCTGCTATGTTTGGCTTCTTACATATTTTTAAAAAAATAAAAAATAATCGCATAGTTAACATTTAATAGAAATCAATAAAATATTGTTAATCACTATTTATTGTGTACTATATGATGTAAAAAAATTAATAATAATTTATGACGTTTACCACACTTGACTAAGTTGTAATCATTTGGTATTAAAATTGTGAGTACAGTAATACAGTATAGGAATAACATTTCATTGTAGAGACTTTTATCGTTCAAACCAAAATAAATAGGGTTAGGATATTTTATACGGTAAATATCTGCAGACGCTTATTGAGATTTTTTTGTTTCAGGTAAGAGGTTATATCTAAAGCATCTATTGTCTAAAACTTGACAGCTTGAGTAGGTATGTAGTTAAATGATATATCTAGATTAAGAAAATATAATCACGTGGAATAGTTTTTCCAATGATTAGATATAAATAAGTATAATAATTTAATCCAACCAAAAATAATTGGTCAGTTTGATTTCAGGAAGTCTAATAAAAAAATATTTTCAAGTTACTGTTTAAAGAAAACATCTATCTATTAAGAAGTTTGCAAATAACATAATTCATTTATTGTTATATGGTGCAACAACGATAAACAGCAATATATAAGAATGCTGTTCATTATGAACAAAAATGAAACGAAACAAGCATATTTTTCGCTTACAAATCGGGCTTGTAACTTTCCTAAAATTTGCACAAATGTCTGCTGTACTTAAACAGCGTCAAAAATCACTTTAATGAACAATTTGATCTGGGGATTTCAGCGGCTCAGTATAGTAATGACCATGAATATATTTAAGTTAAATCGCTCTTTAATTACTCGTAGATAGCTGCTCTTTTGTGTACAATAGAGCGGCAGCAAGTAAGTATCTATTGAATTAATGATGTGTAATAAATGCAAGAGTGAAAAAGATTCTCGAGTCTAAAAATTCAAGAATTATGTCCACCTCTCTAAATCTGTTACACGGACGAGACCATAACTTATAATCACAAGTCATAATCAGTACCGCTATTTCTACATAGCAGCATGAGATACCTTTGTAAAAAATTCACAAGACTTTTTGCCAAATTTCGTTCGTACTTCTAGAGAATACACTTTAGACTCATTGAAATTCTCAACTATTATGATAATAATTGATATGCTTTAATGACCGACGGACGGTTTACAGTAGCATGGTTTAATTTTTATCAATACGAGATAATCATCTTCATGGTATTTGTGTGAACTTACGCCCGCCTTGAATAGTCGTGACAAAAAATCAAATGGTAAATGAATAAATCAGTATGTAAGAATAAAAAGAAATGTTTGCACACCCACCTGTAAAACAGCATGGCCCAATAATCCAGAAGACGTTAATATCAAAATATATTTGATGACATGCTTGAAAATCCTTAATCCTTCATAATTGTGAATAATAAGTGTCACGTAGAATCCCATGGATACTGCGAAAATAACGTAAATACTAATCCATAAATAAAAGAAGTAGCAAATCCTGGACCACTTCAGCATAAGGTAGAGTTCTGTAAAAAAATTTCGCAATTAGAAAAGAGTAACTTATGTATTTTAAATAAGATAGTTTATTTGGTCGAGTCTGAAATATTACATCTGTTCAAATCCCAGGAGCCATAAAACATGTTTTTATATTTACTTCCGGTGGTATGAGATATGTAATCAGTAGACACCGGAAACTTTCCGTGAATCCCACGACCGGTTTCCCGATCTGCGTGTCTTTCCCATAGGAAAAGCGTGTAGCTGTGCTTGCGAAGCGATATCTAGACGTATTTACTATTCATATTCAGTTTATCTACAATCGTCACGATATGTAGATGGTTGGCACGAGGACAAAAATAAGTGGTAACAGCTATATCGATAATATTACGGAAGGTGCGAAAAATCAGTTCGTGTAGATTTCTGTTGACGAAGCCATGACTTTTAAGGAACATAAGATCATTAATGTTATTATGCATATTTTAAGTGCTATTCAGAATACACCCCACTGTCAATATGTAGTAAACGGGTGTTCGAAATCAGTTGAGGAAATGCTTTGTATAATATTGGTACTATAATTGAAAACGTGTTTATGCTTATATCAGACGCAGCGGTATATACACTCTGCCCCAGGATATATGTAACACGAGTGTAATTGAAAAAACAATTTCGAATTTTGCAATAACACTTCGGAAATCAGTTTTGCTTGGTGTAAAACTGTAAAATATCAAAAATGAGTTGAATTGATGTTATACAGGGTATTTTATAAGTCAATTTATCCTTCTAATAACTACCTTCATTTTTCATTATATCAAAAAATTCCATTAAAAAAGTTGTTTAGAATGCAATTTGTGCCAACTTTAGGGATATAAATTTACTTTGTCGGAACTGCCGCTTTTTATTACTGGTCAGTTTTTTTTTTTTAATTAAGATAAGACGAACAAAAGTTATTCAGAATAGTAATATATTTTAGAAAAGATGTTTCTGATTTCAGAGCATTCAAATTGCAAAAATGATTTTTTGGAAATTCAGAATAATGTACTAATTTATTGAAAAAAAAAAAAGGGCAATTCCAACAAAGTAAATTTATATTTCTGAATTTAGTAAGGAAGCGGGGATGAGGTATGGACATCCGTTTAATTTCCGATATTCGATCAGTGAAGTTAAGCAGCACTGATCGAGTCCGGCAATTGGATGGATGAACGATAGCTCATCTAACAGTCGGTAGGCTGTCAACAGACAATCCCGGGAAGGCCGCTAGCCTGATGCAGGCGGAGAGGCAAGCCCGAGGTGGAGAGGTCGAAGAGACCTACCCAGGAGGTTTGCCACTCTGCTAGCGGTGCAGGCGGGCAGGCCCAGGCGGTGGGTTAGTTGACAGTCGAGGACCGTGGTTCGGAGTCCACGCTAAACTGTAGGTCCCTAGGTAAAGAGGGCCCATTGTGGCCTACTTGCCTAGTAAAATAAGTAGCTACTACTACTACTACTAGTAAGGAAGCACAAATTGCATTCTAAATAACTTTTTTTCTAATGGAAATTTTTCGTACCTTTAAAAATATAGGTATGTTAATAATGTCGATTTTCATAAATTGACTTATAAAACACAGTGTATAACACCCGATCAACTCTTTTTTTTACATCTTAGTTTTATATTAAGCAGGACTGAATCCCCAAGTGCCACGACAATTTGTAATTGTGATTTAGGACACAGTATAAGTGTAAATATATATATATATATATATATATATATATATATATATATATATATATATATATATATATATATATATATATATATATATATATATATATATATATATATACACATATTTTCTAATTGTTCCGTACAGATGATTGTTATTATATCTTATCCCATGTGATAGCCCTGGACACGTGGAAATTGTCCAGTGCTGCTTAGGACTTCTATAAATGCTTAAAATGTGGTTGATATTCTACAAGGACCTAATTTTGATAGGAATTTTATTAAACGTAAACATTTTTTTTCATGTCTTTGACGACTATTTTATTAGTAAAAGTTAAAATGCTCTGAGCTATTTATTGCCAATTTGAATGAAATTCTTGTAGACAACGCCCACACAGCACAGAATAGATTTTTTCTAACTTCTGTACGACACTTCTTTTGCAGGCTTCTATAGAGGCATAAAGCCCTATAATTTATTGAGGAATTCGTGCATTCATTGCGTATTTTCTGTTAGCATGGAATAAATTTCTAATTCATTTTCGTTATATCAGAAAGATTCATATTGTAGATATTCATACGTACTCGGCTCTATACTAAAAAAATAATATAAAAAAACTTACATTTCATAACTAATAGATATCTAACATAGGTAACATATATATATATATATATATATATATATATATATATATATATATATATATATATATATATATATATATATATATATATATATATATATATATATATATATATATATATATATATATATATATATATATATATATATATATATATATATATATATATATATATATATATATATATATATATATATATATATATATATATATGTGTAACAGGAAGAAAAGGATAATGGGTATTGCCCGCAAAAAAGGATGAATCCGTCGACACGTGTTTCTGAGTCACTACTCGTAATCATGACGGCTATAAGTTGTAAGGATAGGACAACTTAGGTTCAACAACACAAAAGGATACCACTGACAGGAAGCCAGTCGCACATTTGTGGCTGCAATTGAAAGACCCCGTGTTTACAGGGCATCAGACAATATTGCCACGGAGGCAACTATAGCTACCTGCGTGGTATTCCCTACCCAGGGTTTAGAGCAACAAAGAATAGAAGGTCACTGCGGGATGAGATGCAACAGGAAGAAAAGGATAATGGGTATTGCCCGCAAAAAAGGATGAATCCATCGACACGTGTTTCTGAGTCACTACTCGTAATCATGACGGCTATAAGTTGTAAGGATAGGCACAACTTAGGTTCGAGTAGTGACTCAGAAACACGTGTCGACGGATTCATCCTTTTTTGCGGGCAATACTCATTATCCTTTTCTTCCTGTTGCATCTCATCCCGCAGTGACTCTATTCTTTGTTGCTCTAAACCCTGGGTAGGTAATACCACGCAGGTAGCTATAGTTACCTCCGTGGCAATATTGTCTGATGCCCTGTAAACACGGGGTCTTTCAATTCAGCCATACAAATGCGACTGGCTTCCTGTCAGTGGTATCCTTTGTGTTGTTGAACCCAAGTTGCGCCCATCCTTACAACTTATAGCCGTCATGATTACGAGTAGTGACCTTGGAAACACGGTCGACGGATCTATTCTTTTTTGCGGGCAACACCCATTATCCTTTTCTTGCCGCACTAATCTTGAGTGATTTATTCTTTATTATGTGTGTGTGTGGGTATATATATATATATATATATATATATATATATATATATATATATATATATATATATATATATATATATATATATCTACATATATAACAGAATAGAAGTCACATGGGAGCTGAACGAAAGGATAGCGGTACGCCCGCAAAAAAGATGAGTCCGTCGACACGTGTTTCTTGGTCACTACTCGTAATCATGACGGCTATAAGTTGTGAATAAGACAACTTAGGTTCAACAACACAAAAGGATACCACTAACAGGAAGCCGTCGCACATTTGTGGCTGCAATTGAAAAGTCCCCGTGTTTACAGGGCATCAGACAATATTGCCACGGAGGCAACTATAATACCTGCGTGGTATTACCTACCCAGGGTTTAGAGCAACAAAGAATAGAAGGTCACTGCGGGATGAGATGCAACAGGAAGAAAAGGATAATGTGCCCGCAAAAGGATGAATCCGTCGACGTGTTTCTGAGTCACTACTCGAACCTAAGTTGTGCCTATCCTTACAACTTATAGCCGTCATGATTACGAGTAGTGACTCAGAAACACGCGTCGATGGATTCATCCTTTTTTGCGGGCAATACCCATTATCCTTTTCTTCCTGTTGCATCCTATCCGCAGTGACCTTCATTTTGTTGCTCTAAACCCTGGGTAGGGATACCACGCAGGTAGCTAGGCTTCCGTGGCAATATTGTCTGATGCCCTGTAAATACGGGGTCTTTCAATTGCAGCCACAAATGCGATGACTTCCTGTCAGTGGTATCCCTTTTGTGTTGTTGAACCTCCCCCCGGCCCATCCCTAGCCCTTTTATAGCCGTCATGATTACGAGTAGTGACTAAGAAACACGTGTCGACGGATTCATCCTCCTTGCGGGCAATACCCATTATCCTTTTCTTCCTGTTACACATATATATATATATATATATATATATATATATATATGTATAATATATATATATATATATATATATATATATATATATATATATATATATATATATATATATATATATATATATATATATATATATATATATATATATATATATATATATATATATATATATATATATATATATATATATATATATATATATATATGTATATGTTACCTATGTTAGATATCTATTAGTTATGAAATGTAAGTTTTTTTATATTATTTTTTTAGTATAGAGCTCGAGTACGTATGAATATCTACAATATGAATCTTTCTGATATAACGAAAATGAATTAGAAATTTATCTCCATGCTAACAGAAAATACGCAATGAATGCACGGAATTCCTCAATAAAATTATAGGGCTTTATGCCTCTATAGAAGCCCTGCAAAAGAAGTGTCGTACAGAAGTTAGAAAAAATCTATTCTGTGCTGTGTGGGCGTTGTCTACAAGAATTTCATTCAAATTGGCAATAAATAGCTCAGAGCATTTTAACTTTTTACTAATAAAATAGTCGTCAAAGACATGAAAAAAATGTTTACGTTTAATAAAAAATTCCTATCAAAATTAGGTCCTTGTAGAATATCAACCACATTTTAAGCATTTATAGAAGTCCTAAGCAGCACTGGACAATTTCCACGTGTCCAGGGCTATCACATGGGATAAGATATAATAACAATCATCTGTACGGAACAATTAAAATATGTGTATATATATATATATATATATATATATATATATATATATATATATATATATATATATATATATATATATATATATATATATATATATATTTAACTTATACTGTGTCCTAAATCACAATTACAAATTGTCGTGGCACTTGGGGATTCAGTCCTGCTTAATATAAAACTAAGATGTAAAAAAAATGAGTTGATCGGGTGTTATACACTGTGTTTTATAAGTCAATTTATGAAAATCGACATTATTAACATACCTATATTTTTAAAGGTACGAAAAATTTCCATTAGAAAAAAAGTTATTTAGAATGCAATTTGTGCTTCCTTACTAGTAGTAGTAGTAGTAGCTACTTATTTTACTAGGCAAGTAGGCCACAATGGGCCCTCTTACCTAGGACCTACAGTTTAGCGTGGACTCCGAACCACGGTCCTCGACTGTCAACTAACCCACCGCCTGGGCCTGCCCGCCTGCACCGCTAGCAGAGTGGCAAACCTCCTTGGGTAGGTCTCTTCGGCTCTCCACCCGGGCTTGCCTCTCCGCCTGCATCAGGCTAGCGGCCTTCCCGGGATTGTCTGTTGACAGCCTACCGACTGTTAGATGAGCTATCGTTCATCCATCCAATTGCCGGACTCGATCAGTGCTGCTTAACTTCACTGATCGAATATCGGAAATTAAACGGATGTCCATACCTCATCCCCGCTTCCTTACTAAATTCAGAAATATAAATTTACTTTGTTGGAATTGCCCTTTTTTTTCAATAAATTAGTACATTATTCTGAATTTATATATATATATATATATATATATATATATATATATATATATATATATATATATATATATATATATATATATATATATATATATATATATATACATACATATTTATATAAAAATAGAGAGCTCTAACGCATTATCAAAATCGGAACAAATTGTGTATATTCTGTTGTGTAACAGAAGCAAATGTTTATTATTAAAAACACATTGAGAACAGACGTCGCAAATCTTTTTTGGCCATTCGATAAATCTTGATGATAATAGATAATAATTATAATAAAATAATAATAATGAGAGTAAAATAATAAAAATTGTGGAATATTGGACAATACAATAAAAACGCTTAACTAAGATTGACCGGTTTCTCCCGTTTAATCAGACTTCATCAGAATCTATAAAAATGATTATACTCTGTACACTTATTAACAAAAGGACATGAAGCGATTATCTTACCAATCTAACAGTTATTTAAAAACTACACATAGTACTCCGTACATTATCCACTAAACAAACAATAAACCAAACAGTTTAAACGATTTTTACAATTTTTATACAAATCAGTTATAATTTCGTTGCCTGATCTAATTAGCAGAACATCTAAAAATGGAATTTGACCATTGATTTCTGTTTCCATCGTAAATTTAATATGTGGATCGAACTTATTAAATCTGTCTACAATAACATTTGCCATATTTTCTGGAACACATGTTATGTTGTCATCAACATATAAATAGAGGAAGGGTATGTTAAATGGAAGATTATTTACTGAACATTCCAGTAATTCGCGCATCTCTAAATTGGCAAATATTGACGAGGCGGGATTACCCATCGCTGTTCCAAACTCTTGTCTGTAAAATTGACCATCAAAACTAAAATAATTGCATTCAAAACAGAATTCTTTTAATTTTTGAAAATATTAATCCAATTTTTATCTATTGCATTTTTTACTGTATTTTGTGATATATTTGTAAATAAAGACACAACATCTAATAATATTAATATATATCCTTCTTGAATTAAGATATCTTTGAGTTTTTCTACTAGAGAATTTGCATTTTTAATAACAAATTTAAATTCGTAACTTAGATTACCCAAAATGTCTGTGATACATTTTGCTATCTTATATGATGGAGAAATTATTGAACTTATTATTGGTCGAAGAGGAATATTATTTTTATGTATCTTTGGAAATCCGTGTGCTCTCAAAGGAACAGAATTATATACCATTAGTTTTTTATAGTCATATTCATCTATATGTTTACTGTCTCTTACTGTCTTTATCTGATTATTATTCTTATTTTGAAATATAGTTGTTAAATCCGTATTTATTTTTTCATAAATGTCTACTTCTACCAATAATTCGCTCATCTTCCTATTATAATCCTCTATTTTCAACCAAACTGTTTTGTTTCCTTTATCAGCATTCGTCAGTAGAATATCTTCATTATTCTTAAAAAACTTCTTTGTATCTTCATAGTCTTTATTAATTTTTGTTATTCTGTTATTACTATTTTTGAACAAGTAATTTGTTACGATGTTGGTAGCTGATAACCTTAATTCGTTTTTTCTCTCTTCTGTTATCCGCTGTTTTGAAATATAAATAAAGCTGAAACATTGTAGATTCAAAATCTGTAAAGACATTTGCAGTAGGTAATAAAAGTTTTGATTTAAATTTACTTAAAGCTCACCGTGGGACATGTAGTAAAAGATATATTTATACAATTTTAGTTAATATCCTGTAGAGCGCAGCACCTTTCCATGCAAATATTTCTCAATATAAGGCTTTTTTTAGACAGTTTTAATAACGCTTCTCCGTATACCTAGCTTTTACAGTTTATGTTTAAAGAGTTGTTTTATTATTTGAGGTTATGAATATAGCAAATATATTCTTAATAGATACAATAAACAATAAAGTTAAAGATTTTTTTAATTTTTTTATGTCCCAGTAAACATCTATTCTACATCTAGTTTAAATTTTGTATGTTCACGCCCTCAAGTAGCATATTATCTAAGATCCGCCTAAATTTGGAAGTTCTAGTGTAATTGATATAGCAAGTATGATTTTTTTATAAAAACACCACCGTTTTAAGTGCCCTGTAAATGGCTCTTAACGCTACGATATTGTTTTATCAAGGAAAAGTATATAAGAAAAAACTACTTCTGCTCTTTTTCGTTTTGTATAATATGCTTACAATGCTTCGTTCTTCTTATCAGCCAGTCTCTGTGGGACAAATTTATGGGATTTTTTGGTTAAAACATTATCTACGGAATTTTAAAATTTAAACAGCGGATTAAGTAATTAACCTTTGAGCGATCATAAGTTTAAATATTCACTAGTACTTCAAATTCGCCAAGTATAATAATATTATAAACATAATATGTACGTGACGTTATTGATTACTTACCAATAATGGGATGTTGCAAAACTTCGGTCTTTTCCTCCTCGGATGCGGCTGCAATAAGGTTAGAAATGACTTCCATTTGTCTTCCACATTTTTGAGGCGCCAGTACACTGAAATCTGGAAAGAAATAGACAAAATTCTTACATGCTGTACGGTGTTATTGTTCTCTCCGCTTTCTCATAATAGATCTACATGGCGTGGTTTATAAACGACATTTTTTTCATGTTCGCCGAGATACATTTTTATTAGAGATAAGAAAAATTAGCAGCCATTTATTTTCCTGCTATTGTCTTTTTTAATATGCTCTAACCCTCTGTTGTATAAATGGAGACGTTGGCAAGCTGATTCTAGTGCTTTGACAATATCGGTAGAACATTATCTACATCCGGTTAAAGCGGAGGATGGATATAGCTTTATTAATCGAAAACCGGTAGATGGTAGAAATAGAAAATGTCATTATTAAATACACTGCTCTAGCACATTTTCATTTAATCCATGTATTTTATTGAGACGGAAAATTTCTTTTCTAATACATTATACCGCATTATACCTTCATATTTATCCAGATTTTTGTTTAATTTGTTTATTAAGTTTATGTCATCCGTTTTTAATAGATTTAGGTTAAACACTATTTGTTATTTACAGAGGCGATTTCATTATTAATTAGTAATCAAAATTATACAGAAAGTGACTTATATTTGGTTTGGGTTGTTCATTTTGCAGCTGAAAACTGTACTTATGTATAAATTATGTATACAAAATTTACCATTTTATCAAAAATATGAATTGGATTTGGAATTTCTAACCAAGAGGTAAAATATCTACGCATGTATCCTTACGTACCACGTAACATAAGCACCGATTTATTTTTATCACCGACATTCATTTATTTTCTATCTTACTATGAATTAGGTGTCTTTTCAATTTTGTATATGACTGTCAACAATGTTGCTACTACTTATAGAGAGAAATACTAAAAAAGTATAAAATTTTTCTTTTCCTTTTATTAGGAGTGATTTGTCATTTGAACATAAATTCGTAGATTTTACCTAAAACTAATCAACTCGATGTCGAATTGACTTCAAAATGAAGTCAAATATACCTAAATACGTATTAGTAACCAAACAAGATATATATTATGTAATTTTACCTATCTTAGTCATTTTAACTAAATTTCAACATCGTTTTATTCTCCAGTTATGTCGATTCCAAGTCGCGTAAATTTTAAATATGGTTAATTCCAATTTTGCGACTAAATTTATTATACATAATTTAGCTAGTCTCGACATCAAATTAAACCAAAATGTTTACTGGGGTGTTGGGTAAAGGGAAACGATACCCTACAGTTTATTGTAGAGTCCGAACCACATCTAGGGCATCGATAATTCCCTCTCCCATTTTAGACCGAAACAAATTTCAAATATAATTTCTAGCTTGCCCCAGGAAATAATCGAATCATCGACGTTCGGTACCGAGTAAATTGCTGTAAGTGCGTTACCCACTTGGCTAATTCAGGATACGTTGAAGACATTATTTCTATTTTTACTAAACTACAATTTTTTTGTATAAAAATAGAAACAATGAGAGTTAAATTACGAATATTTAAGTGCCTGATTTTCATTCTATTCTGCTGTTTTTCTATTTAATGCAGTCTGCCAAGTTTACTTATTCGATTATATCCTTATTTATGTAAAATATTTTATTTTTGACCTCAACGCACAATTGAATAACAAAAGTTTCGAACATGTTATAAAATATTACAAAAGACTTTCAGCATGATAAAAACAATTAAAAGTGTATCGTGATGTAGAGACACAGACGAGTCATATTTTCCATTAGGAACAACCAGCGAAAAAATCAAAACATAGCACTATGCTGGCAAAATTATGATTAACGATTTGTCGTATCTTTAAAGCCCCCATCCTTGAATATTACCAAATCTAGGGAAATACAGTTAATGTATTGTGTTTTGCTTAGGAATAATGTGTATCCGGCTATTAGGACAAAGCGTATAATAATTCTGATAAAAAAAGGCTCTTTTACTCCACAATACATCAAATTGATTCCTATTTAATGTAATGTAAGTAATATACATAAGATTGTTCATCAGTATATATACATATATTTTAAAATTGGCTGCAGAGTAAAGTAGAGATGAAGCATATATTTTTTTGAATCTATATATTATTTTAATTAATAAAATCAAGAAGATAAAATACAGTGGAATTGTTATTGATTTAGTACGTATACTTTCTTTAATAATACTGAGCAAAAATAATCTCAATTAACCATTATTTGCTAAAGATCGGAATATCTAATATGAAATGTCTGGGTATACTAGCTCTACTGGTAAAAGACCAGGTCGCCAGCCAGTCTGAAGATGACCTGTGCCTTCCAATGTACCAATTTACTATTCCATACATAGTCGAGCCGACTGAGAACGGTCTGAAATGGTATACAGACGAATCAAAGACTCAGGAGGCAACTAGTGCTGGCATACATGGATGCACACCAGAGATTCGAATATCGGTACCTCTAGGTAAGTGTCCAAGTGTGTTCTAAGTAGAGGTATGTGGCATTTTATTATGTGCAAAACGAAGATCTTACCATAGGTTTTATTAACAAGCATATTGTCGAAAAATGTTGTTCGAATTGTGTGAGCATAATTTATATGGATGCCCGGACATGGTGGTATAAAAGGTAATCAAGAAGCGGACCCTTTGGCGAGAGAATATTTGATAACCCTTCTGGCCCGGAACCAGCTTTTTACATACCAAGAAGTCTGATCACATCAAAGCTACGAAACTGAGCTATGGCATAGTTTAACAATCATTGAGCTCGAGCTCCAGGAATGAGACGACAATCAAAGCTCCATATAAAGGGGCCTTCAAGCGTCTCTACCGTCAAGTAACTACTGACGCTCAATAGAGAACGAATGCGATGGATAGTAGGCCTGATAATGAGATACTGTCCTCTAAGTAAGCATCTTCATATAATGAGAGTGAAAGAGGTTCCTATTTGTCAGACGTGTAGATTGGAAGAAGAAACTTCTATTCATGTTTTATGTAATTGTGCGGCATTAAAACATAAATATCTCGGAAGACAATTTATAGAGCCGAATGAGTTATGGGATCTACTCTGGAATAGACTTCTCTTTTGTAGAGAAAGCCGGTCTCTTTTAGAGAAGTCGCATAAGCACAATGGACTCATAGGCCAGAGTGTGGTAGATTGTTGTATGTACTTATGAAGGATCCTTATTCCTTAAAAGAAAAACATTATTTCCTTAAAACAATTGATTATGTAATGAAAAATCTTTCACTGACAATGCAGTTAATTAAAAAACTCTTAAACAAGCACCATAGAGATAAAAAAATTGTTTAAATAATTAAAAGGTTCACTATGTTTATTAATAAATATTTAATACTTCCAATATGATAAATCTTTGATTTATTGCCTCTAAACTTTGCAACTTGGTAGACGAAATACTCGTTGAGGTACAGAGTCAGTGGTTTGGTGTTTGTGAGGACTAATTGGTGTCATAACAAATATATCAACCATCCTCGGGCTGCCCCGTTTACTATACAAAAATAAAATAATCATAAAAATTCAGTCAACTCTGAAAATGCAATTTTATTTATTATTTACAAAAACATGAATGTTATTGAACCCTAGACGCCACTATTCGGAAGAAATATATACTGATATCAACACATTTTAAATTTTTCTTTTCCCAGTCTGAAATTGAAGTTCAAATATTTATGTAAACGTTAAAATAAGACAAAAGCTTTTTACTG
Source organism: Rhamnusium bicolor (assembly GCA_029963845.1). Classification (NCBI taxonomy): domain Eukaryota; kingdom Metazoa; phylum Arthropoda; class Insecta; order Coleoptera; family Cerambycidae; genus Rhamnusium; species Rhamnusium bicolor. The sequence continues at coordinate 22,093 of JANEYF010000887.1, forward strand.
GATGCTATTTTAAAGAAGATGAATAATAAATACATGCTTTGTATTGTATCTCCTTAACTCAGAAACTGTATTATCGTATCTAGGTGGTTATTCAGCGATTTATATTTAATAAAAATAACTTTTATCTATAGGTTATACAGAGCTCTCACACGCCCTGAAATTTTTATCTTTTAAAAATATCTAAGTAATTTTTTGATCTTGTATCATTATGTTCTAAGCTATTTTTGTATCAAACGATCTTTGATTTAAATCTTCAATATGTTGTCATATGATGCAATATTTTTATTTGAAAATTTATTTAAGATAGTTTTAGAAGGATTTAAAATCTTTTTACAAAGATTTAAATCTGTTCATTGATTTAAATATTTTCAGACAGATTTAAATCAATTTTAAAGTACTTAAATCTCTTTGAATGATTTGAATCACTTTAAATAGATGTAGATCATCTCAGTTATGTTCTGTTTTATAATTTCATTGTATTAGTAAGGCAAATGTTACTGTTATTATTTATTGTCACATTGTAACATTTTTCTAAATTGTAACATATTATTAAACTTATTGGATAAAACAATGATCAGAATATTTTCAGCTAATGCAATTTACCCTAATATTACTCTATTTAAATTGAAAACTTTATCAAAGTAAAGTCTGGTTTATACAGCATTTTTAGTACTAGTGGTAAAAATAACTTCAGTAATAAGAATGAAACCAGTACTTTCATGTGTATGTGCAAGCATTTATATAAGAATTTTCAGTTTCGAAATAATTTTTATGATAATTTTTATATTCATATCAAGTGCGCACGCGCTAGTTCATGGCGGTCTTAAATTTCGTTTTATAAACTTATAAATAAAATACAGCGAAACGTTAAAATATTTTTCGGATTTTCATTAATAAGTTAATGTTTACAAATTACATTATTATCAAAAAGTGAAAGTTTGATTGCCACGATTCGTAAAGTACGTCCAATTTTCGATCGAAATAATGTTCCTCATTCATCTACTGCAAAAAGAATAGTCGAAAAATTCGAAAGTACTGGTTCGGTTAGTGATGTGAAACACAAGACACGAGCTCGTAGAGGTTGTTCAAAACAAAACATCACGGCTGTTCGCGAAAACGTGGCCGAGAGTCCAGGGACGTCGATTCGTCATCGTGCACAAGAATTGACGTTACAACAGCCACTCTTTAGCGTATTCTCACTAAAGATTTGCATTTTTCATGCCTACAAAGTCCAATTGACTCAACAACTTCTGCCAACAGACCATGCACAGCGAGGAGAGTTCACCAATTGGATCTTTGACCAACAGAAAGTGAATGCCGATTTTGCAGACAAAATCATTTTCAGTGAAGAGGCCCATTTTCACCTCGATGGCTTCGTTAATAAGCAAAACTGCCGCATTTGGAGTTCAGAAAATCCACGAATGATTCATGAGAAACAATGCATCCAAAACGTGTGACTGTTTGGTGCGCATTGTAGTCTGGAGGAATCATTAGGACGTTTTTCTTCGAAGACGAGGCAAGTAATGCAGTAACGGTGACCATTCACATGGCGTACATTATCGTGCTATGCTAACCAAGTTTCTTGTACCTCAATTGGAAAATATTGCTCTTGACGACATGTTGTTTCAGCAGGACGGCGCCACTTGCCATACCGCCCGTGTAACATTGACGGTCTTGCACGAGTCTTTTCCCTGGTCGTGTCATCTCTCGGTTTGGTGACCAGAATTTGCAGCCACGCGAGTAAACACCTTTGGAATTTTGGCTGTGGCGTTATCTGAAGTCACAGATTTATGCCAACAAGCCCGTGACCACAGAAATATTGAGGACCGAAATTAGACACAATATCAACGAAATACTGTCACATGTATGCAACACAGTTATTCAAAATTTTGCCAAAAGAATATGCATATACCAGCAAAGCCGTGGCGGCCATTTACCAGATGTGTTGTTCCATACATAACTCCCAAATATTTACATTATAAATCAATAAATATTTCGATACTTTGCTACAGAAAACTATGTTTTATTGAACCTTGAAATATTGCGCTCTTATTGAAAACCCTTTAGTACATAGCAACCCAAAATTTCATTTTTTAAAAAATATTTAAATCGTCTAAAAAGGCTTAAATCGTTCCAAATGTAACTAAGGTCTTCAAAATAACTAATTTCATTAACTATATTTTATTTAAATCATTTATTTCATACAAAAGTATTTTTGATTTAAATCATTTCCGAATCGAACAAGTATCTTAGACTCAAGATTTAAATCTTTTCTAATGTTATTAATGATTACACGTTTAATAAAATAAAAAAAGAAATCGATTTTTATGGAAAATTGTAGTATTACTAAATATTCAAAAAGAAATAGAACTAATAAACCTCATTATTTTAAGCAGATGATGCAGAGAAAATTGTATCAAATTCTTTCGCCTCGCTTTGCACCAAATTAGTAATGTTTTCGATCATTTGTTGTAAATCAAATTTAAGGAAATACTTTAATTTTTGAAACATATATTTTTTTAATGTTTTTATTTGTTATTCGGCGAGTGGACTCTTTTTTTTATTATTATTTCCCTATTACGTCACTATACAACCGGCAATATACGTTGTTTGAAGTGAATCCTCATTTTAAGTACTTTCAATTTACAATTAAACAAACGTTGGTAAAATTACGTTAAAAATATATTTTATATATTTGAGGGTCGTATTATATTACCATCAGGAGCGGATTTAAGTTAGATTGTACCCTACGCCTATTCGGATGTGGCATCCTTCCTGTTTTGTAATGGTATATATATATATATATATATATATATATATATATATATATATATATATATATATATACCGGGTGAGTCACGAATTGCGCTCGCCCCGATATCTCCTAAAAATATTTGGAATAGAAAATTGAAATTTCGAGGGCTTATTATACGACTAAAATGCCATCTTTTCAATAAAAAATCAAGTTTAGTGCACATCCGGTTTGACCGAAAATTCCCACAACTTTCGATTTTTAAATGAAACACCCTATATATTTTTACATTTTTGGAATTTAGAGGAAATTTTGAATACAATACATCCATTTTGGTCACTTTTTGATAAACATTAAAAATTTTATTAAAAAATCTATTTCTGAATCCAGAGTGCTGTGGTGCCCAAAATATATTTTAGTTTGTGTGCTACGTTACTATAAAAATAAAAAGAGCAATATGATTGCATTACTTAATTGTCTAGAGGCGTTTAAAATTTTTAAATGTTATTTTTACCCACTAACTCGGTTTTTTTAAATGGGAAGTTAATCGTTCACCAACATTTTTAAATACCCCATTTTCATACGAATCTAATGATACCAAAATTTTGAAAATCCGCTCAGAAATATTTGAGATTTCAGCCAAAATACAATGCAACCAAGCTTTTAGAAACATGCGGCTAATAGATTAGTGGGCTTTGGAAACTAAAATGACACATTTCTGTTTAAAATCTGGTAACCTAATAACATTGGAAAAATCATAGTAACATAGCACACAAACTAAAATATATTTTGGGCACCACAGCACTCTGGATTCAGAAATAGATTTTTTAATAAAATTTTTAATGTTTATCAAAAAGTGACCAAAATGGATGTATTGTATTCAAAATTTCCTCTAGATTCCAAAAATGTAAAAATATATAGGGTGTTTTTATTTAAAAATCGAAAGTTGTGGGTATCTTCCGGTCAAACCGGAAGTGCACCAAACTTGACTTTTTATTGAAAAGATGGCATTTTAGTCGTATAATAAGCCCTAGAAATTTCAATTTTCTATTCCAAATATTTTAGGAGAGCTCGGGGCGAGCGCAATTCGTGACTCACCCGATATATATATATATATATATATATATATATATATATATATATATATATATATATATATATATATATATATGTATATGTATATATATATATATATATATATATATATATATATGTATGTGAATAATTACAAGTTCTAAATCAAATTATTTTTGGCACGATTTATTTATTATGATGATTGTACTTGCAATCGAAACGTCATTGATGTTAATAAATAAATCGTGTCAAAAGTAATTTGGATCGGGACTTCGCTTAATTATCCACAAAAATATTCTACTTTCTTCGCTGATCTTTTCAAATAAATAACTTGGTATATATATAATAATATAAAAATATAATTTAAATGTGAAAAAATATATTATTCTTTGATACATCAATCACTACATAACATTAGTAATAAACAACTAATAATTAAAAAACAAATTATTTTTATTTGATCAATCACATAATATATTTTTTCTTGCTTTGGTCTGTGTGAAAGCATCAATGATATCATCATAATCAATTTCTTGCACCAATTATGTTTTGGTGGATAATAATGCAAGTGCCCTCAAATTTTGTCGCCATAAGCCCGCAAGGCCCGAATTCCGTTCCTGGACTCTTAATTTTTGTAATTTTCGTTGATTGTCCACTCTTCTATTCATAGATGACTATTTTTAAAAAATATATTTGTGTTATTTTAAGTTTAAACTTATTAAATATGAGAGATATATTTTTTCTTTTTAGTTTTTAGTTTTACAGAGTGTGTACATAAATCACATTTACATTAAGTTGAAGTTATTACTATAAACAAACTTTGGCACTTTACATTAATAGTACAAATATTTAATTGTTATATTCGCAAATTTGGAAAATTTAAAACGATGTCATATGCATACACGTTCTTTAATCGCACATTTTCCAAATTTCGTAAATATTACTAACGATTATGATATAATTGCTGTCACTGAAACGTGGCTGAAGAATGACTATCATAATGTGGTAATCTCTATTCCTGGATATCAACTTTTTAGGTGTGATAGGCCTACTCGTGGAGGCGGGGTATGTATTTATATTAAAAACAATATCAACTGCAACAAACTAGATTTTGATTTCATATCTAATGAATATATTGAACAGATTTGGAAAAATTCGAGAATTAAGACTTTCTCTGTTATTGGTACAGTATATCGTTCTTCATGACCTACTGGCAACATTACTCTTTTTATAGAGTGTCTCGAAAATTCTCTATCACTAGTCATCCCTATTGCTGAAGAAGTTATTGTAGTTGGGGATCTTAACATCAACTTAATGAATAATCCTAATAATTCACTTAATAAATGTTTTAAAGCATATGGCTTTGTACAACTAATCAGAGATTTTACTAGGATTGACAATAGGTCAATTTATTAGATCCTATCTTTGTCAGTAATCAATAGGTGTAGTGGAGTTTTAGATGGTAGTTTAGTTGCAGATCATTGTCTTGTATATTGTGAATTGGCTATTAAAATTAATAAACCTATAAAGTAAGTATTACACTTTCAGAGATTTTAAGAATTTTGATTATGAAGCATTTCAGAGAGACTTCCAAGTACACCATTTTATGAAATATTAAGAATCAATGATATTGACTTAAAGGTTAAAATGTTTTCATGTTTAATAATATCCTTATTTAACACTCATGCGCCAATTAGAATGGTTAGAATTACAAAACGGAAAGCACCATGGTTGACTTATCCTATTAAAATTATGATGAAAGAAAGAGATGCCGCATTAAATAAATATAAAGTTTAAAAATTATCAGCAGATTGGGATCAATATAAAAATCTTAGAAATTATACATTGCCTCAATTCGTAGAGAAAAAAAAACATTTTTCAGTAATCTATTTAATACTAATAAGTCTACAGATCTATGGAACGGATTAAAATCTCTAAGTATTACCAAAAAAGTAATTTTTTATACCAATCTGGAAAATGTTGTTTTTATTGCCGATGATATAGCGATTTATTAAAATTTTATGATAAAAACAGGTTTCAAGATGTAAATGCTAACTGTAATTTTAAACTATTGAGAACAATGAAATACATAACATTTTGCACAATATTACATCCCATGCGACAGGATCGGATAATATATCAATTAACATGTTGAAATGTTGCAGTCCTTTTTTAGATCCATATATCACCAATTTTATAAACTCTTGTTTAAGTGAAAATTATTTCCCTGCTTCTTGGAAACAAGCCAATATTAAGCCTTTAGGAAAAATCGCTAATCCTCAACAATTTTCTGATCTTCATCCTATTAGTGTTTTACCTGCTATTTCAAAAATTTTGGAAAACGCTGTATATCGACAAATGTATAATTATCTTTCTGAATTTAAAATTCTTCCGAACTGTCAAGCAGGTTTTAGAAAGGGCTATAATACCACAACTGCACTACTGAAGGTAACTGACGACATAGTTCAGAACATCGATAAAAAAAGAGTTGACTGCATTGGCAGTATTAGGCGTTCCACACTATTAATCACAAACTTCTGTGAACTAAATTGATATTTTATGGGTTCTCGAATAGAGTTTGTAGTCTTATTAATTGCTACTTAAGTAATCGAATACAAAAGGTGTACTTAAATGACTGTGTATCATCAGCAATAAACCTCAAGGGTCAATTCTTGGCCCTTGGCTTTTTATTATTTACACTACTGAAATATTAAAATCGATCAAACATTGTAAAGTGCCGGCATATGTGGATGACACACAAATTTACCAAAATTTTAATTTAAATAATATATTCTCACCTCAATCTAAAATAAATGATGATCTGCAAATTATTAGCTCCATTTCCTCCCAACATAATTTAAAGCTGAACCATAATAAATCTAGGTTAATTACTTTTGGTAGCAGACACTCTAAATCTGCTTTAGGAAACAGTTTTTCTATTAACATCAGTAACAGAAATTTGAATGTTGTTAATTCTGTTAAAAATTTGGGTATTATCTTTAACTCTGACTTGCGTATTCCACGATGAACGACAAAATTCAACACCGGATGGGTGATGACAATGTCTTGCGCAGTGGAATACAGAATGAAGGGCATTATTAGTTGCCTATAAGTCAGGAAGATTTTAGGCGCAAAATAACAAATAATGAGAGGTTTTGCGATGTATAGAATTATGGGAATTTGGAAGGTAACAATATATAATCACATGTCTATTTTCACATTGTAGTGCAGAATGCCAATTTTTGTATTTTTCAGTTTTTCGACCATAACTTTTTTATTTCACATTCTATCATTTCTCCCTTTCTGAATTTAGATTCCCCCAGAAAAAATGTGTAAGCATAGTTTTGTAATTTTTTTTATAGGTGAAAAATCAATCAACGAAATCAAGTGAGATTCGAAGTGATCACTCAGTATATGTAATTTTCCATTCTTTATTGTCCATTATAAAGGTGCTGTTACACGGACAACTTTTTGAGAAATTTATTGCTCAACAAGTATCTCCCAACTTTATATGCAATTAATTGAGCAATGTAGTGCAATATACTGCAATTATTTCTACAATATTGCCCCACTTTTATGTATGTTGCTCCATATCGAGCTACGTATATCGCTTTCACGTATTGTCGTCTAATCGCCGAGTTTGGAAAATACATGGCAATTTAGTAGTTCTATTTCTGTCGCTTAATATTTCCATCTCTTGTTCTGCTGTGTTCTTGCTATTATCGAGGCCCTAGTGATAAGTGTGTTCATATTTTTGATTATATTAATATGGAGTAATGAAACAATTATTAATTTTATTGAAACAATTGGGATAACACCCATATAGAATACAGAAACAGGAATTTAAAAAAAGACGAGTGGAAAGCTGTTGCAACAAAATTTGGAGTGACTGTGGAAGAAGCACAAAAAAATTTAAAAATCTGCGCACATATTTCAATAATGAAACAAACAAGGCAGAGAAAAAGCAAAAGAGTGGATCTGGAGCATCTCAAGATAGCAATTGGTTTGCCTTTAAGACAATGTTGTTCTTTATTATCTATATTTTTTCTTTTTCTTATTAAATGCATGACAACAAACGCACTTACAGCAGCCAAAACAACATAGTCATCCATACTTTGGAATGTTAACAAGAAAACTGTGGACTGGATTTATGGTGTATTCCATTTCTTGTATAATTAATTTCTAAAATGCCGTGTTGCCCATCAATATATCCGCAATTTAAAAAACGATTTAATTGACTCAATATTGATCCATATATAATCGCCAAGTGTTGCTACTATATGGCTGAATTAAAAAAATAGCCAACAATTGATGTGAATTGGTCAATTTTAATTGTCCGTGTAACAGCACCTTGAATAAATAAATGACTACTTGAGAGTGATATTGGACTAGTCACAAAAAAATATATTGCATAAAAATACCATCTCATCACTAAAAACATATTTATAAAATCTATGATGCAAATACAAAACATATTAATAAAAACTTAAAAGCAAGAGTCGATTAAAAATTCATGCACGCTACACTTGTAAAATAAATTGTTTAACTAACTTTTTTAAATAGGTTTATATTAGTGACACATTTAACTGTAGCTGGAAGCTTATTAAATAATTTAATCCCATGTACCTGGGGCACTCATCATACTTCGTTAAATTATGTAATAGAATACACAAACTTTCACCTCTGGCGAAAATTATTAGTTTTAAAGGAATCTTGGTTAGATTTAAGATAGTGTATTATTTTCATTATGTAAATGCATGGTAATGGTAAAATTTTAATTCTTTAAATAAATTACGACAGCCTGCATTCCATGCCACACCTACCATATTTCTAACAGCTCTTTTCTGAATTTTAAATATTTTTTCAAAATTGTGAAAAGCCCTTTAGAAGATTGTACTATACTAAGCTATTGAAATGAAGTTGGTATGATAGTAGAACTTACATTTGTTATGTTGGAGATGTTTTTTAACATATATAATAGCTGAGGTGAAAAATTATTGTAAAATAATTTTGGAGATATGTAAGAATAATTTAGAATTATTATACCAATCTGTGCATTTATTAGTAATATTTTGAGTAGTTGTTAATAATTCGGGTATATATTTTTTTGGAACAACTAGAGAGGTGTCATCAACAATAATTGTTAAAGTATTTTAATTAAAGATTTCGGGTAAATCATTAACACAGAGTGCAAATAATAATGGATCCAAAACAGAGCCTTGAGGAACTCCAGTTTCAACATTTATTTCATCAGATCTAATACCATTTACTTCCACCAGCTGTTTTCTCTTAGAGAGATAAGAAACAATTGAGTGACATATTTTCCCTCTTAACAAATATTTTTGTAATTTGTCTATGTGTAAGACGTGATTTATTAAATCAAATGCATTGCTCAGATCCATAAAAATATTTATGCATTTATTGTTTTCTTCTAAGTTATCAAAAACTGTGTTAAGAAAGTTTTCAATTGCTGTCTTAGTTGGAAAACCATGGTGTCATTGAGAAAACAGATTATTTTTGTAAGCAAACTTTTCAGTTCTTTTGAAAACAACTCTTTCGAATATTTTTGAAATAGTTGATAAAAGCCACGAGGCTATAATTTTCCGATAATGTTTTTTTGTGAAGTGAAATAATTTTGGCTGATTGTTTCCCATTAAAATTAAAAAAAATTACTAAATATTTAATTGAAACAACGACAAACTTAACTGACCTCTGTAGAATTTGGATTGTTTTAGTTCTAAAATTATATTAAATATTTTTGATTTACAATCGAGGTTTAAAAATAGACTATTTTCAACATTAATGTCTAGGTTATAACTACTATTTGTGTTTAAAGTTGTTTTGTTTAGTTGTTTAGGTTTGTCAATGAATTCAAAATTAAAATGTGCATTTTAAACTTTAGTTTCAAAATCAAACATCGAAATTAAGAAATACGTATATTTACCAATGTCATAATAATGCTTGTATTTTTCAGTTTGTCCCATAACGATATTCTCATCCAACAGTTCCGTGATAAATTTTTCGGGATTAATAATTTGTTCGAATATAATATCAACCACACTTTCGTTGTCATTAGTTACAGCTGCTAAATCTCCACCATGCTTTATTAGCATTTTTAAACAATTTTTATGACAGAATTGTGCGGCGATATGAAGAGCTGTCCGACCTTCCTCGTCAGAGATATTAATAATGTCCGGGGTACATCTCTTGTCACTCAATATTAATTCTAGAATGTTACTGCCACCTAAAAATATTGTTTAAAATTTTTGTATTAGAAAATTGTTATTTTAACTAAATTATTAAAACATGATTTTACCTATTTCAGAGAGCAAATGGAGTTCATTCCTATAAGTCGGCCTCAACCACGCTCCGGCTTCTAAGAGCATTTTAACTGATTCTTGTCTTTTGTAGAAAACAGCGTTATATAAAGGGGTAAAACCTAAAAGAGATTAAAAAGTTTTGTACTAATGATGAAATTCCATATACCTAAGGCAGGACACCCTTTTATGCCGCTATTATAAGTATGAATATTTACTTGAGCAAAAAAGTTCCTTGTATTAAGCCGACATTAAACAGGTTGTTTCATGTCTCATGATTAGAAAACATACTTTCTTTGTGAGAATTAAGGTCGTTTTAATATAAAATGAACATAAGAATAAAACACGAGTTTCATCATCAACAAATTCTTTATAATAATAATAATAATAATAATAATAATAATGGTGGAGTTTTCAACTCATGGTTGAACGAGGGGCAGCTGATTCCGGACTGGTTCGTCGAGGGACGTACTGTGCTAATCCCCAAAAAAGGGGGATCTTTCCGACCCGAGAAATTATAGGCCGATCACTTGCCTTAACTCCTGCTACAAGATATTTACACGTATCTTGTATGCTAGGACACTGAGGTCTGTTGATCCGGTCTTCCAGCAGATACACGAACAGCGTGGTGCCAAGAAGGGCATGGCAGGTTGCAAGGACAGCCTGCTGATAGACCGCTGTATTACACAGGATTCTGTGCAATACAAGCGGAATCTATCGATGGCCTGGATTGATTACCGCAAGGCATTTGATACAACATCACATGAGCTATTGTTGTACTTGCTCGAATGTCTTGCGGTACCAGCACCACTAGTGAGATGCATAGAACAACTGCTGCCGCTCTGGAAGACCCGCTTCACCATAACATCAGGTGCACAGCGGGTCACGACAGAGCAGGTGGCAATTAGGAGAGGAGTTTTCCAGGGTGACTCCCTGAGTCCTCTCCTCTTCTGTATCTCACTGCTGCCGTTGTCTCTTGGGCTCCGCCAAACCCGCGGATATCAATATGGGCCACCCAGCGACCGGAGGCATAAGGTCACCCATCTATTTTATATGGATGACCTTAAACTTTATGCCTCCGGAGAGCGCGAACTACAAAACGCTCTTAGGGTGGTCGAAGAATATACGCGGGCAATTGGTATGGAGTTCGGGTTGGATAAATGTGCAGTCGTCCACCTCAAGAGAGGACGATGCGGGGAATTCCCTGAAGATGCGCAGCTCGCAGACGGAAGCATCCTAAGACATCTGGATGCCGGAGAGACCTATACATATCTGGGTGTGCAACAAAGGCACATCCAGGATGTATCACAAATAAAAGATTCTCTCCGCGGCAAGTACAGACACCGCCTCCGAAAGATTTGGTCTTCCGAACTTTCGGGGAAGAACAAGGTGTCTGCAACCAATATGCTTGCCGTTCCGATTCTGCTCTACTCCTTCGGAGTAGTAAAGTGGAGGGGTAGATGAGCTGCGCCAATTAGATAGGGATACCCGCAAGATGATGAATATTCACAAAAGTATTCATCCTAGATCGTCCGTTCCTCGTGTGTACCTCCCACGTCAACGGGGGGCCGAGGACTCTTGAGCTTGGAGTGTACGCATGGCAGAGTAGTACTGAGTATGGCATGTAACATACTCAGGAGCTCAGATCCCCTCTTGCGGTTCGTAAAACATCACGAAACTGTAGGAGTGGGAGCAGGATTTTTCAAGGCAGCAACAAGAGCCGCAGATGAACTCGGTCTCGCATTTGACATCAGGCGAGGTGGCCGGCGAGGTGCTGATGTTGAGTCAGTCACCGAACTTCAGCCAAATCGTCTGAAAGCCCGAATTAGAGCTGCCGAACAAGAAAAACTGTTTCGGCAGCACGTCGATAAACCCCAGCATGGTGTCTTCTATAAGAACATAGAAACACTGGGTTTATCGACCAGGCTGACCTTCGCCTTTCTAAGGTCAGCAGGGCTTAAGTCGGAGACCGAGGGATTCATTATGGCCTGTCAAGATGGTGTTATCAACACCTTGGTCTACCGTAGCCGCGTGTGGCGTGTAGAGGTTCCTGATATCAACTGCAGGACCTGCCATCAGGCGCCGGAATCGCTCATGCACTTACTATCTGCATGCCCTATATATGCGATTTCGGCCTACATCCACCGGCATAACGCGGCGTTACGAGTGCTATACTACCATCTAAGGCACTCGTACGGAGTAGACCAGACACCAGTGCTGCCTTACGTCCCCGGAGATATTGAGTCCGTTGTCGAGAACGAGAAATGCCGGATTTACTGGAACTACTCGTTCCCGACTGTCAGGCTAATCCAAGCCAACAAGCCTGACATAGTCCTCCTCGACCATCAACTCAAGGTGATGTATGTCATCGAGTTCTCGGCACCTGCGGAGAAAAACATCACCTTGAAGGAGGAGGAGAAACGGACTAAATATCGAGATCTCCGGTACGAGCTCCAAGTGCTGTACCCAGGCTACTCGGTAAAGATTGTCGTCCTTATAATCGGTGTACTCGGAGGGATAAAGCCTACGCTGCTCTCGGAACTGAAGATCATACCGGCCTGCCAAAAACCAGACGAGTGGCTGGCAGGTCAAATGCAGAAGGCGGTCATTCTGGGTTCTCTCCGTCTGCTTAGGGCACACGATTCTGATATCTACAGTCACTAACCCTGCGGGATGTGGGGAGTGGCTGTAGTTGATCCGCCGGCGCGACTCCCGTGAGGCGTCGGAGGCCACGGGAGGACTGACCGGCATCGGGAAACCGAAAAAAAAAAATAAATAATAATGGTGTCTTCTATAAGAACATAGAAACACAGGGTTTATCGACCAGGCTAATCTTCTCCTTTCTAAGGTCAGCAGGGCTTAAGTCGGAGACCGAGGGATTCATTATGGCCTACCAAGATGGTGTTATCAACACCTTGGTCTACCGTAGCCGCGTGTGGCGTGTAGAGGTTCCTGATATCAACTGCAGGACCTGCCATCAGGCGCGAGAATCGCTCATGCACCTACTATCTGCATGTCCCGTATATGCGATTTCGGCTTACATCCACCGGCATAATGCGGCGTTACGAGTGCTATACTACAATCTAAGGCACTCGTACGGGATAGACTAGACACCAGTGCTGCCTTACGTCCCCAGAGATATTGAGTCCGTTGTCGAGAACGAGAAATGCCGGATTTACTGGAACTACTCATTCCCGACTGTCAGGCTAATCCAAGCCAACAAGCCTGACATAGTCCTCCTCGACCATCAACTCAAGGTGATGTACGTCATCGAGTTCTCGGCACCTGCGGAGAAAAACATCACTTTGAAGGAGGAGGAGAAACGGACCAAATATCGCGATCTCCGTTACGAGCTCCAAGTGCTGTACCCAGGTTACTCGGTAATAATGGTCGTCCTTATAATCGGTGTACTCGGAGGGATAAAGCCTACGATACTCTTGGAACTGAAGATCATACCGGCCTGCCAAAAATCAGCCAAGTGGCTGGCAGGCCAAATGCAGATGCGGTCATTCTGGGTTCTCTCCGTCTGCTTAGGGAACAAGATTCTGGTATCTACAGTCACTAACCCTGCGGGATGTGGGGAGTGGCTGTAGTTGATGCGCCGGCGCGACTCCCGTGAGGCGTCGGAGGCCACGGGAGGACTGACCGGCATCGGGAAACCGAAAAAAAAAAAATAATAAAGGGGGTGAAAGAGGAGGACAAACGGACCAAATACCGCGATCTCCGGTACGAGCTCCAAGTGCTGTACCCAGGCTACTCGGTAAAGATGGTCATCCTTATAATCGGTGTACTCGGAGGGATAAAGCCTACGTTGCTCTCGGAACTGAACATCATACCTGCCTGCGAAAAATTAGCCGAGTGGCTGGCAGGCCAAATGCAAAGGGCGGTCATTCTGGGTTCTCTCTGTCTGTTTAGGGCACATGATTCTGGTATCTACAGTCACTAACCCTGCGGGATGTGGAGAGTGGCTGTAGTTAATGCGCCGGCGAGACTCCCGTGAGGCATCGGAGGCCACGGGAGGAGTGTCCGGCATCGGATATTCCGGAAAAAAAAATGATAATAATAATACTGCTAAGATTTAATAATTTGATGGTAATTTTATCTCTACCTGCTGATTTTTTATCATTCAGTTTTGAAATCTCACGTTTAATCTTGTACTGGTCTAATAGCCCACAAATAAAGTTTGTGGTTGTATATCTACTGACGTACATGGCAGAGTGAGGTTTTCTCCAAAATGTTCGATGAGTTTAATATTAGATATTGGACTGAAATAGTTAACAAAGTTATTAACTATTTCAGATAAGTCGCTTATTATCTCATCGTTTACAATTAACTGTATTGGATTTACTTTTTTATTCACTCTATCAAGTTTGCTATTTATTATTTTCCACGTTTCCCTACTCTTATTACCAGAATTGTTGATTTTGTTATATTCCTTTTTAGTAATTCTAATGCTCTTTTTATTTAAATATAATATTTTCCTGTTTTCAAATTTTGTTGAATTTAATAGCCAATAAGGTATTTTTAATTAATTTCTTTGGCATTATTATTACAATTTTTTTTACTCAATCAACGAGAAGCAAATATCGAAATAAGATAATAAACTATTTATTAATTTTTTTAAGGCTACATTAATATCATCTATATTATTAATGAGTGACCAATCAGTTACAATTAATTTACATGGTTGCTTCAACACTAATTATTAATTTTCATTTCGTTTCACATAATGTTCGTTTCAGATGACTATAAATTTAGTTCCACACTAGCAAAAAAACTAGTAAAATACTAACGTACTTGCTGTTCTCGGTCCTTTCAAAACTCAGCCGTTTCGAAATGTCTGTTAAAAACACACATTTTAGAAAACATTTCATAGTTTCTATTATAGGCTGATCTGATGATAAGTGATAACATAAATGTCCTATTATATGAAAATTTTTACGACAAGCAAAACTTTTTTGTAGAGTAACTATTTTCCGGAAAGTAAAAAATAACGATGTTTTTGCTGAATGAAATAAAACTTAACTCTTTTTCGATTTTCACAAAAAAAAATTATTTATATATTTTTTACAAAATATATAGGATAACAATTGTTTTGCTAACACAGTGGCTTCTTCAGATGACTACAAGACTTCTAGAGTCTTATACTCACATCTGAAGAAGTCATTGTGTTAGCGAAACAATTGTTATTTCGCCAACACAGTGGCTTCTTCAGATGAGTTCAAGACTCTTCTAGAGTCTTGTACTCATATTTGAAGACTAAAATGTGTTGGCGATTGTTGTCATGCTTTTATATATTTTGTAAGAAATATACAAGGATCCCACAATTATGTATCTTCCTTCAAGAGAGTGATAGAACTATAAAAAATAAGTTGAGTTTTGATTATATACATTTGCCTTCAATTAGTTTATAAGGAAGCTACAACCCCTTATAGTTTTTTGCCAAAAAAATTCGAAAAGTCAAGTGGGAAAAATTAAATTGGACCATTTATTAATTTCATAATGTTACATATATTTTTTTTAATTTTTATCTAAATATAATGATTTGCTGCGGTAATTACAAAGAGGGTTGGGTTGAATTATCGCCAAAACTTTTTGTCTTTTTTTTTGATGTTTAAAAAGAAAAAGGTACCAGCGTTAAAAACTACATAAAAAAAGCCATGGTTTTGGAGTTACTTTAATTAAATATTGCAATGCAGGACAGGCATGCAATAATGGAAGCTAACATGTCTTTACAAAAATAATTCGATACTATTTTTAACTATATTTTTTTGTAAAACAATTTAAATGGTCGCTTTACGTAATAAAGCATGTAATTTAAGTACAAATAAAACATTTTTTTATTTACAAAAATTTTATAATTAATATTATTTTAATAATTTAAAAACAAATTAAGTTCATCAAGTTATTTCATTGACCCTAAGGGGTATTTCCACTATATAATTTCAATTATTCTGTTCTCTGAAGCCATTAATGTTTATTACATTAAGGTTTACAAGTTTGGTTACTTTGTATTCTTTAAATGTGCTGGCTACCCTGATGAAGCGATGCAGGCGGAAACACGTGTCGGTAGATAATTTAAAGTTTTTTAAAGTGAGTGTCAACTGGTGAGTACCTTGTGTTTTATTTTTTTTTTGGTTTTACTGGACAGAATAGTTGAAATTAAAAATAACATTATTGAGTGAGTATTACTGAACATAATGTGCATATTATCTTTTTTGTAATCCAAGTTTCAGCGTTTTGGCAAATAGCCGGGAAAATAATTGTTTAAAAAGATATATGTTATACTTATCTGTGATAAGATTTGTAAAAATTAGTAAATAATAATTAACAAAAATTTTCAGTTAATATTATTTTTCATTCCACTCTATATTTTAACTTTTATCAGGAAGAGGAACTTAATTTGTTTTTAAATTATTTCATTGACCCTAAGGGGTATTTCCTCTATATAATTTCAATTATTCTGTTCTCTGAAGCAATTAATGTTTATTACATTAAGGTTTATAAGTTTGGTTACTTTGGATTCTTTAAATGTGCTGGCTACCCTGATGAAGCGATGCAGGCGGAAACACGTGTCGGTAGATAATTTAAAGTTTTTTAAAGTGAGTGTCAACTAGTGAGTACCTTGTGTTTTATTTATTTTTGGTTTTACTGGACAGAATAGTTGAAATTAAAAATAACATTATTGAGTCAGTAGTACTAAACATAATGTGCATATTATCTTTTTTGTAATCCAAGTTTCAGCGTTTTGGCAAATAGCCGGGAAAATAATTGTTTAAAAAGATATATGTTATACTTATCTGTGATAAGATTTGTAAAAGTTAGTAAATAATAATTAACAAAAATTTTCAGTTAATATTATTTTTCATTCCACTCTATTATTTTAAGTTTGTGTATTAAGTTCAGAAGGTAATTAAGAATAAAAAAAACAATTTTAAAAATACTTAAAAGTAACATATTTAATTTGTCTTGATATTTCAAAACATTTTCAAAATGAAATACACGCATTAATCGTCGCAGTTAAAATATATCCTCTCTTAATATTTTCCGAATATCCCCCCGTGCATCTGCTTCATATTAAATGAATATTCACAAAATAATTATGACATTTCAACGATATAACAATTTCAACAATATTTCACTATAAATTTGTGCTAATAATATGAAACAAAGGCAACTGTCATAAAAAGAACTCAGAAATTTGCTAAATTGAAAGCTAAAATTGTTTCCCCTCATGGTATTACAATTAGAAAATGTACTACATTGCAATATTTAAATACAAATAACTCCAAAACGGCTGCTATCGACATTAGTAAGAGCACCTTTTCTATGCAGTATTTAACACTGGCACTCCTTTTCGTTATAAATGTCTAAAAAAAAGAATAAGACAAAAAAGTTATGGCAAAAATTTACCACTGTCCCTCTGCAACTATCCCAACAAATCATGATATTTAGATAAAAATTTGACAAAATATGTAGCATTATGAAATTAATAAATGATCCAAGTTTAATTTTTGTAACCTAAGGCGTTTCGAATTTATTGGTATATAACTATGCAATACAAAGTACCAATTACTATTTTCGTGTGTACTTGAAATGCAGTGCATCAAGTACTAAAAGTGCTACAAGCACTTTTAAAAGCATTTTCCTGAGAGTATAGTCTGGAGTATAATATCCTATAGTACTTTTGTCAATGGCGATGAATAATACTTGCTCAGACTAGTGATTTGTTTTATCTGTCTGGTGTTATAGAATCGTCATACGGATAAGATTACACTTAGTTAACTATCAAATCCACTGACAATATCCCTGTGGTCGAAAATTCCAAACCGGTAAATATCAGATGTCGGCAAGTTGAATCCTTAATGAACGGATAATTTATGACTTTGTATACGAATGTTAGAGAATATAGAGAGTATTATACATACAGTTCAAAATAGGCTCATGCTTTAGATGTAATCCTGAAGTTGTATTAGTGTGTTATCTAATATATCCTATATAATTTATTATCTGAAAGCACATTGACTTTCAATTAAGGCATAAAGAATTAGTTTCCCATAAAACAAGTTAAGTGATTCTAGCTAAGATATATGTGAATACCTTTAAGTGTGGTGATTTCCTTTATGTTCCGCTGTATTGTGTGTTGGCGAAAATCGTGCGTAAACTCCGCTACGGCTTTTTATTTTAAGGTTAATGAAAATCCCGTGAGACTTTAAAATGGTTATAGTTTCCTTTTAACACTATAAATTTCACGACTTAATTAATTGTTCAGTAAATGTTCAGAAAAATTTCGTTTAGAGTGTACCTTTCTACGTAGCTTTTTAATTACAAATTTTATAGTACAGACTATAGCGCTCCAATACCATTTCTTGAAAATAGTGAAGGTTAGGTGATGAAAGTGAACTGATATTAAAAATAGGCGTTATGAACTAAAATATGTGCTACTTTTTCTATTCCAATTTAATTTAAAAATACATCATGCATATATGTATATATATATATATATATATATGTTGTTTTTCAGGTTTTCGCGGGTGCTGAATGTTAAATTCGTTTTCCGGGTATACTCCCGCGTAGGTGATAGGCCCCGAGAGGGACCGTGGTTGTTTGAACGACGTTTCGGCAGAATCTCATCTGCCATCTTCAGGTTCTAACAGATAACTGCTTACTGCGGCTTCTGGTGACTTTCATTTCATTTCAGTTCGAGTAACCAGAAGCCGCAGTAAGCAGTTATCTGTTAGAACCTGAAGATGGCAGATGTGATTCTGCCGAAACGTCGTTCAGACAACCACGGTCCCTCTCTGAGCCTATCACCTACGCGGGAGTATACCCGGAAAATGAATTTAACATATATATATATATATATATATATATATATATATATATATATATATATATATATATATATATATATATATATATATATGTATATATATATATATATATGTATGTATGTATATATATATATATATATATATATATATATATATATATATATATATATATATATATATATATATATATATATATATATATATATATATATATATATATATATATATATATATATATACATATATATTTTTATATATATTTTTGTGATGTTTTAGTTTTAATAAAAATGTTGTTTGTTATATTTATTTTATTATTTTGAGACTCTTTATTATTTTTACCTCTCCTCTCAGGGTTCGGGCAGGTTCCTGGCGATTAATCTGAAAATATAATGGTACAGCCCAATTTCAAATAAAACACACCTTGAACAGATTACAAACAAAGAATTTATTTTCAAAATTTCCGATATGGTTTAGAAAACGTAAATATCTTAAAATTAAAATGAAATGGCCTTTATTTATGATCAGATCTGATTATAGCTGCTATTAAGTCGTCGAGTACCTAGGATTTATTGTGGTTTCACTTACGGCGATTTCTTGTACTTCACGTTATCGCAATCTCTGTTGAATTACGCTTCTGCTTATATTGTTGCTCTGTGCCTCGATCCTTCCTCCGTGGCAAATTTCAGATTCATCAAACTTCAGTAACAATGGCTGCACGGCACACTGGATTTATATTTTCGTAGCACCACACTATATTTATTTAATAATCAGCAAACTTTTATTTAAGGTACGTATTTACCTTTACTAATTTCCTCAAATCACATTTACTATTCTATACAATACTTCTTGGTTGTTGCAACTAGAAATTACTCTTCTATTCCACTAGGAATTATTTTATGATATTCATAAAATTTAATTTTTTGTTGTTTTTAGGTTTAGAAACCCTGTTTTAATAATTTGCAAGCTTGAGTATGGACTTCTTTTGAAAATATAAATTTAAAATTTTTAGGTTAGGAAACTTCTTATAAAATTTCAATGCTCTTCCTTTCAGCTTTCTATCCATACTAAATCTTAAATATGGGCTTTTTTATTGGCCTAATCTGACGTTACTCCAAAAATCATGACACTTGATTTTTGAAATTTTAAATATGAAAATTTAATTTTCTTTTTATTTCTTTATTATACCTTATGGCTCTAATTTTATTATTGAATAAAGATATAGAGATGATTAGCTTTATTTTGATATGCCATACTATGGCCTTTTGTGAATATTTAGAAAAATTACAATTGCAACAATTTTTAACAAATTCTCTTATATAACTAATTTACAACCATCTAAACCACATACCAGAGATTACTTTAATACCTAATGAACAAATCAACACCATATTTGCATGTCTAAATACATTTAAAACATTATTTTACTTTGCCTTTCGTTTTAGGACTTCGTTAAACCTCATTGGCTGGAAACTTTTCAAATACAACAAATTACTTAAAACTAACTGACTGGAAACAATAAATAGATGCTATTCTTCTGACATAGCTATAAAAAAGTTCAACAAATGGTTTTTATTTTAGAAAAAACTTCATATTTTTCAAAATTATGTACCTCCTTGGACATAATTTACACATACACCTTTTAAATGTCTTTACATTTTGATGCTATAGCGTTGTACTAGCTCACAAGGTGAGTCTCTTTCACTTTTGTAAAGTTTTAAAGTTAGACGATGCACTTACTTCGTAGAAATGATTGAAAACTCAGATATCGTAGAGTTTACGCTACCCAAATTATGAAAGTAGTTTATAGCACTTTTTTTCCAGTGTTCATGATTGCTATCTCACTTGTAGCTATTCTATGACTAACTTATTATATTTGTCTTTAACATAGTTCATAATTTTAATTAATAACAATAAATTTTTATTTTTTCTCCAGGTTATCCAAAGGTTTTGGTACCTAAATCAATAATGTTTTGGCTCTGGTTGCCATGCTATACACAAATAGTCCTTCTGATGCTTATTCTAAATAGCACAATGCATTTTCACATAACATAATGACATACAGTTCATTTACCACACGGTAGGTGTTTATATCTAGCGTTTAACAACATTTATTACAAATTTTACCTATTTGATATGCATACAGTTAACGTAAGTGTCTCTCACTGAAATTGGGCTCTCATACCACTCAAAATTATCATTTTAATTTAAACTATAGAGTCTTTCTTTGCTTTAGTATTGGCAAAATATCCTTATTACTTTCTTTTTTATTATTTAAACATAATTTTATTCTTATGTACTCTGTATATTATACAGGGTGTGGTTTGGTCATCGTAATATATATATATATATATATATATATATATATATATATATATATATATATATATATATATATATATATATATATATATGTATGTATATACGTAACAGGATATTATGAAGTGGAATGTCCGTTGCAGGATAATTTGACCTAGTAAAAACTCCTGTAGACGCCCATGAATAGAGGAGTAAATATTTTCGCATCTGTCAGCGCGAGTTTGTGATTTTGATGCTTTTAACACAAAGTACGCATTTCCATTTAAATTATTAAAATTATTTAAATAATTCCTGAGAGTTTTACAGGGTGGATCAAATTCGGCATTAATAGTTTTCGGGTATAAGTAGTGATTCTACATCAAAACCGACATAACATCAGTGGACTACTTTTTCAAGAAAAGTTCGGTGACAATTTAGTTATCTCCTTTTGTTTGCTCATTAACTATTTTTTTTTTCACTTAATAGAGATTCTTAAATTCTTTTTTCGTTTAGGAACAGAATAATTAAAATTCTGTCCTCTGAAGCCATTAATATCTATATAAGATACCCAGTTACTTTTGTGGCTTTGGAAAAAGTCACGCTGACGAAGCAGACATGCAAAAATACGTGTTCTTGAATGTTTTAAAGTTTTGAAGTGGATGTTGTGCTAGTGAGTACTTTCGTTTTATTTATTTGTGGTTCTACTGAACAGAGTAGCTATAATTAAAAATAACAGTACTGTGTCAGTCGTACTGAACATAATGTGCATATCATCTTTTTATAATCTAAATGTCAGCGTTTGGCGAATAGCCAGCCAGTAAAGTAATTGTTTAAGAAGATAAATGTTATACTTATCTGTAATAATTTGTTTGTAAAAAGTTAGAAAATAAAAATTAGCAAAAAAAGAAAGTTTGTCTTTATTATATTTCCATTTGAACATATTGCTATCAAGAGGATAGCTGCCTATAATTTTGTTTTAATTCATCTAAATTTAGAAGACTCGAAAGATAGGATCAAATAGAGAATACTTCAATATATAAGTACACCGAAGGGTTCTTTTTAATTAATTTTTCATACATTGCTTTTGAAACAAACCATTATACATATGTTATATAAAATTTTGTTATAAAATTATCTATATAGTCGGGCCCGCTATAAGATTGCAACTTTCTTCTTAAAAGAGACAAAGTCATAAATAATTTTATTCGCAGACCAGTTGGGCATAGGTATACGCATAAGCGACTTATTTATGACTACTTTATTGGATAATTGTAACGTAAGATTGATATAAATAAAATTAATAAAATTATTTATGGTTTTGGGTCTCTAAGAAGGAAGTTTCATTCCTACAGCGGCCCGACTATATCAGTTAATCCACCAGTCAATTTTTATCATTTTTTTTATAAATATGTTCTTTAAAACAAATAGAAGGAAATTGTTTATAGAAAATTGCATATTTTTGAGGCGCATAGATACGTATAAATAAATACACATAGAAAAAAATATTTCCTGTAAGAAACAATTCCAGATATCTGCTCCTCTAAATTTTAAAATCGATAAATGTACTCTGGTTTGGAAAATTATAAAGTTATTAATTTCATGGATATTTAAACATTATCAAGTAACATTATTAGAACTTTATGCTGAAAAAAAAGACGTTTAAAAGTGTTGTTTTGAATTAAAGAAAAGCTACTTATTTTTTTATATGAAACATCAATTTTCTTGAAGCAAATAAATATTTTCCTTACAATTATTTCTAAATTTAAATGTGATTTAAATCATTTAAAAAGTATGTCTGCATATTTCGAATAAATAAATTAAATTTAAATTATTAACACATTTCCTTGTTTCAATTAAAATATGTCTTTTGATCAAATACATTGTATGATCTAACTTAATAAAAGTCATGGTAAAACTTAGACTAATATAGAGTAGAATTTTATCATTATTATTCATTTGTTTGTTTGATTTTAAAATACAATCACTTCTATTAAAATGTAGAAGATAATTTGACAGTCAGAGATTTATCCAAATTGTTTACAGTAAACTACTGAATAGAGAAATTCATTAAGTTCTATTATAAGTCGCTGTTTTAATACAGCTCTAAGATGACAAATAGTTCGGGATTATCTTCAGCTATTGAGGAAGAGTAGCCACAAAAACAGTTTTTGTACTGGAGATGAAATTAAAATCTTTGTTATCTGAAAGAAGGATTCTCAACTGGATAAGCATTTTTGTCTAGATGTTTTGACAATCCTCTAGCACTCATAACAATTTTATATTATTGGAATATACTCTCCATATTATTTACTTACACTTTACATACTTTACAGTAGCAGATTGACAATAGCTATTTATATAATAAGGGAGGAAAGTGTAACATTTCATCCCGTGGATGAAATTTAATATCCGTAATAATATAATCATCCAAGTGGTGAAACGACACTTTTGTCCCATGTTATACATATGATTTTTTCTACGATTTCCAATATAACAAACGAGTGAAACGGAAATCACATTTCTTAAATGCACCTATATTGGCATTATGACAGTTTTTACATACATTACAGTAGCAGATTGACAATAGCTATTTATATAATAAGGGAGGAAAGTGTAACATTTCATCCCGTGGATGAAATTTAATATCCATAATAATATAATCATCCAAGTGATGAAACGACACTTTTGTCCCATGTTATACATATGATTTTTTCTACGATTTCCAATATAACAAACGAGTGAAACGGAAATCACATTTCTTAAATGCACCTATATTGGCATTATGACAGTTTTAATAGTTATTTAAATAGTAAGCCGTGGAATATTAAAGTGCCAGTCTGAAAGGTGATTGTTATGGTGACAGGATATTGTAAATCATAATAAAAGTTGAAATGTTAATTTTAATTGTATTTATATATATTTTTAAATGAGCTATATTGTTTAAAATTAATAAAACACATTACAATGAAATTACTTGCCTCAATTTTCACGTCAATTTTCGCATTTTAGCAAACATTAAAAGGTAATTATGATAATAGTGCGCGTAGAAAATATTTTCCTCACAAAAGAGGAAAACTATTTTGCCTTCCTAGTGAGAGAACGTACCATTTTCTACCCGCATTTGAGGGAGGGAGGAAAACATTACTTTTTATAAAGGTCGTAGAAAATACATTTGTTCGTATTTATGACATAATTCTTTCCCATAAAATGTTCAATTTCTTTACCTTCGTGAAGAATTTTACTGATAAATTTAAGTAAACGCAATCTGAATTTAACATATTATGTTTCATTTGAAAATAAGTATTTCTGACAATGAAAGATTGCTTTTATTTGTTAAAACAAGCTACGTATGATGTATATGAAATAAAAATAAACTTTTGATTTCTTTAGATAGAAAATAGATTTATTTGGGTATGTAATATAAAATATTTATTTAAATTAAATTTTTTTTTTTTCATTAATTCTTTGTGTGTGTATTACTACAAAATAAATAAGTCGTCACAAAAACTATTGTAAGATAAAACTCTAACATAACTTGATAGGGGGATTTCTAATCTGCTATAAATGATTATTCTTATAGTACGCCACTGACGCTTAATTACCTTTGTTATATGCGTTGACATCCGCTCCCTTTTCAATTAAACGTCCTATAATTCCGTTATAAATCTCTTCTTGCTTTATGCACACTGCCAACAATAAAGGTGTATTTCCGCTGCTATCTTTTTCATTGACGTCGGCTTTATTTTCCAAAAAATGACAAACAGCTTCCATACAGCCATTTCTAACGGCATCATGTAGGCTTTCGTGCTGAAAAAACATTTTGTTTGTATAAAGTAAAAGAATATAAGGAGAATCTTTGGGACTTCGTATTCCCATAGTCGATTAAACAAAAAAAAATCGTGTTTTTTTAATTGCGGTCGTCTACAGCTACGTTTAATTTAAATGACGGGAGGACTCTGGTATCCATTTGTTATTTGTGGCGATGGGGGACTGAGCTTATTATTAAAACAGGATAGCTTAATGATATAAAAATAATATACAACGTGGTGATTTAGTTCCGCAAATATTTATAATATTGTTATTAAATGGTTTTTGGAAAGCTCTGAAACAAGTTGATCTTTTTTTTAATGGCACTGGCTAACTGGCTGGTTTTTTTCGTATTTTGTTTTTGAGCTGGATATATAATTTCTTCTCTTTGTAATTTCAATAAAAATTGATTACTTTTTGTTTTCTGAATATAATGGTATCCAATTTCAGGGGTCTTCTTAAGCATCGATTTGTATCGAAATGGAAACTATCAACCCGGAAATTATTTAACGTCCAGTACAAAGTGTTTACACACGTGCCGGCCAATGTCAAATTGTCATTGGGGGATATTTTGAACAATGCACAAAATGTAATTTTGGCATTTTTGGAATGTTTACTTAATACAAAAAACAGTGTGTAAAAGATTTTTTTTATTTTCTCATTTACAAAAGTTATTCAGCATTCAATTTTCATTTAGTCTATTACGCGCGCATACACTGTCGGCCGGGCAAGTCGATGCTGTGACATCACAGGACCTTAGTTTTAGTGCAAAAAGCAAGCAAGGCATGTTGTTAAATGTAAACAAGTCGTGTTATTTGTGATTTGTGTTGTGAAATTTTAAGTGAAGTAATTATAATGGCAATTATTCTATATTATCGTCATATTACTGGTGCATCGTACCGATATGTGAAAGGGCAAGTAGATGCGGTGCCGTCACAGGACCTTAGTTTTAATGCGGAAAGCAGACCAAACATGTTGTAAATGTAAACAAGTCGTATTATTTGTGATTTCTGTTGTGAAATTTTAAGTGAAGTAATTATAATGACAATAATTATTCTATATTATCGTCATATTACTGGTGCATGTACCGATATGTGAAAGGGCAAGTCGATGCGGTGACATCACAGGACCTTAGTTTTAGTGCAGGAAGCAAGCAAAGCATGTTGTTAAATGTAAACAAGTCGTGTTGTTTGTGATTTGTGTTGTGAAATTTTAAGTGAAGTAATTATAATGACAATTATTCTATATTATCGTCATATTACTGGTGCATCGTACCAATATATGAAAGGGCAAGTCGATGCGGTGATATCACGGGACCTTAGGTTTAGTGCAGAAAGCAGGCCAAACATGTTGTAAATGTAAACAAGTCGTGTTATTTGTGATTTCTGTTGTGAAATTTTAAGTGAAGTAATTATAATGACAATAATTATTCTATATTATCGTCATATTACTGGTGCATGTACCGATATGTGAAAGGGCAAGTCGATGCGGTGACATCACAGGACCTTAGTTTTAGTGCAGGAAGCAAGCAAAGCATGTTGTTAAATGTAAACAAGTCGTGTTGTTTGTGATTTGTGTTGTGAAATTTTAAGTGAAGTAATTATAATGACAATTATTCTATATTATCGTCATATTACTGGTGCATCGTACCGATATATGAAAGGGCAAGTCGATGCGGTGATATCACGGGACCTTAGGTTTAGTGCAGAAAGCAGGCAAAGCATGTTGTTAAATGTAAATAAGTCGTGTTATTTGTGATTTGTGTTCTGAAATTTTAAGTGAAGTAATTATAATGACAATTATTCTATATTATCATCATATTACTGGTGCACCGTACCAATATGTGAAAGGGCAAATCGATGCGGTGACATCACAGGGCCTTAGTTTTAGTGCAGGAAGCAGGCGAAGTATGTTGTAAAATGTAAACAAGTCGTGTTATTTGCGACTTGCGTTGTGAAATTTTAAGTGAAGTAATTATAATGACAGTTATTTTATATTATCATCACATTACTGGTGCATCGTACCAATATGTGAAAATAATTCAATCAAAACACCAGAAAAGGCTTTTGTCCAAGTACCAAAAAACTGAAAACGTAGAAAGATTCAAAAAGAATTTTCGAAAACAAGCTGTGTTTTTGCATGCGTGGATCATTTTGATGTAAGTAATTAAAAAGATAATAATATTAAACATAAATACGAAAAAGCAATAAAAAATAATATGTGTAAAGTATATTGTATGATAACAAAAGAGATCCTGGGTTTCGAATAAATATTCTCTTTTTTTTACGTTATTTTGGGGCACTAACGAAGACAATTTTCTTATCGGGATTTACGGTGAGGCTCATTTTTAGCAAGTGTTATTATTTAAATAGATTTCAAATTTCAATTTCAAATTTTTGTTTGCAGACGATAAAAGGACATCCAACAAATATTTCTTCTGATAGTACGTACCTACAGTGTGTAATACATGTCTAACAAAGGTAATTTTCTTACATAAAAAATTAAATAAATAGATTTGGGGGTTTTAATTCTACCTATAAACAAAAATTTAGAACCAGAACAACATTAGATATTTCCAGCCGTTCTCGAGTTATAAGGAAAACACCCCTAAATTTGGCTAGTGTGAAAATATAACTTCTTTTTTTTTTCACATGTTTTTCGATAAATTCACAATAAGATTCAAATGTATCGAGCCCTCACTTTAACCGTGAATATCTCAAAAATAAAGAAGTGAAAAAAAAGACCATTAGAAAATTTTGCATAAAACTAATGACTTCTGAAAAATTACCACTTAAAGTTTAATGTAATGAGAGTATCGTTAAAAATGGTTACATTTTTTGGGATAAATTAAAAAAATCTTTGTAACGTTTTAACTTAAGTTATTAAAATTTCAGTGCAATAGGCACATAATGAACACATATTTTTTTTTAATTTTTCCCATTCCTCGCTTTTGTGATATTCGCGGATAAAATTAGGGCCCCATACATTTAAATCGTATAGTAGGTAGTTTACTTAATAACATTTTAAAATTAAATAAAATTCACTTTATAGTTGTGTAAAAATTTTTGGTTTTTTGTGCGTGAATGTTGCAGCAGGTGTTTAGAATATAATATTATGTCCGCATAAATTTCGCAGACCAAATACTACTACCAGGTACCGTACCGTTCACCACTCGGAGATATCGTGGCTGATGACGTCACGCCAATAGGACAGCGTTCTCTGACACACCTCTAGCATCCGTAGCTGTACATTTATGTGCAAATATAGATGTTTTTAAGAATACTTATTAAATTTTTTCCACAATTGTAGTATTTACGTTTTATCTTTGTACTATTTATATCAAGAGGTCTGATAAATTTGGATTATAAAAAGAGTAGATATTTCCCGGTTATTGTTTAAAACTTGTCAAAAAATATTACGGAAAATGAGAGTTTCAAACCTGGATTTATTCTTCATATTTATGGTAGCGTTTTTATTTTTCCAAAAAATCATACAAAAACTACTCAAAAACAGGGTTGCACGGTCCGTCGCAAATGTAATTTTCTGGCGTTTATACAGTGTGTCCCAAATTGGGGGGTGGATGCATTACTCTCTCGCTTATTAACAAAGACAGTACAATTGTTAACTGTGGAGTTTTGTAGATTTTTATGGCCACTTCGAAATTGGTTTAACATTTTATGTAACACCCTTAGTTTTTGAGTAATTTTCAAAAAACTGAAAGTTCATTTTTTTGTTTTCGCCATAATTTCTTTATCAGTTTTTATACAGGTTGAAAACTTGCATATTATTAGAACACTTTTTGAAAATACATTTAGCAGTGATAGTAAAATTTTCTATCTACACATGTCTTTGAGATAGGCACAATAACTATTGCTTTTCTAATGTCATCCATCTTAGATTTTTCACTGATTAAATAGCGCTTTTTCCGTTATTTTCAAAGATGTATCATAGCTTCAAAAATAATTGTGTCTAGGTACTGCTAGGTGACAAAAACAATTTTTCGAGAAGTAGAACTTGAAAAAACATTATTATTCTTATTTAGATAAGGAACTTTTCCATGTGATAACCACCGATGACATATGTTTATGCTTTTTTAGTTTCCTTGCTAAAATGAGCAAAAGAGGTAAAAATATTTGTTTAATATCAACTAGGATACCTCAGGTAGGCTATATAACTAGTTAGTATGACAAAAAACCAAAATGCATCCAATAATTAATTATTGTGATAGTTTTCCAATAAATTGCGCATTGTTGTTTTAAAATGTGCTGTCAAGAGTTATATTTGCTGGTTTTGTTGTTATTTTGTGCTCTTTCTTACTGTTGAATTTCATTGTTAATAGTTCTATTTTGTTATTTTTTGCGTTCATTAGTTTACTTACTACTGTTAGTAAATTGTTATTTTAAAAATGAATACGGCGTTAAGGTTTATAATGAGGAGAAAATAAATATGCTTGAAATTTACTTTAAAGCATATATAAACATAACTGTTGGCATCAGGAATTATGTAGAAAATTTCTATAAGAGAGTTCGTCCCAATAAGATCTACTTCAGAACTCTTTTTAATAAATCTACTAAACCATGAGTCATTTACTTACAGTCATTGGCATTGAGGAACGCAATAATACTGTTTTAGCACACAATAATAATAATCTCAGAACGTCAGTAAGAGAAATTTCAAATCACACGAAGGTTCCCAAAACAATAATCCACTGGATTTTTAAACAGGAAGTACCATCCATACCAACATATCATACTAACAATTGTACAAAGACTAAATAAAAATGATTATGGTCGAAGACTAACATTTGGAGATTGGTTTATCGAAAATGACATGAAGATCGAGGGTTTCTATCGAAAGTACTGTGGACAAATGAGACAAGATTTACAAATTTGAAGTTTTATTAAACACTACTATTACACCGGCACACAAAAAAAAAGTTGTTTGTACATTTGACGCCACCTACCTCCCGATATGTATTTCGACCCGCTGAATCCGATTTTGAAGTCAGTTTTTACCGTACACCCTCAAATATCGAGTAAATTGAAAAACCGTAAAAAAATAGCGAAAATTGGGTGTTTCGGTAATAAAAAAAAATTTGTGGATCTAAACCAAGCCTAATTTTTATGTATTTCGATCCGCTGAATACGAATCTAAAGTATATTTAGACCATAAGCCGTTTTAAATCTAAGTAAATTGTAAAAAATCCTCGAAAATTGCTAAATATGGCGAGAAATTGTGATTATGTTGATGAAAAAAATTTTGTAGACCCGGATCGAAGAGGATGTTTATGTAATTTGATCTGCAGAATCCGAATCTGAAATATGTTTGGCCCATTAATCGCTCAAAATCTCAAAAAAATCGCAAAAAAACCGATAAAATAGCAAAAAATTGCAGTTGAAAAAATTGAAGAAAATCTATGAAACACGATTAAATACGTTTCTTGTATTTTTTTTTGCATAAAATATAAGTTTAGAATCTGAAAATGTGAAAAATTGTAAAATCTATAAAAAATGACGTCGGGTCTACAACATCTTTTTTCATCAACATAATCACAATTTTTTGCCATTTTTAGCAATTTTCGAGGGTTTTTTACAATTTACTTAGATTTAAAACGGCTCATGGTCTAAATATACTTTAGATTCGTATTCAGCGGATCGAAACACATAAAAATTAGGCTTGGTTTAGATCCACAAATTTTTTTTTATTACCGAAACACCCAATTTTCACTATTTTTTACGGTTTTTCAATTTACTCGATATTTGAGGGTGTACGGTCCAAACTGACTTCAAAATCGGATTCAGCGGGTCGAAATACATGTCGGGAGGTAGATGGCGTCAAATGTTCAAACAACTTTTTTTTTTTGTGTGCCGGTGTTTTCATTGGAGTGTCGACAATCCACATTCAGTAAGGCAAAGATCATTTCAACAAAAATCCAGGTTTGATATTTTGTATGGTACTTTTGGTAAGCTTTTAAATTAATTATTAAGAAAAATATTTTGTGATGAATAACAATTTTAGGAAACCAATTGATCAGACAGTTTATGTTTGATTAAAGTGTTTACCCACGCGGCTAACTACGCGCGATCGCAATTGCGCGCGGTTACAAATAATGCGAGTCGTGGCCGCATCACTGGATATTGGTAATGTAAAAATATATAGAAATCGCGCGCGGTTAGTCGCGTGCGGCTAGCAGCTTAGTGGATTATTACCCTTATATGGTAAACTGAGAATAATATGAATATAATAGAGATATTGCGTGAAAGAATAAAGTCAGCTATATAAAATGTTTTGCAACTGTAAGGTGCACATGAGATATCTTTTCACTCTGCACACAACACAAAGACAGTGAAACAATTGAAATTTTAATGATTGGTTCATATCAAACAATGGATTTACCCTATGAACTTTCATCTCTGGGTGCATGCAAAAATAGTATATTATGTATTAAGGTCAATAAGTGTTCTTTACAGGTTGAGGATACGTTTGGCAAAACATCCGAAACTAGTAATACACTTAATGACCGCAGTGCTTATGACGTTTTTTGCACGCTCATATATTGAATAAATTTAATTAAAACTAAAAAATTTAATACTTTAAAAATATATAAAACAAACAAGTCGCACATGAAAAAGTTTTCGGTTTGGTGAGACCGAATATTTATTGTCAAGTGGCATCTGCGGTCATTATAAATTTCTCCAAGATAAGATTATTGCCACAACTTAAGCTTCTTGTAAGTTATGATTCAAGAAAGTGAAGAGGACGTTGTTTTAAACCTAAATTCTATTGCTCCAATAAATTTTAATAATTGTTCATATTGTAATATTTATTTTGTCTAATAAATATTAATTTTTAAATTTCTATATTTATTTGTTTACCTACCGCCTCCTGATCGGTAAGTAATCACTTACCGTTCGCTAATTTGTAAACGTCACTTACAAATGTCCCAACAAATTCAGTAAAGGTGTCATATTATCTGAGCGTGCAGAAACAAAGTTTACAAGTTTGATCATTCCGAAACCAAAAACTATTGGAAGAAAGAATATTAGATGCCTTAGCTTCGGTTAACTGCAATACTCTATCAAGGGTAACTTCTTCAGTGCTAAGAGAAATTTTACTATTACTAGTATATGTATTTTTCAAAAAGTGTTCTAATAATGTGCAAGTTTCCAATCTATGTAAGTAATGATTAAGAAATTATAGAGGAAATAAGAAATGCCCTTCTTAAATTTTTTTGAAAATTACCCAAAAATTGCAAATAAAAAATAGACATATTTATTGATTACAATGTCACCTACTTTTCACACAAAATTCATTGACAATTAATACAGGATCAGTGATTGAAACACAACTTGTATTCTAAGTAGTACACGACACTCCTTATATTTTTCCAAAAATTTAACATCCTACCAATTTTTTCAAAATCATTGCAGATTTTATTTAACTCAGTTTTCATCCCTTGACTAATACCTCTACAGTTTTTATAATTTTAGCCTAAATGAACTTTATTGAACTACTTTCACTAGGGTATAATTTATATTCAGTTGTTGATTACGAAACGAAATCGCATCTCAATCGGTTAATTCTAATCGAAAATACAAAGTGAAGAAAAGTGACCAGAATTTTAAATGGTCCTTGAATTTTGAACTTCAATTTAATTAGACTTGCCTCATAGAATACCCAAATGAAGATATTTGTCTTCGTGCTTTATAACTTAATATAATATAATTATAATGAGTACATTAATGCTTTGAAAGCCGTTTAGAAGATGAAATGTTATGGATTGCTTAAAGCTTTATTCATTATTAAAAAAACTCATTAAAAACACAATTTCAAGCAAAATTTATAGGTTTTAACAAATTGAAAACTATAATTAATTCGTGCAGTAATAATAGAAAGTTCATAACTAAATGAACACACGTCTTGCTTAAACATAAAGGATTATATCTGGTACTGATTCTGATAAAGCAAAGACAAAGTGGAAAATACTTTCCTTCGTGTTATTTCTCTACAAAATTAAGATGCACACGTTTCTATTAACACGAAACTTGTAAGGTAAATTTCCGATAGTTGTTAATTACAATTAATTTCCAGACTTCTCTACGGAGTGAGTCAGATACTTTGGAGGAAACTTTGAATAGTGGCAGAATATCGAAAAAATTGCGATATAAACTTTAACTTTAAAAGGCCACAGTCTCTAAGTTACAGATTGTTAAAGTAAATATACTTGAAACTATTTGTTCAACTATCTCTCAAATTGATGAGAATATTAAAAACATATTCGGCATGGTATAGTATCTTGCAAAGCAATAATATTTTCTTATTATAAAAGTTGTGTCCAGTGGCATCAAACTAGAGGGCAATGTTCTCATACAAGAGCTTGTATGCCAATGATCTTATCCATTGTGCTTGAAATATTTTTGATTTTTTTGTACTAAAAAGCTAATTACCTGGTGACTGTTATGCGAGATACGCAATGTTTCAAATAAAAGGTGTGTTGAAAATTTGTCATCATTAACTGTCACCAAGAGAACAGGTGCTAAAGTTACATTTTGCCTCCACTAAGAAAATTCAATAAACAAACATTCTTGCGGAATATTATTTATTCCTTTCATTTAAAATGGAATGATGATAAGAATATACTATCGAGGTTCACCTAGCCGTGGCATATTTCTTTGTTACTTACATTTATTTATGTAAAACGCCAAATTATTCCTGCATTAGATTATATCACTTTAACTTTATTCATGTTTATCATCATGACTACTATCACTATTTAGTTTCCTCTTTTAAAACACATTCCATCTCCAATTTGTGAGGTTTAATGAATTTAGCTTCGTATGTATTATAGTTGTTAAAACAGTCCTATACAGGGTGGTTCTTAAGTATTGGATCAGTGGATTTCGGACAATAAAATATTACGATTTAGTCAAAACTTACCTTGGTCCAAAATTTGATATTAAAAGAGAAACAGGGTGGTAAATTCCAAATTTTGATTTTGATTTTTTCCCATAATTCAAGCAGTTTTCAAGATATCGATCTGAAAGTTGCTAAAGAGGGGTTTTTGCGTATGGAAAAAAATAATCCGTCCCCCATTATTTCGATATCATTCCAAAATTCTTTTAAAAGTAAATGCACAACGTCCCTCGCATTTCTTCATTAGGGAAGAAATTATGTATTAGCATTTTCTAAGCAGTAGTATATAAAGAATACAGACAGTTACGGCTAGTTTTTGACAAGGAGTCATTATTTTGTTTAATTATTATATCTTCGTTTTAATACTACGTACATATAATGGTCTCAAATTATTATGATTAAGAGGTACATGGAAAATTTAAATGGTAAATATTATGAAAATGCTTAAATTCAACAGCACTCAAATGGTATAACTTTTCAGTTTTAAAATAAAGCGGCGATATCAAGTTTTTAATTGAAACTGTCAATAATTTAACGGTAAAAAAAGGGTTTGGTTAAGATATCGAGTTCAGCGCACGTGGCGCCCTCTAGGAGCTAATGTAAAATTGGGAACGGACAATTATTTCCCATCTCAATTAACACCCATTTACCAATTTTCAGATCGATACCTTCAAAGCTACTTCAATTTCAGCAGAAAATTCAAATTTAAATTTCCTGTTTCTATTTTAATATCAACTTTTGAATAAAGTAAATAATATTTTGATGTTAAAAATATACTGTTGCTCTGTGTCCTGTTACTTACTCTTACTTTGTATAATGATGAATGGTGCATGAACTGTAAATAGATGTGCGTCGATGGTGAAACGTTGAAACTCGACACTTACAAGGACACGAAAACAATTTGTTGGGTAATCGCGAGTTCATATTGAGTTTCATGACTCGGAAATTGCCGAATGCCGGTATTATAGCGTTTAAGTTACTAAAATGTTTAACAGCAACTGTTAAGTTAAATTTTATATTTTTTTATTAATATTAGTTTTTGAACTGCTTTTATTTTTTGCTATACTTGTTTATTTTTCCTTTGAACGTACTTTGCTTTTGAAATTCCTGTGGAAGCAATGACCCCTACCACCCCCAAACAGCGCCCATGCAGACAGTGATTTTGAACCGACCCTCATTTTTTGTATCGTGTCTTTAAAAATTCCGTTCCCTGCTTATTGGCAGAAAATAGCAGCCATCCGAGACAAAGCAAATGTCGTCTGATAAAATAAATTAGCTATTTTTAACAGCTTGAAATACGTGCGTGAGATTCGACTATAAGGGCGTAGATACAAATAAGAACATTTTTTAATATAAGTGAAACTCGTAAATGTAAGAATGTTCGAATAAGGAAAGAACTTACAAAAAAGACACGCTTATTAGAAATGTTTCGGATAAATAAGGAAAAAAACAGCATTAACAAACGTGATATTAAAGCACGATTAAATTGGTTTCTGCTTTTTCCTTTATAACAATGATTTCTTCCCTAACTCCACTTTATTTAAATTTATAACTATATATTTTTTAGGTTCTAGACGAAACTGTGCTATTTATTATTCATTATTCTTAGTATTTTTATGAGCACGGCATTGTATATATTCTAAATTATATTGTACATGGTGAGTGGTAATTGGGTAACTGAAAATTCTTAAATATTTCTTTCAAGGGAGAAAAAATTAAATTCTACGCTGTATTCTAATCGTCAAAAATGTTACCTTTATGTTCATGGGTATAAGGGTCAAGTTCCAGTGTTATATATAGGCAACAAGTATGTCATGACTTTTCTACGTAAGTTGCATAATTATGTGACGTCACACTAATATGGGCCAATTTGCTTTGAGTTGCAATTATTGAATGCTGATTTGAAAAAAAAATTAAACCATATTAACATTTTGCGTGTTGTATCAAATCACACAACTTATGTTGTAAACTCTTTATTTTTAAAGTTTCATTTACAAATTCATAGAACGTAAAATTTTCCGTAAATAAGTTATTTTTTAAATGGTCCTAGATTAGATTGATTGCACAAA
The DNA here is from genome assembly GCA_029963845.1 of Rhamnusium bicolor. Classification (NCBI taxonomy): domain Eukaryota; kingdom Metazoa; phylum Arthropoda; class Insecta; order Coleoptera; family Cerambycidae; genus Rhamnusium; species Rhamnusium bicolor. Next base: position 58,154 of record JANEYF010000887.1, read on the forward strand.
AAACATTAATTTATTAACCACGCAAAAAATGTCATACATAATGTATCATTAATCATTGTATTTGGTACAAATTTGAAGGTGAAATTATAAGCAATGTTAAGTTCTGTTTTTTTTATCCGTTTGAAATCGAATTATTATTTATTTTTATTTAGCGAGTTTTACAGCAGTTACTTTCTATCCTGTTTTGCCTGCAGTTCTATGTATTAAAATGAGTTAATTGTTTTTGATTTTCAAAACATAAAACATAACATAAAACACACCACATAAATTAGACAACCCCCCAAGCCAAAGTCGAAGCTGCTCGAACAGGGGTTACACGGTTGAAAAAAAACGCAGACACACACAACCAAACCCTTCGAAACCGAGATTTGAACCCGGAAATCGATAGGCAGTATACCAGCTACGTTTGACACTTAACGCTCTGGCCACTGCACTACCGAGTAAATAAAGATTGTATAGCGCACACATGTTGTAAGTGCAAAATGTTATATGTTGAGCAAGAGAAAGATTAAAGTTTATTTAGTTCCATTAATTAAATGACAATAGAAAATGATTTGGTGGATGATTATACTGCTAATCCTCAGGATTTTCGGGAAGGTCCGGAGTATCCTACGGATACTCCAATACATATCGAGCAAATATCTCGCCAAATACAAAATATGAATCTACGAGACCCGAACAAAGAACAATGCTTCAAATCGTAAATTCAAAAAACTTATATTATATTAAAGACTCTACCAACACTTTCAAAATTTTGATAGATACCGGTGCTGGAATATCTATTTTCAAACCAAATACTAGTAAATTAAAAAAAATATCCAGAAAATATTGTAATTTAAAGCATAACTAATCAAAAATTAATTAATGAATCAATTTTAATACCGTTTATACCCAGCGATCCCCACAAAGTTTACATTTATAATTTGGACATAGAATAGGTTCCGACTTTATGGAACATTACGAATGTGTCGTTGAATTTAGGAATAAACGATTAATAACTAATTCCAAAACATATTTTAAAGTAACTAAAAACCCACCAGAACACGGAATGCCCAAGTTATGTCAAAATAAATTTCAAAATTCTATCCGGAACGAAATTTCGATCGAACCTCGTACTGAGAAAACATGCAAATTAAAATGTAATTTCGTTAACACAGACGCTATATTGCTAGCGCAGGAAATTGAAATAGTACGCTTACCTAATGCTCTGGTAAAAATAGACGAAAAAGGTGAATTTGTAATAACAGTAATTAACGCAAACGCGATTACTAAAACTATTAATTTTTGCAACTTAAACCTCGAACCAGTTCAAAAATTAAAGCGATATTTAATTTAAATACTCAAAATTTTGACCCACATATACAGACAGAAATTTCCAAATAAAAAATGAATTACGTTTGGATCATCTAAACGAAGAAGAGGCCGGAATAATAATGCAGCTTTGCTTAGATTTCCAAGACATATTCTACATACAAGGAGATAACCTGACTTTTACAAATGAAATTAAAAACGCGATCGACACTAATAACTCTAAACCTATTTTTACAAAATCTTATCGGTATCCCCAAATTCACAAAGAAGATGTAAAAAATCAAGTGTCAAAAATGTTAAATCATAGTATCATTCAACATTTAATTTCACCCTGGTCCACTCCTGTTTGGGTAGTTCCCAGAAAAACTTTATGCTTCTGGTACACAAAAATGGTGCGTTATAGTTGACTTTTTGAAACTCAACGAAGTAACAGTCGGCGATAAATATCCCCTGCCAAATATCTTGGATCTTTTAGATCAGCTCGGAAAATGTCAGTATTTTACCACTTTAGATTTGGCATCGGGATTTCACCAAATTTAAATCAATTCCGAGGATATTCAAAAAACAGCTTTCACAGTTAAAACGGCCATTACGAGTTCTCGCGCATGCCTTTTGGACTAAAGAACGCTCCATCAACATTTCAAAGAGTGATGGATAATATTCTACTTAGAATTTAAAACGAAAGATGTCTTGTCTATATGGACGACATTATCATTTATTCACCTACCATCCACGAGTATATTTCTCGCTTAACTGAGGTATTCAAACGCCTTCAAAAAGCTAGTTTAAAAATACAACCCAACAAATGCGAGTTTCTACGCAAGGAAGTCGTATATTTAGGACATCTAATAATAAAAGACTGTGTAAAACCTAACCCGAGTAAAGTTGACGCTATTTTAAATTTTCCACAACCTAAAGTCCAAAAAGGAATTAAATAGTTTTTAGGACTTGCAGGTTATTATCGCAGGTTCATTCAAAATTTTTCTAAAATCACTAAACCAATGACGAAACTTTTACGAAAGGACGTCCCCTTCAACTTTGATAATGATTGCCAAAATTCATTTGCCGAACTCAAACAAACATTGACCACATCACCCATTTTAATTTATCCAAATTTCGTTGAACCTTTCGTGTTAACTACGGACGCAAGCGCGTTCGCGATCGGTGCAGTACTCTCGCTGGCATCTATTGGTAAAAATTTACCCATTGCTTATGCTTTTCGAGTTTTATGATATGCTGAAACCAAGTATATATATATAGAAAGGGAGTATCTCGCCATAGTCTGATCAGTTAAGCACTTTAGGCTATACCTATTCGGTAGAAAGTTAAAACTAATCACGGATCATCGACCACTCATCTGGTTATTTTCCATAACAGATCCAGGAAGTAGATTAACATGCTGGCGTTTAAAACTCAAAGAGTACGATTACGAAATTATTTATAAAGCTGGCAAAATTAACAAACATGCGGACCCTTTATCTTAAATAAAAATAAATCATTTTTCGGATTGTTCCAAATTTTATTCTAAAATGTTAGCTGCAAATGAGGACGACACGGACGACGATGAAAATACAAATAACGAAATTACAGACGAACAAGTCGCTCACGAATTCGACACCTTTATTAATTTATATAAGACAAAATCTATTATCGATTATTCCAAAATTCAATTTTCTAACAAGCAATTACTAGACAAGGAAAATAAAAATGTTATCACATTGTTGCAACAAAGTAAATTACAAGATCTTCATTATAAAACAATCGAAGATATTTTCGAGAAACACCCCGATTTCCACAATATCCAAATTAACATTGCCTCAAGCAAAACTGTCAGGAAACGGAGGTACTTTAACATTCCCTTACCTTTCGACCCAAAATCTGTTAACCTTATACTTCACACTATTTAAATATAAAAACCAATTTTACCTCACGCAAACGTATCATGTAGAAAATAACTTAGACCTGCCAATATTAGAAATGTTATCATTCATTTTTGCAGAAAAAGATCTAAAATAGTAATTTGTCAAAATATTGTGCAAGTCCCTGATGAAGATCAAATTCCCATCATATTAGATCAAAACCACTCAGGCAAAAATAATTTATATCGCGGTATAAATGAAACGATTAGAAGAATAAAGCAAAAATACAGTTGGAGCGGACTGATAGAAGACGTTGAAAACTTTATAGAAAATTGCGAAACCTGTCAAATCTGTTGTAGGAATCTTAGCAATCCACTAGTGATCACTGAAACTCCGAGAATGCCGTTCGAAAGAATTAATATCGATATATTTGAATCACCCACTCGAAATCATGCCCTCACTATTCGCGACGAATTAACAAAATTTATTCAAGCTTACACAATTCCAGTTAAAACCGCTAAGTCCGTCAATACTTTGTTATTATATTTTCAACACTATGGCACACCTTTAAGGATACATTGAGACTATGGTCGTGAATTTGACAATAGTTTATTAAAAGATCTATGACAAAATTAATATTTTCGAGTGTAGGATACTCACAGTCAAACGGCTCATTGGAACGATTTTATGTAACTCTAGCAGAAGTGATACGGGTTCACAAAACCGAAAAGCTGAACCAACATCTGTTTACCATTTTGCCATATGCAGTAATTTGTTACAATAATTCAGCAAAAAATCACATGGTTTTACTCCATACGAATTAGTCTTTGGGCACACATCAAAACGACCTACCGAAACCATGTATAACCAAAAGAAATTAATAACTAGATACGTCCGAGATTTAAATAATAGAATATCGCATTATTACAAAATAGCGTGTAGCCGAATTCAGAACAATAAGGAAAAAGCTAAAATACGTTTTGATAAACAAGTTCCTGAAAATCGTTATTAATACAATATCGGCGATAAAGTATATGTAAAGAAGTCAGAAATTAAAAACAAACTGCAGAATAAATTTAATGGCCCTTTCGAGATAACTGAGATTTTTCAAAATTCAGCAGTCTTGCACAACCCTAATACTAACTATACAACTAAAGTAAATTTCGACAGAATGAAACCTTATTCTGAAAATTAACCTTGATTTCAGGTTAATCATGCTTCTGGGATCAGCTACACTGGCAGTCTCCCAATATAAAATCACACCCATAAACAATACTATAGGAATTTACTACCATGAAACATCAGACATAGTAGTGACAAACGACAAATGGACATTAATGGTACACAAAAACATTTCTTCCTTAAAATAAGCCTTCGACAAAAATGACAAGATTTTAGACACCATCATAAACACCCTCGATCCCGCTACTCATAATATGAAAACTTTCTTAAGCGAAGTCAAAACTCACCTTAGTCTTCTAACACAAATTTCCAAAAGTATACAATCAAAATTTAACGAAATTCATCTTGATACAAAACGCTACAAACGCAGAATTTTAAACGGTATAGGCACAATTTTCAAATCAATTTCCCGAAATCTAGACGCCACAGATGGTGAATATTACTCTAACTGTATCAATAAATTAAATAGAGACGAACGCGATTTAGAAAACTTGTTGAAAAACCAAATTTCAGTAACAATGTCAGTCATTAGAAACTTCAACTTGACCATTCAGAAATTACAGATTGACGAAGAAACATTTAATAATGATATCAAAGAAATTGAGGATGCTATCTTAAATACGAAACATGATATACAAATAGTCAGAACAAAATTAAAATTTCTAGAAATTTGTGAACCATTAATGGCTAGTTATTTGTATATTGAAAACAATTTGAACGATATTCTAAATTCAATAACATTTGCACGCCTAAAAATTATTCATACTTCTATCATTACTCCAGATCACTTAATAAATTCATTACAGGAAATTTCACAAAATTTGCGGAAAAATAATTTGCCACTTCCGATAAAATTATCAAAAGTTGATCAATACCTGGATATTATCGAACTTCGAGTAATTCAAACTGATTCTATTTTAATTTTTGTTTTAAACATACTATTGGTAGACGCCCAAACCTATAAGCCTATCAATTATATCCCATTCCGATCCTGGATAATAGAACTAGGTTGCACCATATTTTGTCAATCTCTTAAAAATATATCGCGAGAGATGATGATTCTTTGATGTTTCTACCTATTCCGGACCCTACAGAATGTCAACATCGGAACCAAATTCTGTTCGAACTTGTTCGCCTACCCGATAGACAACACTGCAATCTGCGAAGCTAGGCTTTTCAAAAATTTTAGGGTCCTAACTGAAAACTGCCAAACATCTTTCATTATAAGTCAAAGTTACAATGTCTAAAAACTTCAGGAAAACACCTGGTTAGTCATCAATGTAAAACCCGTGCATGTTACCATCAAAGGTCCAAAGAAAAATTCAAAAACTGAAATCATTACCAAAAACTTCATTATAAAATTACAACCCAATTATTACGCCTTCGTTGGTACAACCAAAATTCAGGCAAGTTTAAACGAAGTATTAGATGTTAAGGATAACACTCATCCTATTCAAATCCCATGCGACTGCTGTAACGAACTTCCAGCGAAAATGAACTTACCAAAATTAAAGCCCCTGAAACTAAGCAATCTAAACCAGAAGATCTCGAGATTGCCAAGCAAAAAATTGGAAATACTCGAAGGATTTGGACGACATAATCAACGAACCGTTTATTTCCAAACACATCTCCTGGTTCACATATTTCATAATCACACTAATCTTTGGACTACTATTCCTCTATGTATGTTGTAAGTGTTAAACGAAAAGAAGACGCAGATTAGCCATCAACACAACACATTAACATACTCCCTGCAAGAAAACGACCTCCGATTCGTGAAGATCAAAATCAATAGAACTCACCTAAGAAGACTTTTGTGTATTCTGTGCCTTATTGTGGACCTCAATAATTCGTTATGAATTTTATTGACTTCAGTGAATTTTTATCATTTTAAAAAACTTTAATCACTTTTATTTTATAACTTTTAATACTGTGTACTAACGATTTGCATTTTTTACCTTTCTTATATGTAATTTTTATCACGTTTTATATTGTTTTACATTCTCAGAATGTACATTTTTACATATTGCTATTTTTACACCTTTATGCTTATGACCTATCTTTATATTTTGTATTTTAAATATTTAATTCTAATTTTCATTTGTTTCATACTTTACATTTTTTGATTTCATGCTTTCCATACCATGTTTTTCATTTTGCAAAAGTTGATGCATAAATACCAAGATTTTTAATAAGGGGGAAGTTGTTATATAAAATCTATGCCACTGTATGTTAACTTATACACAACTTTGGCTTCACTTTATAATATATCAGAGTATCATATTACAGCTACTTTGCAGATAACAAATTCTCTCCTAGAATTACAAATTGTCCATTCAGCATTTGCTTTGTTCTAAGCCTGAGAAACGCTTATCTAGCTTAACTAGTAAACTTATAAATTGCCGTAATAACCTTTGTAAACTCAGTTCTATACTCACTATGTTACAATAAACAGTTTTATATTTTAATTCATTTTATTCTTCAAGAGTCAACGTTGACTCTCAATTAAATAAAAACAGTTTTTAAAAAGTCATTTATGTAAATAAAAATATAAGATATATTATTCACGTATATATTACTTTACATGGTACCCACAAAATGACTACGTTGTCTGCATATGTATGTTATGTATGTACGTATTAATAATTATTTACCATTTTCAATGGCGCATTGATTGCATATTTAGAAACACAACTGACCTGATAAATGCGATTTTCTAAATTAATTTCCGTGTCAAACAGGGGAAATGCAATTTTATAAAATTAATTGAATTGAGTTATTTGTAAAGCTGTAATGTTGAAAAATGAAATTGAAAAATATTTTATTGATAAACAAAAATTTAATGAAAATGTAACAAGATTTTAAATTAAAATACTGTTAAATACAAATTTATCAAGAATTTGATATAAATAATGTAGTATTTTCACAACTGCAGAGATGTAGATACTGATATTAAATACAACAGAATAGAATAGAATAGAACAGAATTTTATAGGGACAAAATTTGTATAGTACAAGTCACAATATAAAAGTAATTAAACAATTCATAACAAGATAAAAAATTACGACAAGCCAAAATAAAACAAACTGACAAACATTACAATGATGAAGTTAAAATTTTTTATCTTAAAGTACTCTCTTCTACATCCTCTACTCGATATGGTCCTGCAATTATCAATTTTGTTTTTATTCTTGAAGATATTGAATACATTTATATCTTTTATATGTTTTGGAGTTAAATTATACATTTGTAAGCTTCTATTAAAATAATCTTTTTCAAGTAGAGTTGTTTTGTGAGTGAGATAGCAAAATTTGTCTTTATATCTAGTATTGTGCAAATGTGGATTTACATTTTCAAATAGTCATGTTGTTGAAGACAAACTTTAGACATTCATGTACATAGACTGCGGCGGGAAGAGTTAATACATTTAATTTTTTAAAAACTCCATGACATGAGTTTCCTAATCTCAATCCTGATACGATTCTAATTGTTCTCTTTTGTATTAAAAATGGATCTTGACTCTGTGAACCACTTTAGAATAAAATTTCGTAAGTCATAATAGAATAAAAGTAGCCATAATATGCAATAGTAAGTATATCCTGATCAACAACCTTTCTGAGTTCTTTAAAAGTATAACAAGCTTTACTGTGTCTAACACAAAGTAGTTGTGCATGGTCTATCCAGTTCATGTGTTGGTCAATTGTGACCTCCAGAAATTTGGTGCAGTTTGTGTATGCAATATCAATGATATTAACATTGATATTCTCAGGAAAGTTGTGGCATTTCGACTGTGTCTAAACAAAAGGCAATTTGTTTTGCTTGCGTTTAATAGTAATGATATTTAGATAAAGAGGACTATTATGAAAGGGTAGCCAATCTAATTAATATGGTCCTTATAAAAAATCCATTACCAAAAATGATTACTGAAGTAAGAAATGTACTTAAATCCTGCAATAACCTTATTACTCCAAATTTAAATAGGTGGTTACATGTATCGAACCCACGTGTACCTAGATTGTACTGCTTGCCTAAGATACATAAACCAAGAAAGTTGGTACATCCTATTGTTTCAGCAATTGGATCGCCGACCTACCACCTATCAAAATGTTTAACAGAGGAGTTCGAAAATTTACCTACTGCACCACATATTTCTCTGTGATTAATTCCAATGACTTCATTAATAAGGTGAAAAATATTCAGGTGCAAGAAGGTGAAGTTTTGATCTCCTCTGACGTTTGTTCATTGTTTCCAAGTGTTCCAATACCACAGACCTCGGAATACCTTAAGGATCTATTCGAAACAAACAACCTCAGTCGAGATAATATAGTAAAAGAATATGTACTAAACACTAAACTTTACATAAAACAAAATTGCTTTCGATTCAACAATAATTTCTTCGAACAACATGAAGGATCAGCAATGGATAACTCTTTGTCACCATTCATTGCCAGTCTTTTCATGAACAAATTCAAGACGGAAGCAAAAAAAGAATTCGAGTATTTCCCCAGGGTTTGCTTAGGTATATGGATGATATGTTTGCAGCGTTTGATACAAATGTCGCTGATATTGACAACTTTCTTTCTAAATTAAACAGTCGTTTCGCGTCAGTTAAATTCACACATGAAATTGAAAACTCTGGACAACTACCATTTTTAGATGTATTTATAATTAGAAAGAGTGAAAATAAGGGTAAATTTGACATATACGGAAAAGATACCAGACTATAAGATATATCCCTAAGGACTCTCACATCGACGCTTGGTATCGATTTGATCAAATTATCGTATAGTTTAAGAGTTTTATGAGGAAAAACAAAATGACACAATTACCTGTACCAAATGTACTTAAAAAGTTTAGAATAATAATTACAATAATATTTTTATGTAAATTGTCTTAAATTTACTTTTGAATTTCAGATAACTTTGACCTTTCTGTGTACATCGAGTTTTATTTTATTTAAGCGCAGCAAATTACTACAAAAATCGACGAAAATTATGGGCATGTGTTTAGTCCGAGGATTAGCTGGTTTAATGTGATTTGCTTTATCACAGGGCATTACATATTTACAATTTTAGTAAATATGAAGATTTGAAGTGAAATTCACACATTCTATAAAATTTTGTCTGAGTTCGTTTATGTCGCTACTGGTTTTCTTATATAATTTGTCTTTAATGTGGTCCCAAAAGAAAAAATCCAGTGGCGTTAAGTAAGGTGATCGTGGTGGCCGCCTCACTGGCCCGTTACTTCCCATCCAGTTATTTCCAAAATTGGTATTTAATAATTCTGAAACGGTCCTGATATTATGAGGTGGTGCACCATCTTGTTGGAAGAACTGATTTCTTGGCTCAATTAAGGGTAGATTGTCCATAAATTCCTCAATAATTTTCTGGTTTAAGATTTCGTAGTACCGTTGGCCATTAATATTTTCTTAATATTATATGTGATATGTTACAACACGATTGCCACGGGCACACCAAACACTAAAACCAAAGCGACCCTGAGATCGCTCGTCATCGGTACGGTGAGGGTTCATATCAGACCAATAGTGTTCGTTATGCCTGTTGAAAATTCCTGCACTGCTAATGTAGGCTTCATCTGTCCCAACTACATTTCTAGAGAAGAATGGATCTTGTTGACTTTTTTGACGATACCATATGCAAAACTCCAATAGTCGCTAAAGATCAGTTGGTTACAGATGATGTTGTTTCCTTATTGTATATGACCTGAATTTGTGTGTCTTCAAAATACCCGAAGCTCGACGTCTTGAAATCCCAGAATCAGCTTCAATTTAGCGACTTGAAATTGAAGAATTTGCAACCTCCATTCCAATTACAGTTATAGAAGTTTCTTCAGCATGTTCAATGTTGTAATTTTTTATTCTTGGCTTGTTGAGATGTTCTTTTAGCCTCGTAAAAATAGCTTTATAAGTTTGTCTTCTTTCTGAAATAGCTTTATAAGGTTGTCTTCTTTCTGGATAGCGATTGAAATATATTTCGGATGCATTATCATAATTGTTATACTTTGAATAAAGGATTCTAGTATATCATATTTCTCGAAATGGAATAAATATAAGAACGCAAAAAGTAATCTACTAAAAATTATTTTCGCTATTAAATACTTACACATCAAAAGCGACTCCACATATGATATCTAGTTTGAAAGAGAGAAAATTTTCCTTTTTTAACTAAACCATAGCCAACTATAATTCCCATTTAAAAAAATACAGCTTTATGCCATAACTCGAAATTACACCTATTTTTTAAATTTTCTCGACGCCTATGTATTATACACAAACAAGTGCCTGAAGAATGTAACAGTTCTTTTTTCATAACTTTACAAACAAACAACCAAGATATTGACATGTGTCTAAAAGTCGAAAAATCGAACTTTTGATTATAACTCGAAGACAAAAGTCGATAGCAAATTTTTTGTTTTCGCCAGCGAATTTGTCTCAAAAAAGATATTAAGAATATGTCTTCCATTTTTTGTATTTCTTACAGTTACCGAGTTACCCTATACAAACTTCGAAACGCTGTACACGTTCTATCACCTGTTTCAGTTTGTAGCAATAAAAAGAGTATATTTTTTATTTTTGATATAAATAACGTTGTATGAAAATAAAAATATTTGTTTATAATAATTATTCTGTTATAAATCATATTAAAAATTAAAATTTGTTAAAGGCATATCTGTACAGTGCAGGGTAACTTTTCAAAGTATTGTTAAAATTTAAGATTTAGATGTCTTCAGTTTCTCATTTAATACTCATCCTCACGATTACTTCTCAGTACAAGACGTCTACATCAACTGAATGAAACAGATTAATATAATATGGAACTGAGAGGGCCCTTAACATCAGAGACCGCAGACTCAACGCAAGCCACAGATTTCTCATCAATCACAGATCATCCGGAGACGGTCTTTAGTGCCGACTGCGACCGGATATTATGTAGCGTATATTCTAAAAACTTAGTGATCTATTTCCTAAAAAAATATATATAATGATAGTCGATAAAATCTCAATATTCGAGTATTACGTTTCTTACCGATTTATGCGACCTTGGAAAAGAAAAAACAGGTAATAATAAATAATAAACAATGAGAAGTAAACTGTACATATTGGTAAATACGGAATGTTTCAATGATGTCACGACTTCAAGCAGCGAATCCTCTCGTGTCAAGAAAAGCAAAAAAAAACAAGAATAACATTTTTTCCTAAAATACTTCATAAGCGCTCTACGATGGTTTGGAAGTATAACATTAAACAGGCTTTATACATAATTAATTAGTGATGGTTGAAACTAAGAAAAAACTTTTTTGTGCATAAAGGATAGTAAATGTCGAAAAAAGAAGAACAATTGCTTAGGCCAGTGACGTCCCGTTTTTTGGGGAAGAATATCTTCAACAATTACCCACCATCACGCCTCTGGTTAGAATGGACATATGAATACTATGGTGAGAGGTGTGTTGATGTATGCAACGTTCACCTTCCGAGATTCATAACAATAACTCAATTATTTCCGGAGAAAAATGGGAAGAACTGAAAATAAACTAAAACTCTAACGCGAAAACTAAACATTTTTAACCATAAGTTTATATAACAAATCCATATTATTTAGGCGTGTTCTATCAATACTTTTCCCGATTAAAATCTGGCCCACTCTTTATATTGTCAAAACAAAGCAAACCCGTGGCATACAGTGGCGGCATTGCAATTTTCTCATCCCTCGAAATTTTCTTAGAAAATGGTACATGTTGCAGTTTTTTGAAATTTTTTATTATCTTCGAGTAAATTGAATTTAAAGGTTTCGCCACATTGATCTTTCGTTGCATATTTTTTTTAATGGGTCGTTTAAAAAATGTAACCTTTTTTTGTTTTGATCTACTAATTTGTCTTCGATTATTCATTAATATTTCATTATAAAATTAGTCATATACAGTGGCGTAACGGGCCTACTACAAATAAAACAAATTAATGCGAAAGAACCTTTGAAGTTAGTTTACTCGATGACTATAAAAAATATATAAAAGATTTTTTTAACAAAATTTCGAAGAATGCAAAATAATTTTTTTCTGAAATACCCATAGGCACAGATTATTTTTTACTTTCAGTTTTCTACGTCAAGGTTAATCATGTTAAGAATTTTTGGATCATTTTACAAACCTTAACCCAAAACAAGTAAAGAAAAACACAGTCTTTTACGTTTTAAAATTACACGATTAAGAAATTTTCTCTAAAAAATTTTTAACACTGCATCTCAAAAACTAGCATCTTTGAAAAAAAGATTCACAATACAATCAACCCTATGTTTTTCAGCTGAGTTATACAAGCAAATTAATTTATCATATAGCAGGTTTTGATGCATGATAAATAAGGTATTAATTTAAAAAAATTTAGAAATACAACTTGAACTTACAATGTGTTGGCACTCTTTAATAATTATCGCACAATCCATTACTTCCATTAAAAACAAAACTTATCATTAAACTTGTCTCTAACTTACTAATTAAAATTGGCATGTAAATATTTACCGGAAAACTGTAATCAAACCACAAATGGTCTAATTATTATTATCGATAAGAACTATTACGGAAATATAAATTTTGTTCACGCCAATGCCTTTTCATCTCACAGTTTAAAATTCACTGTGTACAATGCTCCGGAAATTTCATTTTCCAGTAGCTGACGAGAGCATAGAGCAGAGAAATATTTTTTTATGTACAAGCAACTGGTGAATGTAATTGTTTAATATGTTTAGAATTAGAAATAATTTTCTGCTTCTGACAGATATGAATAAAAAAAAATTATAAAATTTACACATAATTATTTATTGAGAAATAATGTCTATTGTTTATTGTAAAAAAATGTTAACTGTTTTTGTCAATTTTTGAGTGGAAAATACTTATTTGCTGGTTTAGCCCAGTAAAGTGACATACGGAATCGGTAGTTTTACCTATCGCTTATATCACTTTTGATTGACAAACATCTGATAACATTTAAAAATGATTATTCCAGTTTTTTTTTAAGTAAGTAAGCGTCTTACATCTGTCAGTCGAATTTTATGAATGTCGTTAAAGTTAAAAACTTTTTTGAGGCTAGTAAGGACGGTTGCAGAAAAAATAATGTACGCAACATACCCGGAAGTGTTTTTATTAATCTCACCAGCTTCCAGGGCTCGCTAGAGCTTGCTAGCTCACCCAATACGGAATCACTTTCCAGTCTTGTTACGTCAATAGCTATTTCAGAAAATATTCTGTGACATTTTGTGATAAAAATTTTATCTATTTTTAATTTTTTCAGAGACTACTAATTCCATAATATATTTATCCGAGTTTTCCCACAGGTATCGTAGACTTCTTTCTCATGTTTTAAGTCCATTATTATCACCAAAAACTTTGGGACGACTTCAGAGTCATTGTCTGTAAGCCTCAATATTTTCATGTATATGCATGTTATTATAGTGCATTTTAATGAAAACTATCCACCCTAAATAAATTTGGGTATATTGATTTTTTGCAAAAAAAACGCAAAACAAGTCGAAAAGAGAAAAGGAAGGGACACATTTTCTTATAAATAGACCTATTATTAGTTCCAGCCTCTCACTCACAGAGCCACCACTACACTTTTTTTAAATGGAACACCCCTTATTTTTCAGATCATTAGTTTCTCTTCGAAAAGCTTATTAGATAAATGTATAATTTGTGTAGTCTAAAGTAAATAGTTTGGGCGCTAGAGATAAAATTTATTTGAATTCATTAACCTGGATTTTTTCGAGCAAACTATCCCCACACCAAATTTAATAAAAGAATAAGTACTGACAAGAAGATTTTATTTTGTTAAAGAAAAACTACTACTTTTTATGAGCATGAATTCATTGAATGAATGTAGTGTAGAATACCGCCTAATTTCTTAACTATTTATCGTTACTATTACAATTATTTCCAAAATGGTGTACACCCTGCGAGATGTATTGAAATTATAGGTTTCTACGACGGAAACAATAATTTGGCAAGGGCTGCTGCTAGCATTTTCAATACTACTCATCCTGGAAAAATTGCAACACATAAGTACGTAATTGAATTGATGCTATGGAAGATACAGTTTTGGGAACAGTTAGTTTAGAGGATCAGCAATCTTTATCATAATTAACTACAGCAGCAGATGTTTCACGCAGCAGTGTTTTTAGAATTTTACATAAACACAAATTTGATCCATACAAAATAAAATTAGCACAGGAATTGCACGAGGATGATCCTAACCGTCGCGTCTCGAGTTTAGTAAAGTAATGAGTGGAAGTTTAATCGACACTCCAAATCTTTTGTACAACATTAGTTACCCCGATGAATATACATTTTACGTCAGTGAATTAGTCAATAGACACAATTGTAGATATTAGGCTGAGAGTGGTCCACATGTAATGGGCAAATTTCATACTCAAAATCTTCAAAAACTGAATGTTTGGTGTGGTATCCTAGGAGATTATATTATTTGACCCTTTGTTATTGAGAGAAACTTAAATAGTGGTTTCTTATTTGGAATTACTTAGAAAAGCAGTTGATCTATAAATTATCCAAATAATAGAAAACGATGAGACTTTTTATGAAAATCTTCTTGCATTTCAATAAGATGGAGCATCCCCACATTTTGCTGTGACTGTCCGTCAATTTATTAATGAGACATTCCCTGGTCGTTGGATAAGAGAAGAGGTCCGATGATGGAGTGGCCACCTAGGTCGCCAGATTTGACTTTAAACCCCACAAATTATACATTATTATGAGCTCTTCGAGGAGAAACTAATGACCTGAAAAAATATGGGTTGTTCCATTTAAAAACAATTTAGGAGTGGCTCTGGTGGTGAGGGCGTGGAACTAATCCTAGGTCTATTTATAAGGAAATGTATCCCCCTTTTCCCTTTTTTTATGTTTTTTGCAAAAATCAATATACCCAAATTTATTTAGGGTGGATAGTTTTCATTGAAATGTACTGTATAAGACAGTTAGTCTGAAAAAAACAGAATTTATTCCCATAAAATGCATTTTTTTTAAGCGATGTTACCATTTGTTTCAGTCAAGATTAAAAACATGCATTACTATTACGAACAGATATTTAGAAACTATCTACAAATATCAATGCCCTGAAACAAAGCGCTTATGAAAAAAGAAACACGAAAAACACTTATTTTCAGAAATTTATCGATTACTCAATTTTCTGTTAGAGTGGCTAGTACCCCGGGTTAGAGAAGGGCGGGAGGGGTGCTGAAGACTTATTTCTGACTGCCCCACCTTCCAGTGCACTGCCACTGATGTTTTTATTGGAGAGTGGTTGTGCGCTATTTACTGTTAGATTTCTCGTTCAAAAATAGTTTTCAGGGTATATCTTGTAAAAATTTACCGGACAAGTTTTGCTACGTTTATGAACAGTTTATTGCGACATCACAAGGTAGATCTCTATCAAAACAAATGAAAAAAACTTATTTTTTTGTGTTTTGGTTGGTAATCAGGACAAAGAGTGAGCTCTTCCTGTTTGTTGTTTGAGTTGTTATGTAACTCTTGTTGAATGGATGAACAGTAAGAAAAATATCCAAGAAAATAAAAAACATGAAATCGAATACCTGAATTTAATCATCTGAGCGTAGACCAGTATATCATGTAAAAGGCCTACCAATACCAACTTCGTCATTGGGGAGCAATGACAATGGTGATATAGAAGCTGAAAAAAAAATATACATATTCCTTAAAACACTAGTAACCAACATATAGATCTCAAATGAACACCATCTTATACGTCAAACCGAATTGATTGCGGGTACTATCATCTCATCACATCGTTCAGAAAATGAAATGAAACTTTCTTAGCTTACCGTATACCTGAATTTATCATCTGCGCTAAGACCAGTATATCATGTAGAAGGCCTTCCAATATCAACTCTCAACAATGATGATATAGAAGCTGAAAAAAAAAAATATATGCATATTTCTTAAAACACTAATAACCAACATATAGACCTCCAATGAACTCCATCTCATACGTCAAAATGAATTGATTGCAGGGACTACCATATCATCACATTGTTCAGAAAAAAAATGAAACATTCTTAACTTTTTCAAAACGGAAGATTCTCTTCGTGTGTGTTTACATAATTCTCCAGAATGTCTTATTTTTATTGACTCATCTAGATGTAACATAAAGGCAGTTTTGCTTCACAGTGGAAATAAAAAGCTACCAGTTGTCCACCCAGTTTCGATGAAAAAAACATGTGATAACATTAAACGGGCTCGGTGGAGTAGTTGGCTAGAGCATGCAATGGCAAGTGTGGCTAGATAATCTTTCCATCGGCCTGCGGGTTCGAATCCCGCCACCCGCACTGGCAATGTCTCGTCGGTGGGAATAGTTTTGTGTGTCCGCATTTTTTCATGCAGATTCAGCTTTGGATTCGGTAGTTGTCTAATTTTTGCGGTGTTTATATTTATAAATATTACCCTATATGCAGTTAAGTAAAAAGAGTACAATTAGCAAATTTGTGGCCAGTTAAAGGTAATAGCAACATTACTAGGCCTTCAAGGTGGATTTACAAAATTATTGATGTCAGTCGGATAGTAGCATTTGGACCATATGAGAAGTTTCACATACCTCTCACCACAGTTAATGACATTATATGTATGGGAGACTTTAACATCGATATGTTAAAATTAGAAACTTTAGACAACTTTTTTTCTGTTTTAGATTCATTTAGTTTAAATCAAATTATAGATACTCCAACCCGAATTACGCAAACGACCACAACTTTAATCGACCTTATACTAGTTGGAAGGGAGGAAAACGTGGTAGAGAAAGGCGTCGTTGACTGTCAAATCTCCGACCATCAATTAATATATTGCGTAATAAAGGTAACTGGTAAGAAACATGGACCTAAAATGTGTACCTATAGAAGCTTTAAAAATTTTAATTATCAAGCATTCGAACGCGATCTCTTCACTATCCCATTTTTTAACATTTTTAACCAAAATGATGTAGATGAAAAAGTGTCATTTTTAGTCATGAATCTCTCAAGTCTTTTCGATCAACATGCACCTATTGTAACATCCAGGGTCACAAAACCTCGTGCACCATGGTTAACAAATACGATAAAATTAATGATGTCAACCAGAGACAAGGCACAAAGAAAATATAACAAAACAAAAAAGTGAAGCACACCTTCAATTTTATAAACAAATGCGGAATTATACCACAGAAGCAATAAAAAGGGAGAAGAAAGCTTATTTAACTTTTCAATTAAATAATTCTACACCTAAAGACTGTTGGAAAATACTTAAATTGAATAACATAATAGCAAAAAATAAAATAAGTGAGATTCCAAATGTTCTAAAAAATCCGAATGACTTAAATAACCATTTCATTAATGCGATACCAGCAACTAGCCCCTCCATTGATTTAATAAACTTTTATGAAACTAATACTCTTTGTAATGCCAGCTTTCAATTTCAGGTAGTAAATGATTTCACTGTCTACAAAATTATAAATGAAATATCTACCAATTCATCGGGATGCGACGGACTTAATATAGAACTAATAAAATTGTCATGTCCACATATCTTACCTTACATTACACATATTATTAACTTCTGTCTAACCGAAAATGTTTACCCCTCTATGTGGAAAAATGCTGTGGTTACAGCTTTACCAAAAAAAATAAATCCTGAGAATTTTCAAGATCTTCGTGCCATAAGCATATTGCCTACTTTTTTCTAAATTACTTGAAAAGATAATGGAACAGCAATTAAGAGTACACTTATCTATTAATAACATCATACCTAATGTACAATCTGGTTTTAGGCCTGGCCATAGTTGTACTACGGCGCTGTTGAATGTAGCGGATGATATCATAGGGGCGATCGATCGAGGAATGTGTACTATCCTTGTTCTCCTTGACTTCAGCAGGGCGTTTGATACTATTAACTATCAAATACTTAAAGCAATCTTACATTATATCGGATTGTCTGAAGGTGCTATTATGCTGTTTAACAGTTACATAAGTAATAGACAACAAAAAGTTCGTATCGGAAATGAATGTTCAAATTATTTAACTCTCAAGTCAGGTGTACCTCAGGGGTCAATTTTAGGTCCATTACTTTTTAACATTTACTCCAGTCAGTTGATAAAATCTCTGTCTTACTGTTTGGCTCACTTTTATGCAGACGACGCCCAACTCTATCACTGTTTCTCGCCAAATGAGACAGATAATGCCTGTGCCAATATTAACGAGGATTTAAAACATTTTGTTGGAATGTCTGAGGACCACTGTTTAGTTATAAATCCTAATAAATCTAAAGTCATGATTTTTGGTCCTAGGCATTACAGAAATGAAATAAATAATTCTGTACAAATTTATGTAAATAATACGATAATAGAATCAGTGGATGAAACGAAAAATTTGGGAGTCATATTTGATACTAATCTAAGATTTAAAACACACGTTAACAAATTAGTACAAAAAGCGTATAATGCTCTGAAATTAATATATGGTAATCGGCATTATCTACCGCAGAAAACTAAAGTTGCCCTATGTGAATCTTTAATCTTGTCATTACTTAATTTTGCTGATAGTGTCTACGGTCCTAATTTAACTAGCTTGTATAAGAATAAAATACAAAAAATACAAAACTCTTGTTTAAGACTGATTTTCGGTATTCGGAGACGAGAGAGAATCTCACATAAACTGAGGGATATAGGCTGGTTAAATATGGAAAATAGACGATTACTTCATGCAGCCTGTTTATATCATAAAATCATTGTAAACAAGTCTCCTCAATATTTACATAGGAAAATAAAATTTAGAACTGATGTGCATAATCTTAACGTTCGGTTCAAAGGTTTGTTAACTCCTCCTCTTCATCGTACTGAGATATTTAAAAGGTCCTTCCAGTATCAGATATGCAAAGTTTTCAATTCTGTCCCTTGGCAATTAAAAAATAACAATCCAGCTCAGTTTAAAACTAAATTTAAATCATTTTTATTTACAAAACAATGTCAACAATAAAATATTTAATTATGTATCGTTTTATTTTAGCTCCAGTTTCATGTCTATATTCCGTCCATATTTTACAGTTGCATTATTAATTAATTTTAATTAGACAGCAGTATATGGTATTTTTATTAATTGTTAATAATTAGAGGATTATTTTTGTTGTTAAAAAATATTGGTTGTATAACTACATGTTTTTCTTTTCCAATGGTTAAGTGTAAGAAAAATGCTGTACGAGTTGCAGTAATTTAACTTCGCCGTTTATTATTTACCAATACACTTGTTGATTTTCTAAATCTATGTATTTAATTGTAAAATTTATGATGGTAGATATAATAAAGACGTTTATTATTATTATTATTATTATTATTACTTAATTTACCTTAGTCAGTATATGACTAGCAGGTTGGCCACTATCATTTGTCTGTTCCATGACCTATGGCATACCGAGGAGAACTAATAAGTTCGAAACTGGTCTGTGTCTGGTTAGGAATTGATAAATGATATTGGCTACCGATCTATCATGATTTGAGAGTATAATCCAATGCAGGTCGGGGTATTTGCCCGCTGAGTAGTTGTTTCGTTCAAATCATATTTAATTACAAAATTATTGTTGTTTTTTGTGTATATAGGACGGTCGAGTGACAGAGCAATATTTTGCAAAGAAATAATGCGTACAGAGAATTTTATTTGAACTTAAACTAGTAATGTTAAGTATGTCACGCTGATTGAACCGAAAAACGTCCTTCTCCCTCCCCCTTCATATTAAATTACGACTCGTGAAACATTTTGTAAATGGAGGGATAAGGAGGGTGAAGGTTTTAAGTGTTTAAGATAACTCTTTCCAAAAGTAAGTGAAGCCAAACTTAAAGAAATCATCCTTATTAGACATCAAATAAGGAAACTGAGCTCTGACCCTGTATTTGAAGGAACACTGAATCAAATAGAATTAGCCACATAGCTTTCCTTTGTAAAGATAGTGAAAGGATTTTTAGGAAATAGAAAAGACGAAAACCGCCAGAATTTTGTAAAAGACCTTCTGCAGGCCTACTAAACTTTGCGATGTCGAATATTCTTGAAAATCACTTTTTGTATTCATATACAGATTTATTCCATGAAAGTATGGATGCAATTAGTGATAATTGAGGGGAAACATTCCATTTATATTCCAGATAGGACAAGGAAATACGCTGTTAAGGACGTTGAGCTCCAGCAATGATGGGCTACTCCTGCTGGATTCTGAAAAGAGAAGATTCACCACATAAGAGGAAAGAGTGAAAGATTTCGACAGCTCCTCCACATGTACGGGATATCTTGAATTATTTATACTTTCTTTAACATAATAGTATATTATTCTACGAGCATGTAATGGTGGCTACTGCTCGTGTCAGAAACTTCACCCTCGTGAATAATAGCCAGTACATGCATGTAGAATTCTATACTTTATCCACAACTATTAAATAATAAAAATTTTTGGTAAAATAATGCGTTAAAAATTATATGAAGTTTCAAATCAAATAACATTTCCGCTTTGACTGATGTCATGGCATATTCAATGAAATTAAAAAAAAAATTCAGAGCCAGTGAATAATTAAATCATTATTCACTGCAGTGAATAATTGATAGCACTATTCTTGAGTAGTCGTGGATAAAATGTATTTTCTCTATTAAATGAAATATTATTCAATGGATAAATTTTGTTATTTGTGTTTCATTGTTCCATACCGTGTGTAAAACGGCTGATGTAGCCAATGGTTAACAAATACCGATTAAACAAGCGAGATGGACATAGCAGTGTGAGTGTATTGTAGCTAGCTGGTGGAACATAGATTGAACCTGTCCCTATGTTCGCTGGGTGTGTGTTATTCTATCTCATTTCATCCTAGTTCGCAGCCATCGCTCGTATTCATTTTCTAATTGGCCGCACTTGGAGCCATACATATGGTATATTGCTAATAAAATAAGTGTTCTGGTGATTTTTGAGTATATATTCTCAAACTCGTAACAAATAACAACTGTACGTGTTACAGCTTTTGCCATTATTTTTAAATTTAGCAATAAAAACTAACTAAAGACAGTTATTTTGGTTTATGTCACCGGAAAAAAAAGCCATTTCTCGCCCAGTGAATAATTCGCATATGTAGCGACTTGTCCTATTCCCATAATTTCAATTGTATGTTCACAAGCAAATGTTATTTTAATTTGAACTGCATCACATTGTAATGGTAATATCTGTTTTCCCTATATGCAACAAATACGGCCATATTGTTTTAAGCGCAAAATAAATTTACATAGAATTTACGCAGCCTTCCGGTGAGGATTGTTATAATTTCCGGTGTTTTCAGCTTCCAGTGGACGTTCTCTCGCACCGCATCCGTTTGTTGCCTAATAATAAAATTTTCATTAATAAGGAATAGCCTGGGGTGAATTTCAAATTTCTTCTGAAATACGTTGTTAGTTGGGTTATAATTAGTTTAAAGTTTTTAAGAGGAACTTTAAGAGAACAACGATTTAACTTTTTCATTTTCAGATGTTTACATCAAATGCCTCATTTTAATTTATAATTCATTTTATGTGCAACAAATTACAATGTAGAACTGCGTTTTACTTAAATATACAAATTTTGTATTCAAATAAATAAAGGCTGTTTCTATTTTACTCACTTATAATCACTTTTTCATATACGGAAATATTTTAAATATTTAATTATACAAGGTTAATCAAAATTATTAATACAGTGTGTTTTCGCCATTGTAGTGTTTTTTTTATTCTGTTGAATGGAATCAATATCTACGAATATTCTGGTGGCACCAAGAATTTTGTACCACGTCCGACTGATAGGGGGAAGTAACATATTTTTTTAAATTTTAAATGTATATTTTCACGGATTTAGATAGGGATTCTAAATATAAATTCAGCAAAATGTGGACCCCCTTTCTATTCGTTACCAAAGTATTGAAAAATAAAACAAAAATTGCATAACAGATTTGTTTTTGCAAGCATCTACTTCAAATAACCCCCAAATACAAGTTCAGGGAATCATATCCCGAGATCGGGTGGCCATTCCGTAGCATCACTTTTCCAATCTGTCTTTCTTGGAATTCTTTCATTCTATTGTTTCCAAATATTACGTCAATAATACTCTGTCTTGTTTCAGGAAGATGTTACCATTGCAAAGTCGATTAATGGATTCTAATGGATTACATATTGAATTAAATATTGATTCATATAATCATTATTTCAAAGTAGTTCAATGAATATATTTGTGTATTTTGTGATTATTTGTATGTCCGTATTATTTGAACAATTTTAACGATTTAGAAAAGTATTTTATATAAATATTTGTACAAGTAGTATTGACGTATTATGATTTGCATAAGTATAATTTTATTTGATATTTTATAGGCTATATTTTTAATATAATATTAGAGACTGGGATATTTCCAGACCAATTTAAAGAGTCAATTGTAACCCCGATATACAAAAGCGGAGACAAGAAACTAATGGAAAATTATAGGCCGATCTCATTAATATCGAACTTCAGTAAAATCTTAGAAAAAATAATTAAATCAAGAATAAATGCCTATTTAAAAAAATACAAATTAATTTCGGATATGCAATTCGGATTTCAAGAAAAAAAATCAACTAACGACTCAATAGCAAAATTAACAACAATGATGTATAATGCAATAGATGAGACAAAACCTTCGCTATGTGTCTTCCTAGACCTAGCGAAGGCTTTTGATACTATTTCCCAGGAACAATTATTGTTAAAATTAGAATCAATAGGGTTTAGAGGAGTAGTCCTCAACTTGTTTAAAAGTTACTTGTATCAAAGGAAACAGTATACAAAAATTGAAAATGTGATTAGTAATTATGATATAATAAAATATGGCGTCCCACAAGGAACAGTCCTAGGACCCATATTATTTACTGTATATATTAATGACATCCTCACAACACCATCTGAAGGTACAGTGCTGTCTTTTGCAGCAATTTTTTACTCGGGAACGACATGGCAAAATTTAAAATCTATTGTAGAAAACGATCTAAAAGAGATCAAGAAACAATTTGACACAAAAAAATTAACAATCAACTATAGTAAAACCTTCTACTTACCACTAACGTCATATAAACCTAACTTACCTGAATTTAATAAATTAGTAATTGCAGCCGAAAACGAAAAAAATAGAAATTCATTCAGCGGAGAAAATTAAGTATTTAGGTATATACATCGATTCAAGTCTAAACTGGAAATACCAAATACAGTCAGTAGTGCAAAAACTCACGGGTCTAATTTATAAATTTAAGCAACTTCGACAAATATTAAAAACAAAAGAACTTGTAACTTTATATAAAAGCTTAGTCGAATCCATAATAAGATATGGCATTGTGGGTTGGGGTGGAGTTGGTTCTGTTTACTTAAAACCTTTGGAAACAACACAGAAAAGGATCATTAAAATAATATTTAATAAAAGTATGTTATATCCAACAAAACAGCTTTTTAATGAAACGAAGTTATTTGACATTCGAGATATATACTGCTACACTATTCTAAATTTGCAACACCAGATGAAAAAAAATCCTATGGTTGCGTGTGTCGTGATTAATAAATGCAATAATATAATTTTCTACTCATAAATTAGAAATTATGAAAATATTTTAAGTTAAGTATAAATTTTCACCTGTGTGTATATGTGTGTAAATGCATGCACGCATATGGGTTTGTGTGCAAGGGTATGTATATGTGTGTATGCATGAATAAGTGTATCATATATGTACATATGTATGTATATATGTGCATATATGTATGTAGGTATGTATGTATGAAATATGTATGTGTGTGTGTATGTATATGTGTGTGTGTACGTATCTGCTTTCATAATGTAGGTCACTCTTGTTCTTTTAAAACATCGTATAAATAAATGCAAAAATCGCACTCAAATCTCTCTACGAGTTTTACGCGACTAGGCTTTTATTTGTATCTATTGTTAATAATGTACATTATAAGTCACATACTTTATTGTAATTGTAATCTAATGTAATTGTAATTGAATTATTCTGATGTACAATAAAGTCTATTACTATTATTATATTCAAATAAATTTCAAATAAAAACAAAATAGATAATTTTATTTTCATGTACTTCAAGCATTTATTATAATTTTCTCAGAAGCAAAGTTGATTTGTAAAAAATAAATTAGTACTTTACTCAGATTCCACTAAAAATTTTATTTAAAGCGATACCTAAAATTCACATCCAACAATTTTTATTACATGATCAGAAAAACTTATTTTTCTTGAAAACTAAAGCGTAGGAAAAAAGTAAGAAACATTTTTTAAACAGAATTCTCATTTTAAGTATTTTTTGTTGTTGCCATAGATGTACAGCGTGGGCACATTTCGATGTTCGTATAGGGTAACTCGGTAACTGTAAGAGATACAAAAAAATGGAAGACACATTCTTGATCTTTTTTTTTTTTTTGAGACAAATTCACTGGCGAAAACGAAAATTTGCTATCGTCTTTTGTTTTCGAGTTATAAACAAAAGTTCGACTATACAAACATCAAAATTTTCCCACTCTGTACGGATAGAAACAAAGAAGCTAAGTGGGTCACATGATTCCCTATATTAAGCTCTCAAATTGAGAGAAACTGGTCATAATTTGTTAATATATTGAAATAATACTATTTTATTGTGTCAAATTTAAAGAAGATATACAAAAACTCGAGAAATACAGCATACAGCATAGAACTATTTTAATTTTCAACATTTAGCTCTAGAAGAGTTTTTAAATAGTGGCAAGTTAGGTCACATCGCTATTATTTTACCTAAATGGTCCAATTAAAAAATTATCAACAATTCCTAATTACTCAAATCAGTAGAGATTTTTGCCCTACAAAAGTTGGGATAGAAACGATTTTGATATATGTTGTTTAGGTTGGAGCCCTGATGAAAAATCCAACTTTTCGACCTTGGGGGTATAAAGAGGCGCGAGCCGCCATCTTGAATGAAAGGTGAAGAAATTAGTTTTTTCAGAATAACTCCACAATGGTTGATCCAATGACAATAATGACAAGGATAGAGTTTATAAAATTATTATTATTATTTAATGAACCAGAAAGGATAAAAAATGTAACAAAACTAAAGTTTGACGTTTTTTTTTTTTTTTGAAAAATGTTCATCTTTCCGCCGCTGTAACTCGTATACAGGGTATCGACCTAGTGTGTATTTCTTTCTCTGTACTATTATAGATAGAAAAAAAAAAGTGAAAAAAAGTTGTTCAGCATTTCTTTAACTTTAACACCACATGAAATTACAACCCCCTTTATCCCTGAAGGTCTGAAATGACTTTGTGTGGGAGAGGGCTACACATTTAGAGACAATGGACACACACCCAATATCCGAGTATACTACGATTAATCTCTCTCACAGAAAAATCCCAGTTCCTCGACCGGGAATCGAACCCGGGACCCCGAGGTTTCGAGGCAAGTACGTTACCTCTAGACCACGGAGCCATATTCTAAAAATATTTTTATTCAAACAGGGTGTTTCGTTTTGATGGGGTAGTAGTCAACTTTGTTAAGTTAAACACCTTATATGTTAATACATATTTGGTTAGTGAATATCAACATGTACTTTCTTTGAGCAGTTCAGGAATTATTTAAAATTATATAGAAATTTTGATGGATGTACACCTTTACAAGAAACGTTGTATTCTTCTAATTGGAAAAGCTTTCAAATATTTCGATACGGTAGTGAATTACAATAAAAAAGGGCTTTCAAACCATGTATCCCGTTTTAAATTTTTTTCTATAGGATATCTATAATTTTATGTCAAACTTGAAGATTTAAAAACCGCAATAACAATGTTCTTTCAAACGGAACACCCTGTATGTTACATATTTCATATTCGATTAGAGAATTCCAAGAGCTTTCCGACGATCTACCATACTTGATATTTATTTTCAATGGTATAGAGGATATGATCAATATGTCCAAATTTTGAAAATAAAAAAACAAAAGTTTCCTATTTTTGATAAATTGTAAGCAAATTTTAAATAAATACTTTAAATTCGTTATATTTGAATTTATGTGTTCGTTTGTATAGATTGACATAAAAAAAGTGTAGTCATTTTTTGTACCACAATACAATATTTTCTTAGTATGTTATGACTAACGCCAACTCTTTTAAAAGATTATATTCAGTAGTATATTATGATCCAGAATTTGCATTCAAATCAGTTTTAACCGTTGTTGGCGATTTCATTCACACTGCGTCACTTAGAATTTTGCTGTCGTTATACAAACAATACAAGTACAATTCTCGGGGATGCCCAAGATCCTGTAACGTGACTGTAAATGTCGGGGGTGGTTTAACTTCAATTTATGCAGAATAACGTTGCTAAGTTTTCTGTGATATGTATTTGCAGAACTTTCGGTATTTGATAACAGAGTAAGCATATGATTGCCAATAGTGGATTGAATGATATTACTTACGATAAAAAATTTAACTTTCTCAATAAACAGGGTTAGTTCGTATTTATTTAGTAAACTTTATAAGTTTAAATCTGAAAATTGCTCAACACATTGTAAAATGTAAGTTGCCAACTCAACCACTGTATGTACACTTGACATTTTTACCACTCAAGTGACATACGCACACACCAAGCTGATAAACAGACTACCAACTGCGTTAATAAATGCGCTGATGCCGCTATAGTGTGTGTGGCTCGTAAACATACTCCATGTCTCTGGTGTAACACCGTTGTATGAGTCACTCTATGAATAGCTCCAGTGATAACTTTAGATTAATATTTGCTTGAATGGATCGATTTCATTTTTAAGAGGGAAATTTAAATTCACTGTTTTCATTGGTAATACGTCAACTCTTAAACGGGGATAAAATAAATTACTTACGTGCCAGTTGATTAAATGTTCGAAATATCCCCCATTAACTTCCATACAATAATAAAGTCTCTGCTCAAAATATTGTTGGTATTCTGCAGCATTTCTATTGTAACTTGATGGCATTCGTGCGTAATAAGTTGCTGTAAATTTTCTAAAGAATTAGGTCAGGTAAATGTACATAAAAGAAAATCTAAGCGAAATATGTCTGGTGATCTCGCAGGCCACTCAATAGAGCATCTCCTTCCAATAGTGACATATACTGTGGTGGATTGTTTTCGGTGGGCCATCCTATGGCTCTGCTATGACAAGAAGTCATTATTGCAAAAAAATCATTTTTGAGGTTTTAATGGCATTTGTACTCCAGGCATGTATACAATGTTCTGTTATTAATTTCGAAATGTGGATGATATAACATAATTTGGAAAACAGTTAACTTTTCTAAAATTACATTTTCAGATAGGACCTTCTGTCATTGCAGGACAAAATTGCGAAAGCATTTTTTTTTTTTTAGTTATTCTAAATGATATTTTTAATTACCAGCATTATTTTGAAATCGAGAACGGTACAAAAAAAAGTCGTATTTTTTCATAAAACTGAAGGAAGCTAAACAAATCTATCATACCCAGTGATTTGTTAAATCAACTATATCAACTTAATTTTATACAGGGAGTTATAACTTCTAAAAATAACTTTAATAAATGTTCTAATACAAGAATACCAAAATATCTACAAACAGTGATTTATAAAAAACTTCGTGGTTCCAATTTTATACAGGGTGTCCGAATAAAGGTGCAAATATTTGGCAGATAGTAACATGGGAAGCAATATTTTCTACTACTTTTCTGCATATGGTATTGCATTGATAAAAATGTTGCAATGTCGAAACCGGTCTATGTCTGGTTAGGAATTGACAAATGATATTGACTACTGATCTATTATGATTTGAAGGTATAATCCAATGCAGGTTGGGGTATTTGCCCGCTGAGTAGTTGTTTCGTTCAAATCATATTTAATAACAGTAGTTTAGTTCACCTGGGCTAGAGGACGCCGCTCTCGGTACTTGCTTCGCAAGTCGCTATCCGCCACAGAGACATCTATGATGTCGGTCGGATAGTAGCATTTGCACCATATGAGAAGTTTCACATACCTCTCACCACTACTCAATTTACCTTAGTCTGTATATGACTAGCAGGTTGGCCACTATCATTGACAAATGATATTGGCTATCGATCTATCATGATTTGAAGGTGTAATCCAATGCAGGTCGGGGTATTTTCCCCCTGAGTAGTTGTTTCGTTCAAATCATATTTAATAACAGTAGTTTAATCCACCTGAGCTAGAAGTCGCCGCTTTCGATACTTGCTTCGCAAGTCGCTATCCGCCATAGAGACATATATGATGTCGGTCGGATAGTAGCATTTAGACCATATGAGAAGTTTCATACCTCTCACCACTAAGGATTCAGTTCACAGAATCTTAATTAAACATAAATTTCACCCATTTTTATTCCAAATGGTTCAACGATTAATAGAAACAGATTTCCTAAGAAGAGAAAATGTTTGTGAATTTATTCTAATAAGCGACGATTCGTTTTTGGGATATATTATATGGTCAGATGAAGCTAAATTTACCAAAAAATTGACTTTTTAATCGACACAATTCGCATTATTGGAGGGACTAGAATCCTCATTTGTTCAGGGAGCAAAATTTTCAAGAAAGTTGGAAGTTTAATGTTTACTGTGCCATAAGAAACGATAGAGTGGTGAAATTTTTCAGGAAAATTTAAAGAGTAAGTTATAAAGATTTATTCTTCTGCTAATACGTATAGTTAATTTTTGTTTTTTTGTTTTTGTTTTTTTTTAGGTGAAAGATATCTAAATATTTTACAAAATTCGAATATTAACTATTTAGAAAATTTACCTCTCGCCGAACATAGAAACATTTTTTATCAGCACGACGGTGCTCCCCTACATAACGCATATTTGATAAATAATTTTTTACAAGAAACATTTTATGATCAATGGATCGCCAATAATGGACCTTTCCTATGGCCTCGTCGCTCACCCCATTTATCAATTTTCGATTATTTTATTTGGGGAACTACTAAAAATAAAGTTTATGAGAGTCCATTAACAACTATTGAAGATTGTATGCAGAGAGTAAGAAATGCATTTCAAAACTTATCACAGGATTCAATTAGAAGAGCTACCCATGAACAACTTAACCGAAGATGCGAAAAATGTGTGAAGGTTCGAGGGCGGAATTTTGACTAATTATTAAATTAAAATGGAATCATGTTTTTAGCTAATTTTATCTTAGCTATTTTAGTTTATGCAAAGTGTCTTCAATCCAATTAATAGACATGTTACAGTGTTTAGTGTTATTTTCCGTTCTTGTGGATATCTAGTAACAAATGTACTACAAGTTCTTAATATTACTTTATCACATTCTCCATAAATAATAAACAAATTCAAAAAGTCTTCAAAGGTGGAACTTAAACGCAGTGGCATTTTTCGACATAAGAGAATGACTGACATTACTGATTGTTTGTAATCATGGCTAATTTGATAAAATTTTTACTAAAAATTCTTGAATTTTTAAGAAAATCGCAAATATTTCAAAAAGTTGTAACTTAAACCCCCACAATGCTTATATAAAAAAAGGAATTTAATTTTACATAATTTAATGTAAAAAAATACAGGGTGTTCTATTTGACTTAAGCAAGTTTTCGCGGTTTGAAGTGTAACGTCGAAAATGGAACACTTGGTATATTATTATTGAATTTCTTTAAACTGTAAAACGTAGCTCATCTTATGTTGTTTCTGCATGCCAAAAAGCAAATGAGTATCTTTTACACGAAGAAAGTTATAAAGGTTATTGTAAACCATTACACCTGTCAAAAATTTTTTTAAATGTCAAATATATCTGAAACGGCTGGGTTTAAGCATAGGGTACATATTTCTGAAACAGAATATGCTCTTTTAAAAAATCCTAAAATATATAGGTTGTTCTATTTAAAATAACCAAGTTGATATCGACTTCCGGTATAACCCGAAGTGCCAGAGGCTTGTAATTATTTTAGTTAGAATGGCCACATTACCTTTAGTAGCTCTCTAAATTTTCAAAATTTTTTGGTATGTACTTTTCCCTATATCGATCGATGCATTTCCTGATGAGACACGCTGTATGCAGGAAATTTTCACATATTTAATGCATGTTTGGCTGAGATATGGTAATTAAAATACATATGATTTATGTCCTTTTAATAATAAAATACAAAAAAAGTTTTTTAGTCCTTTATTGTAGGTTAAACGAATACATAATAAAAAATAAATACTCTTAAGATATAATGTAGGTATTTTCATTCAGGATGACATTGGTTTCGTGCTTTGGTATGCCAATTTTCTATGAGATATTGATAAAGTGTTTATGGTCTAGAGGTAACGTACTTGCCTCGAAACCTCGGGGTCCGGGTTCGATTCCCGGTCGAGGAAACTAGGGTTTTTCCGGAGTGGGAAATTAATACCAGTATACTGCATATTGGATATGTGTCCGTTGTCTCTTAATGTGTAATCTTCTCCCGCACAAAGTAATTCCAGACCTTCAGGGATAAAGGGGATTGTAATTACATGTGGTGTTCTACGTACTGAAATAACCCTCTCACATGGACAACTTTTGTTTAAACAACTGGAATTTTGTTATTATTTGTACGCTTTTTCCTCAAATATAGCCACAGCTCTAGCCGGTAATGCCAGAGAAAAATTGTGTTAAACTAATTCATTAATAAATTCACAAGCTTAAACAATGCCAGATATTCTCGCATAATGTATGAAGTGAAGTGATGATACTGAGAAATAAGAAAGCTCATCATATCTTGTTATATTTTTCTTAGGGTCTACTTAATAAACATATCGTGGCAGTAAGATACGCAAAGGGTTGTTTAAAGTGGCGACCTTCATTCGCAAAATGTTTGTATTAGTGTTTACATCGGTACACTCTTGCAAAAGTAACTTTCAGAAAATTGTCGTATTCGTAGTTCAGTGTTTTGTAAATTGTGGTGCAATAAATTTTGGCGCCTCGCGCTTATTTGTGTCTTGTAATATTTTTGAAGGAGTATGTTATTCTTTAGACAATCACGTTTCATCGTAGCATTTGGGTAATCAGTCTGGCTAGTTGATTGAGTCTTTCATGTGTTGATAACTCTTTTGCAGTGAAGTGGTTTTTGCTATATTCTATGATCATTGTCGTAGATTAGTGCACCTAATATATTCGATCATATCTTCTTAAGACCCTTTTTATTAAGCCAAAGTAATTAGTAAAAAAGGAATAGTCACGGATTGGATAAAACTGCTGAATTGTTTGAAATCATAATTTTGGATCAGTGAAATGCATGGTTTTTGGTTTGGAAGCCTGAATTCGATCAACTGTGGATGAAAATAAAGGAATCCAAAATAAAGGAAAAACTTCGTTTGCTCCCTTAGAAGCAATTTCCTCATGGTATAGGTACTTATGTTATAATGTGATTTTTTTTGTCTCTCGATTTTTAGATACCTCTTTGTGTTTACGACGTTGGTCTACGATAGTTACTTCTATTAAATGATCATAGATAAATATCATATTCAATTTTTGTTCAAAAACTATTATATAATTTTACGAAAATATTATGCTGTTCGTTCTCAGTAAATTTTAGAAAGCATTTCATGAGGCATTTAATAACAAATATTCTAGGGTTCATTAATAATATGACGATTTTATTCACGATACACGGTATACATCACATTATTTTTGCAGGTACTTTGAGAGATCTTAGTAATATGATAGGCACACCACCACCACGCGGAAAATTTGAAAAAGAACTAATTGCATTACTTGTGTCATTTTAAAAATAAACTTTTCCAAATGCATAATATATGGAGCGGAACAAGTTGCTGGATGACATAGAGAATCACAGAATCCTAGGAATGCCCTTGGATACTATGCCTACCATGAACAACTACGAGCTGACCTTCAACATCCTTTCTCCAGAAAGAGATGAGTGTGATCAGAATAAAGCCGACCGACTGAAGGCAGACACTTGCTGATTTACAGACGGCTCCAAAACTCCCGAGGGAACAGGAGCCGGAGTACATAGCTACAGACCAAGGGTGAGGATATTTTCAAGCCTAGGTACTCATGCAACTGTTCTTCAGGCTGAGGTTTATGCCAATGAACTGTGTGTACGAATGCTGGAATATATGCATCTTACACGCAGATCAATAAAAATTTTCTCAGATAGCCAAGCAGCTATAAAAGCTCTTGGCTCCTACCGGTGTAACTCCAAAACGGTATGAAATTGTCAGAAAGCTCTAAATCATTTGAGCAAAAACAACAAAGTGACTCTGGTCTGGATACCCGGTCACTCTGGTATGGAAGGTAAGGAAATAGCGGACTCCTTAGCCAGAGAAGGACCGAGATCACGATTCATCGGACCAGAACCAATACTTGGCATATCCACAAATACTGCCAAGATGGCTATCTCTACCTGGGCTGAAATGAAAACTCTCCAGTATTGGCAAGAGTTACCAGGATTAGTTCATTCGAAGGCGTTTATAAAATACCCTTTGAAATCAAAAGCTAAGAAACTTTTAGTGTTAAACAGGGTAAACCTTAAAACTCTAACAGGCCTATATACCGGACACTGCCGACTAAACTATCATCTGCATAAACTCGGCCTAGCGGAAAACGCCGAGTGCCGTCTATGCCTGGAGGATGATGAGAAGGCAGACCAAATCTTATGCACCTGTCTCGCTGTGGATCAGATTCTCAATATTTGGCAAAGGGCAACTACTGCCAGAGGATCTGGACACATTCTCACCCAATAAAGTTATCAGTTTCATTAAGAGACTGAACTTATTGGGTGAAATATAATTAAGCGTGAGCCACAATAGGCCTGCTGATGACCGCAGTGAAGGGCTACTGAGACCCACTCACAACAAACCTAACCTAACCTAATGCATAATGTAAAGCATGTAAGAGTTAACGGAAGATACCTTATTCAACCAAGCTGTTTAAAAATACTCATAAACTCAAAATGTTTAAAAAAAATTACTTAGTCCTATTCAGTAATAAGTGATTCAATTGTTAGTTTAATCAATTTTGAGAAAATAATTTATAACGAGATTTCAATGCACACCTAGGTGGGTCACATCCCAGGGAGGTGTGAAATTTACAGTTAATTTCTTTTAAGAAACCCACGTGCCAAATATTTACACCTTTTCCGAAACATTCTGTATATAATTGAACTAAATTACTAATTAACTATTTAATTGCTCTGGTTTTAATTCCGTGTGGGGTTTTTAAATTATTTACCGCAACTCCCATCCTCTTTTACCGCATGAAATAAAACATTGCAGTTTTACAATATTGGTTTTGTAAACTGAAATATTGTCAATGTAGATAGAAACAAGTGTGGTCTGAATTACAAAATAAAACTAATAAAAAACCATTACTAGAGAATACAAAATATGCGGTAGTATCTGTTAATTTAGAACATGTTTTCATCATAATTCATAAATAAAGCGAATATAAAAAAGATACCAGATGAAGTTTTTTCATAATTTTTAATTAACGTCTACAGTTTTAATTAAAACTCGTCTACCTTCCCCCGTTCTTCGGGATTACTGCAAATTATTCGAAATTTCTTGTTATATTCGCAGCAACAAATTTTCGACAATGTGTCATGTTAAGGTATTAAGCTTAATGTCAACTTCAATTATTTCTAATAATCTAATTAAGCGATAAAAACCCGACTTTTCGTGCAGTCACTAGATTTTACACAGTGACGGGGAGAGCCGGTGTAATTATGTCGTCATTTCTGTTTATTCTTGAATTTGAAAATAAACAGATTAATTATAAATAACCCAATTAAACAGAGGAATAAATTTGGCTAACATGTTCTATCAATTTATACAGGATGGTTCAGAATTAAATATACGCTAACTGTGAATAAAAGTTGTTGTTACGTAATAATAATAATAATAATAATAATAATGTTTATTTGCGAGGGTACCAAGGCTAACCACCCTGGTACTCTTACTGCTCGGGTTACCTATAACCTCAGAAGGGCTCCTCACAATCGACCTCAGCCGGATAGAGGTCAAGGACAGATGGGAGGGGCCTTACCGGACGGTCCAAACGATAATGACACAGCAATTGTACATGGACGCTTTAAGTGGACGAGGGAACTAAAGGATGACTTGCTGACCTGCCGCGAGAGTAGCGAACCTGAGCGAAGAGGATACATGGCGCGATTGCATGCACTTTGGTGCGAAATGCACCCAGAGCATCGCGCCTTCTCTCAACAACATCTGAGAGATCAAGTATCCTTTCTGCTCAGGACAGGTTACGTAAGGGCACCCCGTCAGCTGGAAGAACTGCCAGCCGCAGTACCACCGCGGCAATTACCAGCTGATGGGGAACATCCTTTAGAGTTCACCGATGTAGACTTAAGGACGAGGGTTAGCCTTAACACCAGGGCTAACCTAAAGCCACAAGACCTGGCTAGAATGGACGCGGTCATCGATGAGGAAATTCCGGAAGATGTAGACATCTGGCAAATCAACTGTGCCGCGTACAACGCCGCGAAGCAACTCGTGTCCCGTGAGAGGTCAACCAATCACGGGGTCGAGAAAGCCAAGCGGCGTGTACAAAAATCGAAGGCAAGATACAGTCGGCCAGACAACACGCTTCTCGGATCCAGAGTGTGGTGGAATATAAGACGTCTGGTAGAGTTTTTACTCCCAGAATCCGGCGCATAGCAGCCGGATTAAGATGTCAACACCATACTCTAAATCTGACAGTGATGCTTACCATCAAGCAGCACTGTCTAGATAGGATCCGAGCGCTCATGGCGATAAAGAAAACATTAAAGAGGCGAATGAGGAGTATGGAACAAAACAATTTGTTCCGTACGAATCCTTCCCGCCTCTTTCAAGAGCCACAGCGTGTTGTCGACAATCCGCCGACTGTAGAAGGTGTCGAAACCTTCTGGAAGGGAATCTACTAAACGACGCGTCCATTCAATAGCGACACTCCATCAATTGCACACTTCGAGGCTCTGTGCCACAGACATCGTCAAGAGCCAGAAGAAGTGTGCCCGGCAATCAGTACGGAGGAAGTTCAACAAGCACTTGTTGGTACCAAGAACTTCGCTGCCCCGGGCCCAGACGGCATTAACAACTGGTGGTGGAAGAAATTTCCTTCCACTCACCGCCGTCTGGCGCGAGTTTTCAACTCATGGTTGAACGAGGGGCAGCAGATTCCGGACTGGTTTGTCGAGGGACGTACTGTGCTTATCCCCAAAAACGGGGATCTTTCCGACCCGAGGAATTATAGGCCGATCACTTGCCTCAACTCCTGCTACAAGATATTTACACGTATCTTGTATGCTAGGACACTGAGGTCTGTTGATCCGGTCTTCCAGCAGATACACGAAGAGCGTGGTGCCAAGAAGGGCATGGCAGGTTGCAAGGACAGCCTGCTGATAGACCGCTGTATTACACAGGATTCTGTGCAATACAAGCGGAATCTATCGATGGCCTGGATTGATTACCGCAAGGCATTTGATACAACATCGCACGAGCTATTGTTGTACTTGCTCGAATGTCTTGCGGTACCAGCACCACTAGTGAGATGCATAGAACAGCTGCTGCCGCTCTGGAAGACCCGCTTCACCATAACATCAGGTGCGCAGCGGGTCACGACAGAGCAGGTGGCATTTAGGAGAGGAGTTTTCCAGGGTGACTCCCTGAGTCCTCTCCTCTTCTGCATCTCACTGCTGCCGTTGTCTGTTGGGCTCCGCCAAACCCGCGGATATCAATGCGGGCCACCCAGCGACCGGAGGCATGAGGTCACCCATCTATTTTATATGGATGACCTTAAACTTTATGCCTCCGGAGTGCGCGAACTACAAAACGCTCTTAGGGTGGTCGAAGAATATACGCGGGCAATTGGTATGGAGTTCGGGTTGGACAAATGTGCAGTCGTCCACCTCAAGAGAGGACGATGCGGGGAATTCTCTGAAGATGCGCAGCTCGCAGACGGAAGCATCCTAAGACATCTGGATGCCGGAGAGACCTATACATACCTGGGTGTGCAACAAAGGCACATCCAAGATGTAACACAAATAAAGGATTCTCTCCGCGGCAAGTACAGACACCGCCTCCGAAAGATTTGGTCTTCCGAACTTTCGGGGAAGAACAAGGTGTCTGCAACTAATATGCTTGCCGTTCCGATTCTGCTCTACTCCTTCGGAGTAGTAAAGTGGAGGGTAGATGAGCTGCGCCAATTAGACAGAGATACCCGCAAGATGATGAATATTCACAGAAGTATTCATCCTAGATCGTCCGTTCCTCGTGTGTACCTCCCACGTCAACGGGGGGGGCCGAGGACTCTTGAGCCTGGAGTGTACGCATGGCAGAGTAGTACTGAGTATGGCATGTAACATACTCAGGAGCTCAGATCCCCTCTTGCGGTTCGTAAAACATCACGAAACTGTAGGAGTGGGAGCAGGATTGTTCAAGGCAGCAAAAAGAGCCGCAGATGAACTCGGTCTCGCATTTGACATCAGGCGAGGAGGCCGGCGAGGTGCTGATGTTGCGTCAGTCACCGAACTTCAGCCAAATCGTCTGAAAGCCCGAATTAGAGCTGCCGAACAGGAAAATCTGTTTCGGCAGCACGTCGATAAACCCCAGCATGGTGTCTTCTATAAGAACATAGAAACACTGGGTTTATCGACCAGGCTGACCTTCGCCTTTCTAAGGTCAGCAGGGCTTAAGTCGGAGACCGAGGTATTCATTATGGCCTGCCAAGATGGTGTTATCAACACCTTGGTCTACCGTAGCCGCGTGTGGCGTGTAGAGGTTCCTGATATCAACTGCAGGACCTGCCATCAGGCGCCGGAATCGCTCATGCACTTACTTTCTGCATGTCCCATATATGCGATTTCGGCCTACATCCACCAACATAACGCGGCTTTACGAGTGCTATACTACCATCTAAGGCACTCGTACGGGGTAGACCAGACACCAGTGCTGCCTTACGTCCCCGGAGATATTGAGTCCGTTGTCGAGAACGAGAAATGCCGGATTTACTGGAACTACTCGTTCCCGACTGTCAGGCTAATCCAAGCCAACAAGCCTGACATAGTCCTCCTCGACCATCAACTCAAGGTGATGTATGTTATCGAGTTCTCGGCACCTGCTGAGAAAAACATCACCTTGAAGGAGGAGGAGAAACGGACCAAATATCGCGATCTCCGGTACGAGCTCCAAGTGCTGTACCCAGGCTACTCGGTCAAAATGGTCGTCCTTATAATCGGTGTACTCGGAGGGATAAAGCCTACGCTGCTCTCGGAACTGAAAATCATACCGGCCTGCCAAAAATCAGCCGAGTGGCTGGCAGGCCAAGTGCAGAAGGCGGTCATTCTGGGTTCTCTCCGTCTGCTTAGGGCGCACGATTCTGGTATCTACAGTCACTAACCCTGCGGGATGTGGGGAGTGGCTGTAGTTGATGCGCCGGCGCGACTCCCGTGAGGCGTCGGAGGCCACGGGAGGACTGACCGGCATTGGGAAACCGAAAAAAAAAAAAATAAATGTTTATTTCATACAACAATATACAATTTCGTATTAAAGACAAGGAGAAGTATACTACATAAATAAACATATTACACCACAAAATATCCTAAGATATTTGAGCGTGGGATTAACATATCTATAACAGCAATTGTAATGAGTAATAATATAAGAAAATATCACAACTGGAATAAACAATATTGTAACTTATAAATACTGCTTAGTATATAAAAAAGGCTCAATAAGCACCAAACTTAATATCTATAAATACATATATACATGCATGTGTATATTCACATATATATACACATGTACATACATACACACACCTATATATACACCCATATTTATATAATATATACATATACATAAGCACATATACACACACGCTTACAAAACATATACAATAATACTACATACATGCATACATACTCTTATACACACATATAATATCTGGCTAGATAGGTCATATACTGTAAATATCCCTGTAACAATTCGAGTTGGTTTTATTGACTCTATTTAATATTTGCCAAAATCAATAATAATAATTTAATACCAATATTAATAATTAAAATTATATCTTTGTTGGAGGACAATTTTTGATTTAGTTGATTTTTAAATCAATTATAGAATAAATATCTTCTCGTTTTGCAGTAGTAAATATCTCTTACATTCTTTTTTAAATTTATTTAACGAGTTTATTAATCTTAGTTCAGATGATAATGAGCTAAAAATCTTGGGACCCAAAAAATTTATGTTTCTTTGCCCTATCGTTTTTTTTTCGTAAATTCAATGGAAAAATTATGTGACTTTTGTTTTGTACTGTATCCGTGAGCTGGTAATTGTAACAAATGCCTATTTTGGTGCATATAAATGCAGACATTATAAAAATAGTTTTGTCATATCAAAAATTTTGATTTCATCTAGTAATCGATTTGTGGGATACATAACATTTTTCTTTAAAATTATTTTAAAAAATCTTTTCTGTAATATCTCCACAGATTTTAAGTAAGTGTTTAGTAATCCACCCTATCCTATTATAGCATAAGATAAGTGCGGACTAACTAAGGCATGATATAATGTTTTGAGATCGTGTGTTTCCAGAATATTTTTTTTTTGAATTTGTAAAATAAATATATAATAGACCTAAGTTTACTTGTTATGTATTCTGCATGAACATCCCATTTTAAATGACAATCTATAAATGTTCCTAAATGTTTAACACTATTTGTTGAATTTATATGTATTATTTGACCATCCTCGTTGATCTCTACTGTATTATACGCTGGCAAATTCTTTTTATATGAGGAAGAAGGGAGAAAAAAGTTTTATCATAGTTTATGGCAAGTATCTTACTGTTAAACCATTTTTTAATAAGTGTATTATCTGTTTCTACCTTCTGCTTTAATCTAATCCAATCTATGTCTTTATAATATATGACAGTATCGTCTGCAAAAGTAATTATTTGTCCTTTAGTTTCAAGGAGAAATAAATTATTAATATAAATAATGAATAGTAGTGATCCCAAGACAGTTCCCTGGGGAACACCATATTTAATAGTTTTCTTATCACTACAAAGGAATTCAGTATATTTCCCTTAACGGTGTATGTTAAGGAAAATATACTGAATTCTTTTGTCTAGATAGATAGTGAATAATTTTAGATTAATTCCCCGAATACCAAGATCTTCTAAAGTTTCGCAAAGTAGTGAGTGACTTACCGTGTCAAATACTTACTTTGCTTGACAATACTCAATAAATACCAAAATGAAAATCCAGGTCCAGATTTTAAAAAAATATGCTGTTTTTGATTTCTTACAGGTACAGGGTGTCCCATAATTAAGTACATGCTTCATTGCGTAAAGTGGTAAAGCGATGTTTTAAATTGCTCTACAAAACTATAGTTGAAAATATTGTGGAATAATTTTTGTAGATGTATGTAGTCGCCTTCCATTATTGCATACCTATCCTGAATTGCAATATTAAAATACAAATAACACCAAAACGATGGCTCCTATCGAAATTTAGTATGAGCACCTTTTTTATGTAGTTCTTAACATTGATGCCTTTTTCTGTTTTAAATGATTAAAAAAAATAAGTCAAAGAAATATAGCAACAATTCACATTCACACACCTGTAACTACCCCAACAAATCATGGCAGTTAAATAAAAAATATGATAGAGTAGGTAATATGATGATATTAACAAATGGTCCAAATTTAATTTATGCAACCTAAGACGTTTCGAATTTATTGGCAAATACCTATGTTGTACTTACCCCTTTAAGAACTTGTAGCTCCCTTGTGAACTGATTTAAGGCAAATATTAATTTGAAAAACTCAACTTACTTTCTCTAGTTCTATTACACCCTTGAAGGTAGGTACTTAATTAGGGGACCCCCTTTATATATGTAACAAATATGAACCAATTTACAGGGTAGCTCAAAAGTTATAATTGGAGATAGAAATTTCGAGCATATGACGTAAATAACAGTGACTCACTGGCGGTATGCAGATCTTCCTTCACAAAATTTTTCATTTATCATTATAAATGGAAAATTTATAATATACAATATCTTATCTTGTAAATGAATTTGTAGACTTCTTTATGGTTTGTTTCAAAAGGGTTGGAGACCACAGTATGGGGCAGATGTAAAATAACTCCATGTTGTTTAAAAACGGCTAAAAGTTTGTCGGGTGTAACACTAAAACTAGCAATTTTTGTAGTTGTTTCAAAGGCACAGATTATAAAAATATACGTGTGCTAGCCCAGTCGCTTTCATTTATGCTGCGGCGTCTGTTAGAAATAATAAAATTTTGTCTTTATTGTTTTCAAAATAGTCGCTCCATAATAATTTTAAACTGTCCAAAACAAGAGTGGAGACTCTATCTGAACTTGTGCAGTCGATAACTTTGAAGGCTTATAAATGTCCTTTTGTGGCACATAGATCCTCCAACGCTCCCAGCAATATGTTGCCAATTTTCATGCGTTGCTCGTCTGTCCCAAATGTACTTACCCTCAAATTCAGAGCGAATCTGACAGATAATATGATCAACTACTTGGGCCAAATACACTTTTCTCAATGTGAGGATTATGGACTCCCGCATAACGTCCCCCAACACAATTTTCCATAAGTTCTCAAAACAGTAGATTTTCCACTGCGTCCACGGAATGTTGCATCGCACCATAAACTACACAAAGCCCGTGTTTAAATGTTTCTGTTTGTCTTCCCAATTAAGGCCTTGTGTTTTCCGACGCCAAATATTTACTCACAATGATTTTGCATGCATAGGAAAGCCCTACATCGCATACTGTACAAATTAGATCGACACCATCTAACATCAAATCGTGGAAATCGCGAATCTATTATTATACTGTTTCTGCAGATAAGTGTTGCCTGACCATTATTAAAAGTCCACTACTGTACGGCACCCAACAAAACTACGTAATACCCATAAGCAATAAAAGAAATAAAGATACATCAACAGAAACTACGTAATTACAAAAATAAAAGAAATGGAACAACGTTCTTATACTTACCGTATATACAACAGTTCTCCACCGTAATCCTTGGCAGACTAACAGTCGACTGAATGAACAGGTAGAGAAATATAAGCTACAGGTAGTCGCTGACGTCATGTTATTCCCCACAAATTCTCGGCGATCTACAACCCATTATCGGGACGGGTTTTACATGCAATAATAAGTTTAATGTGTATGCAGAAATTACCGTTTGTCTTATTATTATATAGCGTGTTTTTAGTAATAAAATATTAGGTAATAATCCCGTCCCTGGCATTTCGCCCAAAATTCCTATATCCGTTTATGACTAAATAAAGATTTGGCCAAAATTAATAAAACGTCCTGTATCTCAATAACAAAGGATGATGGACACACTAATGATGGGTAATTTGAAACCGCCAAAGTGCCTTCCATCCACAGTTAACGTATGTACAGTTAATTTTGAAACACCCTGTACATCGAAGCTGGGAAATTGATATATGTTTTAACTAAATTAATTCCTTTGAAAAGCATATTGCTTTAATCCAAAACATAAATAGCAAACATATTGTTTTACTTAATTTGTGAATAATCTTTTTCTATATTAAATTCAGACACTTGTCAGAAAAATTACTGTGACTTCGATTGCTCAATTTAGACTGAAACAGTAATATAAATGAAATTATGACTGTCAATGACTTTTTAATTCATGCGAAATATATTTATTAATTTTAGTTAATTCAAGCATCCACTTTATCTCAGTAACACCTCGTAGTAAATATGATAGTAGTTTTAGGCGAAATGAAACTTCTGTCCCTTGTGCTTTGTGTGATAGATAGGAGTATTTACTGGTACTATCCATTAACCTAAGCATTAGGAATAGACGTTAATTTGAGATAACTCATTACAAATTTAGTGGAGTACAACATGAATCACTCAAATTAACCAAAGCTAGTAGCAGATGGGTATAGGGTATACTGGGATATTAAAAATTCATCAAACCCAGACCTTGCGATAAGGTAGATATAAAACATAGGTGATGGTATGACTTATAAACTTTCATAATATTATTCGGATAAATTTTATATATGTTATAACGGGGGGGTTTGCCCTCGCTATTTTTTATCTACTTAGGTTGACTGAAATGAAACAAAAAAATAAAAAAACAAATACATATATTTGTTAATGTAACTGACAAAAGGCTCCGACAGGGCGTGGGAAGCAAGTAATAAACGACATATGTACATATACACAAACTTAAAAATAAACCACAAAATTCGTAAGCTCACAATGAGTTTGTTTAGGGCGCCACCCGCCTTTCTTCTTCGTGCAAATAGTTATATAAAGTCTAAAAAAAGGTTAAACGCACTAATGCCGTTGAAAGGGGGAAAGAACGGTTATTCTTCACTAAAGTGTCTCGCACAGCTCAATAGCAAGTTAAAAAAAAGTCTAGGGGGCTTTTTCCCACTCTAGTTCGGTGGACAGGCACATCAGCCCGTTGATGCAAATTGAATTTCAAATTTCCAGCTCGCACTCAAAGCGGAGCTGGCTATTTACTATTTAATAGGTACCTGTGTGACAATAATTAGAAGTAAGATAACCTTACCAGCTCATAGAATATCTTTCTTAGGCTACATACTTAGTAACTTCAAAACCATAGCTTTCAGCCAAACCAAATCTCGAACGTAATGCCAGCAACGCACACAACTAACTCACTCAAAGCCCCGGTCTTGTCTGCCGGCGAAACCTAACAATCCTCGTACCAGCGTTCCCCCTTGTCCCCACACCGCAATGTTCGCGCTGGTGCACTAAAGGTCCAGTGGTCGCTTTGATTTTCAAAGATTTACAATTTAGTTACGTC
This sequence comes from Rhamnusium bicolor, assembly GCA_029963845.1. NCBI lineage: Eukaryota > Metazoa > Arthropoda > Insecta > Coleoptera > Cerambycidae > Rhamnusium > Rhamnusium bicolor. The sequence goes on from JANEYF010000887.1 coordinate 101,413, forward strand.
GGTTCTAGAATTTTTAAGGTTGACCTCAAACCAAATTATGCAATTAGCATTAAATAAACCGCAAGTTAATTATATCTAAAAATGGACCGTTACAATGTATACAAAATAAATTTGGGATATATTTTGGAATGGTCTTAAGATAGACAGACATATGGATTACATGCATACAAAGAAGCAACTTTCATGAAATGGTCATGTAGCACTTCTCAATGTAAATAAATTGTACCAACGTTTTATAACGAAATGTAAAAGCGTTAAGGTTTTTAGGTTACATGGTTTGATATTGCTGCAGTTGGTGCTTTTAACAATTTAATCATAAAGATTATAATAATATATTATCTATGTTTATATTCTTCAGGTAAATAAATAATACGTTTTTTCGAATTTATCTGAAATTTTTCTATCCTTTAAGGATTATCCTGTAATTCCACTATTTATAGATTTATTATAAAGCGATTACATTTCATCAACTAAATCTCTTATCAATGTTGCAAAGGACATGACACCCGAACAAGAGAAATCCTGGGTTTCAGTAGATTTTTCTGAAATTTTTTGTACAATATATTATGACCCAGGATGATACTTGCATATGTGGGAAAATTTTGTGAGCCAGAAAACAGGTCCGAAGATTCCTTCTTTTGCAAAGTTTAAAAATATTATTTTTCTCTTTGGATATGAATATCCTTTAAAAAATCTATTAGTATAAGGATTTTGAAGTATATTTTTATTTAACGATGTGTCCTATAATCAAAATATCTGAGGTGCTATGATTGTTAATGATAAATACTAACTTTTAAATAATAGAAAAGTTTTTAGACCGACTTATTAATTGTTGGAAAATTTTTTTGGGTAAGGGTCCTTATTTTTGAGAAAAACTACTTTTTTAACTTGCCGACGTTTCGGTAATTTTTTATTACCATCTTCAGGGCACTGTAAGATAAAATTATGATGTGTAACACTTGTAAGTTTACAAGTGTTACACATCATAATTTTATATCTTACAGTGCCCTGAAGATGGTAATAAAAATTACCGAAACGTCGGCAAGTTAAAAAAGTAGTTTTTCTCAAAATAAGGACCCTTACCCAAAAAAATTTTCCAACTAACTTTTAAAGTTCTAAAAATTGTATTTTAGTGCAAACTATTGATAAAAATATTGGAAAAATAAATACTTATTTTGTACATGTTTTGAATCTATTTCAGTTTCTATAATTAATGTGTACGTACTATTTTTATTGTTAATATATTGGAGAATGGTAGTGTTTAACTCGTTTCCTTGTGATATCGAACTACCACATAGTAACGGCTTCCTCAATCAACTTTTTTAAAACTTTTTAATTTTGCGATGCCTTGCCGTTATTTTGTTATTAAGGTTGTCATTTAAATAATTCATTAACTGTGAACAATTATTTCATACGAAAACTGTAACATTACAATTTTTTAAAATGGTACAATGTTATACTTGTGGTTGGGAAAACTCAAGTTGCAAAATATATGACGAAAATGATATTAATGAAGAGCGGAAGAAAAAAGTCGCAAAATTACATAGAAATCGGTTTCGTTATAATGATATTATTTTAAACGATCAGTCCAGAATTTGTTTAAACTGTAAAAGAAGAATAAACAGAGTAATTGAAATGGAAGATGATCAGTTGGCAATCCCTATGGACGTTTTAGTACAGTATAATTACACAATGAATTGTTTTGTTTGTCAGAGAATTTGTCGATTTCGAGTAAGCATTGATGCAAGAATAGACTTTTTCTTAAAAACTGGAATTTATTTACCCATGGAAACACAATGCTGTAATCAACATTTAACCGAAAATGGATTGATACAACTTGAGTTTATGGATAAACTCATATCTGCACCACTACGAATAAGCATGACGGGGCAAGAAACCGGTAAATGGTTTAGAAAAATTGGGCAATATGCTCAGAAAGTATCATCTTCAAAATATGAAGATGAGGCCAATTTTGATGACGATGACTTTAAGTCCATTACATTTTTAAATAAAAAACAATTTCGAGAATTATTTCAATATTGCAATCCTGTATAATATGGCGGTCATTTAAGGAATGTCAAAAAAAACATTTAATAACTTTTTTGATGAAAATGAGACAAGGATTATCAATTACCTGTTTAAAAACGCTATTGAATTACTCTGCTTACAAAATGTAAGTTTAGCTATTACCATTGTAAGACAGAGCCTTATGGTCACATTTGTACCTAGAAACTTAGAATTTGATTGTCCTGAAGTTCAAAATAAAGAATAATTCATAAATAGCCATGTCACCAGATTTTCAAATATTCTCTACAATCCTAAAGCAGAATATCCAAAAGAAATTTTATACCTTGACTGTACATATTTAAAAGTTCTATTTCTATTTCTATTTCTATTTCTATTTCTATTTCTATTTCTGAAAATATTTCTGTTTCTACTTCTACTTCTACTTCTACTTCCACTTCCACTTCTACTTCTACTTCTACTTCTACTTCTACTTCTACTTCTGTTTCTATTTCTATTTCTGTTTCCGTTTCCGTTTCTGTTTCTGTTTCTGTTTCCGTTTCCCTTTCCGTTTCCCTTTCTATTTCCAATTCCAATTCTATTTTCATATTAATTCCATTTCCATTTTCATTTCCATATTTCTATTTCTATTTCTATTTCCATTTCTACTTCTACTTCTACTTCTACTTCTACTTCTACTTCTACTTCTACTTCTACTTCTACTTCTACTTCTACTTCTACTTCTACTTCTACTTCTACTTCTACTTCTACTTCTACTTCTATTTCTATTTCTGTTTCCGTTTCCGTTTCCCTTTCTATTTCCCATTCCAATTCCATTTTCATATCAATTCCATTTCCATTTTCATTTCCATTTCTATTTCTATTTCTAATAATCTAGTAATTAGTTTCATTCTCATTTTGTAAATAACTACATCACATTTTTTTAACGACTGTATGTTGATCTGTAAATTGAAATTTTGTATACAGGGTGTCCCACGGAGCGTGGGATTGATTACGTATCTTTGTTATATGTGTAGAGAATCACTTAAATGAACAAAGTAGTGTCGAATTTTATGCCCATTAACATGGCTTCCAGAAAAGAATTGAAATTCGACTGTGTTAGATTTCGTTTAAGAAAGAACCAAAATCGTCATTTTTAAAAACACCCTGTAATTTTTTTATTTGTAGTTCAGTTAAAAAATTAAGATCTTTTTGCAATAATTTTTTTAAGGACTTTACATTGACATTCTTAATTTATTTTTCAAACAGTTCGTTTTAAAAAACCGCTGCCAATTACTTGGGTATCAGAACTTCCTCACCGTATTAAAAATTGACGTGTGGTGGAGTTCATAATAAAAGTAATTTATGACGTTTCAAAAAAAGCCACATTTTGACGTGTCAAAAAAGTCACTTTGATGTTTCAAAAAAAGTCACATTTTGACAATGGAATGTCACTAATATTTTTTTAGACCGATTTTGCTCATCAACGAACTCAATCTCTTTCTTGACCTCTAGAATGTGTGTACCAAATTTGAAAGCTTTATCTCAAAAACTGTAGGTGCTATCGCGCACACAGATACACAGACAGTAAACTTTTTCTGTCTGATATTTTGTGTATCATCATAATTCGTCGAGATTCGTCCAGAAATGCAACAAACATTTGCAAAATTTCTTTCACGAATACATAACTTCCTCAGTTTGAGGGGTGAGGAAGTAAAATTACATCAACTTAATTATTTGCTATGGACATCTATTCGAATATTGTATTTTTAAAATCAGACATTTTTTCTATATATGTATGACAAAACGTATTAAATTGTTTTTTTTTTTATTTATAATTATCACCGTAAGTATCCAATATTTTAGGCCTGTCTATTATATACTGAGCAACATTATGTGTAGTTTGACCTGAAGACGACTACTTGAATAGTTGAAACCGGTTGCCAGTCAATTAAGTTTGGAGAGTAAGTCTCTCATTATAAAATATATTGATACATGTATATACATATTTTTTAATTTCTCTGTACATATATTTCGGAACATTTCTCTCTAATCCAGTTTCATATTGTTCTCCTGTATCCACTAGTTTCTATCTATTTCTCTTTATTATTGTTTGTTTGAAACACAAACGGTATATTGGATACAATCATTCATCAATCACTAAATGGCCAACGTTTGCGAATTCCAAGACAAAAAATAGATTAAATACCCTTTTGTGAGAGAGAGGTTTTTTAAGAGGCGTAAGTGCTTAATTCGATATAAGAAATTTTAACGTGCATTGAGGAATGCCAGAATTTTATATTAATCAATTAATGCACTCCAGTGAAAAATTTTTAAATTATTTTATTGAAAGACACTTCATGAGGAACAGTCTTGGACACTACAGGGTGGCACTGGGAGAATTAAAGACGTGCCTATTATCTTAAAACTCAGTGGCGAATTTAGGATTTGGCTAAGGGGGGGTGTAACAGTGGTGTATTTATAGGAAGTAGTAGTAATAACCCAAGCAGCAATTTTGCGATCTCCGCCCATATCTGCACATAAATTAACGGTGTATTATGTGTAGAAAATCGTCATCATGTCACTAACGTCCTCTGGCCGACTAAACGACACAACGTCACTTATCAGTTGCTTGTGACTAAAGTAAAATGGACACGTTTTAATAACGTCTGGCCGACTTGAACGTTGGTGTAAGTTTTGGATTTATTATTGACGTTGCGCAAATAGTGATAAGACTGAATCATCAACGTATAGATTAGAGTCTTTCTTTAACGTTTTATGGACGACAGACGCATCATGGTGTGATGCATACATGATAAATAGAATAAAAGAGGAAGAACAAACAATATACCTAAACATTTGTTTGTGTTATTCTACTATTCTCGTGATTTTCTTTGTAGAGTTCCCTTCTCAGGATTAATGGTGAGAGACCGGTCGTTTAAATATTTAACAACCCTTTACAAATAAGCAGTCAGATATGATGCATACTTTAGAAGAATTCATACATAGATACGGTCGAGGTTGTTCTATACAACTCCGCCATATTTTCAAGTCCAGCTCAAAGACGAACATATATACTGCTGTCCGCCATTGTTTTATAGTGATTTTGAGCAATCCAACTATGCTACTTTAAGTTTAAAAGTATTAAGTAATCATTACATTTTGTTTGACAATCACTAAAATTTTTCTATCCATGAAAAAAGTCTGTTTTTTTTTTAAATTTTGGTGCCATAAAGCTCTTAAAATCTACTGAAAACATAACAATAAACACAGAAGATGAAGCTTTCCTTTCTATTTTCCTATGATTAGGTTTAAACAGTTGTGGTGTTGATTCCAGTAAACACAAGCAGTCCAAACGTCTAAAAGTAATGTTTTTAGTTAGAAAAACATACTATTTACATACATACTACATAATATTTCGCCAACTTTGATGCAAAAGTTGGTTTTCTACGTAATGTTCAAATTACCTCGCTAGTTATTATCAGTCGCTGTCAGCCACATGCCGATGTTATAGCGACCCTGATTTTATTCAGGAATTTGATACAAAAGCATATCGGATAATCGTTGTTACGACGTCATCCAGCAACGTCAGGACAAGTCGGAACACATTGATACAACGGTAAAATGCTGCTTGGAGAACAGTAAATTTTTTTACTTTCTAGGGCGCAAAATTTGGATTTTGTTCGACATTAAAACCAAATTTTCATTTATGGTGAATTAAGACAACCATGCATTATATCGGTTGCTGTACTTCAGATGGATGCACGGACACTATTAAGACAGGAGTCATGTATAGGGCGACAGTACGCCTCTATCGCATTCTATCGCGCCTCCTGCGCCTCCCCCCCCCATAAATCTGATTTATTGAATTGTAAATTTGCAGAAAATTAGTTTATCCAAATTCTTTAATTTTGGAGAGGAATTATTTTAAAATACGTATGAGGAAATCATATTTTAAAATAAACATAATGATCATTGATAAAACTAATTAGCTAATAAATAGTTGCTTTTAAAAATTCAATGATATTGCCATTATAATTTCATTGGGTTTAAATTATAATCGTTAAGGTACAAGAGTTAAATTGTGTTGTCGGTGAAGGCAAAAGATAGACAACCCCAATTATAACCCACCACGGCTAGTCAGCTATTCTAGGAGGCAAGAGTCATGGGTAAGAGTTCAGGCACTGCTAAATTTGAGAATTAGTTGTTAAAATTCGGTGTTGTTATAGCAAGATATTATTTAAGAAGGGGAACTATTTCAAAAGGCTGTGGGCGCCATGAGTTAAAGAAACTCAAGAAAAAAACAGAATAAAATTGAAACTAGTTTAATTAACTACGTGAAGCAAAAATTTACAACATATCACGACACTACTAGCCCAAAAGATAGGATTAGTAGCCACAACTAGCCTAATAACATATGCAAAAAGTCAAGCATAATAAATCAAAATACTAACTAAAGTAGCAGCTCAAGCGCTGACAGCGATAAGATAAAACACAAAAAAATACATACAAGGTACAAAATGAGTTAAAATATTCAAGAATATGACTACTTACTACTTGCACAAAAAGCAAACATCCAAAGCCCGATAAGCGTAGGTAATAACCTACAAAGTTACATACCCCTACGTGAGGTAAAAAAAAGGTAAAGCTACTATACTACAGATTCATGGCAAAAGGCCACTTAAATCAACCGTAGTAAGTAAAAAGTACTAGCACACACGCACCAAATTGTAAGCAAAATGCAATTAATTACAACGGCTGTGCTAGCGCTTTTAGGCAAAAGGCAACTAAAATCAGGTAACTGTGGTTAACATAACCTAGTAAGTACTAAATATATAGTTTGTAAGCAAAAAAAACATATCCTGCAAGCAGTAAATTACAACTATATAAGGTTCTACGCCTTACGCATTTAAACAGATACTAACACGGGACTGAAGGTCATAGAAATACAAAAAAAGGTAAAGGCATGTCCGCTTAAATGCACACGGGCACAAAACCACACATCTTAAAATTACATCAACGGCTACAAGCAAACTACAAGCATAAAAAGCAAAAAGCAAAAAAAGCAAAAAAGGCAAAGTAAGGCCGGCTACAGGACCTCTAACAACGGTAATCTATATCCTGACTAGCAGACAAATGTAAAAGGTACTTATCTTAAGCAATGGGGCTGAGCAACAGCTCCTTCGGGATTCCGCATACGTTGGCTAGATCGGCATCAGGCTGTCGGTACCATCTCATAGTTACAGTGACCTCACAAGCTTAAGAATTCAGTAATACGTCCAAGGCACAGTTAACCACGTGCGTAGTTTTCCAGGCAAACTAGTTATTGCTCCAAAAAAACTCCTTGGCCGACATCAAGTTAGGAAAATATCGCTATCCCAGTTAAAGGGTAGTAATTACGGTGGTATTTCCATAAAAACGTAAAACTCCAGTACCAAAAAAAGGTGCCTCACGAGGAATGCATAAAATAATGCCTCCAAAAAAAATTACAGTAATCGTAATAAAAAAAGATCAAAAAGTAATAATATAAAAAATGATATATGAAACAGACATAATCAGATAATAAGATAAAATAAACTAAAATAATCAATCAGGAAAATCTGAAACAAAATCCTGATATCACTATACGTTCTATAAAATGAATGAGTTAAGTTAACATACCTGCAACTGACATCCAATAAAGCGATTGAATTATTCGAGCCACGAGGTATTTCAAGAAAGTGTAAAAGCCGCCCGCTGCTTGTAGTGGCCTCGTTGGAAATGCCTGTCGGAAACGAGATCAAACTAAATTCCACGCCGCGACCGCGCAAAGGGTACCCGCAATGGTTGAGTAGCTAAATGAAATGAATTGTCACCATGGACTAATATTGTACCGATCAAAAAGGTATGTATATTAAGTTTCACACTTTACTGATAATCATTTTCAAATTCAACAGCCTGGGCGTATTACGTGAATTAACAGGTGGTTAACAATTTGTCAGTTGACTAGCCTCGTGCCGCCGTAATTCTTGAAACAGGAATATCTAGAGAGGGTGTTCCGAAATGAAAATAGGTAGTAAACTTAGTTGTGACAGAAATTAAAAATTTACTGTTACACCATTAGCAAAATCATAAGTTTCTACTTGCAGGGTCATCATGTATGTTTTTTTATTACCTTACATATTCATGAGTACTAACATATTGTGAATACGAAATTCAGTTAAGAATTTTTGTCTTTTAAAAGCGTTTGCAAATTTCTTAATTAGTATAATTGATCGAAATGCTTTTCAAGGCAACGCTGCCAGCATTGTTGGTTTTTAGTATAGTTCTTGTAACAATTCAGTAATAAGGAAGCCGTCTGTGATTACACCTATATGGCTGACTTAATTTATTTGCAAAGACATTAGTTAGTGTTAACGTTTCAGCATCGGATGTTACTACTGGCAGAATACATCGTTCGTACACTTTTCCTTTTAGATGTATTGTCAAGTCTCCTTTAAGGGTGTCTCGCATTTTCAAAAATAAATGCTGCCCATCTAAAACTTATATGAAAATTTTACACGTCTGCGTCTGTTTGTCTTTGCCAATTCTAATTTCTGGACTAAATATTTGTATTTATAAACTTGTTCAACTTGATTTTTATTAATGTGCATAGTGCCACTTGCTGCCAGGTTAGTAAAAAACCTGGTTTTTGAAAATTAATGTTTAGACCAAGCTCTATAAGCATGTAAGTTCTCAGCAATTTGTATATATCAGGATAATACCATCGAAAAATTATCAAACGGTTGTGTGAAAAAGACTGTTTTCATTTAAAAGCTGATAAGGGCAATAAGGTTGTTAGCTTAGATAAAGAGGACTATTATAAAAGGGTAGACAATCTGATTAGTAATGGTCCTTATACAAGACTTCCTACATAAACCAAGAAAGTCGGTGTGTCGTACTGTTTCAGCAATTGGTTTCCCGAATTACCATCTTTCAAAATGGTTAACAAAGGAGTTAGAAAGTTTACCTATTGCAACACCAAGTCTCTCTGTGATTAATTCTAATTATTTCATTCATTGTTTCCAAGTGTTCCGGTACCACAGACCTTGGACTACCTTAAGGAACTATCTCAGTTAAAATGTAGTAAAAGAATATCTTAAACTCACCAAACTTTGCATGAAACAAAATTGCTTTCCAATCAATGATAATTTCTTTGAACAACATAAAGGAACAGTAATCGGTAACTCTTTTTCATCATTCATTGTCAGTCTCTTTATGAACAGATTTTAAACAAAAGCAAAAGAAGAATTTGAGTATTTCCCCAGGGTTTGGCTTAGTTATATGGAGGATATTTTTTCAGTGTTTGATCCAAATGTTGCTCGTATTGACAACTTTGTTTCTAAATTAAACAGTCGTTTCGCGTCAATTAAATTCACATATGAAATTAAAAACTCTGGACAACTACCATTTTTAGATGTATTAATAATTAGAAATAATGAAAATATGTTAGAATTTGACATGCAGAAAAGATACTATAAGATATATCCCTAACGACTTTCACTATTGTGCTCAACACAAAATGGAGAGTTTTAATTTTCTAGTTCATCGCCTACTAAACTTCCCCCTTAATAAGAAGAGGTTCGAAAAAAAAGGCATTGATTAAGGATATAGCTGTGAGAAATGGATATTGATAAAATAATTAGAAAACGTAAGTTTAAATAGATACTTTCAAAGTTCGAAAATCCGAAATTTATATCGTTTAGGTGTAAATTGGATACATTGTTAGCATAAAGTTAGTTTTAATCATCTCCAGATGATGCCAACTTGGTTGGCAAAACGTGCGTCGAGTGCAGTGCTGTTTTTGTGTCTTGTGGAAAACTACGTCCGTGTTAGGGTGTTTTCTCATATTTTTCTCTCTGGATACAGGACTTATTTTTGAAAATATGGAAAAACATTAAAAAGCAAAGTTGTAGGATACGTTATGAACCAGGAGAATACGCTTTCAAAATAACAATTGAAAATCATGTCAAAAGATACAAGGTAGAGTTACCTTTTTAAATGGAACATATTTCTTCCAGGATCTCTAACCAAATATACAAAAATACATTATTAGGATTGTCATTCTTATATATTTGGTTAGATATTCTTTTTCTTATTTCAAAAATATGTAATTTGCATGTGTTCAGTTTACCGGTTTTTTTAAATTAATTCAAAAAGAACAGCTGATGATATATGAAAAAAAAATCATCGTAATCGTTCATAAAAAACACAAACACTATTTACCTTTTTTTAACAGTTAATTTAATGAGGCACTGTTATCTGAAAAACTCGTAGTCGGCTATGATAAAAACAAACGCTATTGTCTTATTTTTTTTTATGGTCAGTCCTGGACTCTGGCCCAGTTTTCTTTCCCTGATGTTCAGCCATTTGCGGTAGGTTCAATCGACTTTGAACACATATTTTATTAAATATCTGTACTTTATGAACATATTAATATTTCTAAATGTTCTAGCAACTTATAAATATAATGGAGGTAATACAGCCAATATCAAAGATTTGTTATTATGTATTGTTGAATTATATAGAGAACAGGAAATTCCAATAATTAGTCGCTACCAATTTCTCATTTAAAAGTTATTAAAAATGGTATCGTTATTTCCTATTTTAAATTTTATACATATATTTTATATCCACAATATCAAACTTTGTTTTTCCAATTACTATTATATATTGGCTGAATATTGTACTTGAATAGTTATTTACGTAACAGAACCGGAAAGTACACTTCCCGGGTGTGTTACGTAAAATATTTTTTCTGCAACCGTTCTTGCTACTCTCAAAACACTTTTTAACTTGAAACATTTTGTAACCGAAATTCACAAAATCAACTGACTGTTGTCTAAAGTGCTTATTTCAGGTATCTACCCTATTGTTGTCAACCAAAAGTGACATAAGGATTCCTTATGTCACTTTCCAGTCTAGACCGGTAAAGATATATTTTTCACTCAAAAAAATTTACCAAAAACAGTTAATTTTTTAGAGAGTTGCAGACAAATTTACATACGGGTCTAAAATTTAAATATGTTCTAAAGTAAGAATTAAAATGTGAGTCACATTTTACTGAAAAGGTATGCCTACTCAATTTTTATTGCTTTGGTAAACTTAATAAGATATTGCACACTTGGATGCAATGCTTCTTATTCACGTTATTTGATCAGCACTTCAGCAGAAAATCAAAGTGGATCCACCTTCTATTAGTGGGTGGCCTCTTCATCCAGTTTATTGTAATGAGCCAGCCAAAGCCACCTTTTTATAGTTGGCGGCACTCTCACATAAAAAATCATAGGTACTGAATTGTTAGTTACTTTACTTAATGATGTCTTCCCAAAATTAGAAATAATGATATTTTCGAAAAATTTCGGCTATACCAGAAGTTACGTGAAAATTTTTCAGTTAACAGTTTTTTTAGATTTAGGACCAGTAGAGACGATCAAAGTAAATAATACGAAAAATTCCTTATGATGTGCACTGTATAATTTGTATTAATGTTTGTTATTTAAATAAATATTTTTTATTTAAATCGTTTTAAATAAATTGCTAATAAATTTTAAAAGAAATTCGTGCTCTTTGATGATCCCCTTATTGTCCGTGTAATATTAAAATCCATTTCCAACTTTTTTAAATTAATAATATTTTCTTTTCATCCTTGCTCTTAGTTTAAATCAAACGATTCCCAAGAGATTTCTGATCCACACACTCATCTCCTTTGATAAGCATTCATTGCCTGTTCTGTTATATTTCAAAAGGCATTGTTAACAGCAACGTAAAAAAATAAATATCTACCAATTAAGTGAGCTTCTGGTGGCCCATGGCTTTCTTTTGTTGCTTTCAAGTAGACTAAGATCTTATTCCGGTAACAATACGGGCATCAACAATTGAAGCCCAAGGGTAATCGTAGTTAACAATGACATCTATCTGGAGATCTGAAGTGCATCAATGCTTAGGGGTCACAGAAGTATAACTTTAGAGCTTCTCTGGGCAAAACGGAAAACCTGGCTAGCTCGCCTTTGTGAGATTAACTATTTACCTAAATCTGAAAGGCTCAGGTCTGTATCCAGGGGATATAAAGGCAATTATTAAAATGAATTATTCAAATGTAATTACTATTCAAATCAACACATTAATTTTAGTACACAAATACAAATGCAGATTCAAATATAATAATAAAAACAAATAGTTTATTATAAGTTAAATTTATATAAACTAGGTATGTATTTAAAAATAGGAAAGTTTATGCAAAGCATGAGGTTAGATTTAAAAGGATCTGAATTAAGTCGACAAAATATTATCCAATCAACAGAAAAACATTAAAACAAAAAGAGAAAGAAAAAGAAAATAGAAAAATTTAGTTATTACTATTCATTAATAAAGCAGAAATTTAAATAATATACAACTGTATAATTAAGCACTGATATTTTCCTTTTATTTATAATTACTTTATATTACACTCAAAAAAATAAGGGGTTCATAAGAGATAGTAATCAAAATCGTGTATTAACATAATCAAACAATCTTATTTTTGGGCTTCCCACACTTTCATTCACGTATCAAAAACAGTTTGATTGATTCAAACCTAGTACTTACAAGGGGAGGGCACGACCTTGGGAATTTATTTTGGGATGAGACTTCGTGTAATAATTGTACTTCTTTAGGGTGTTAACCCCTTGGAATAGCAACGCGCAACGCTCAATCGATTCGGAGAAAATGACGTTTACAAATTCAAACTCAGCTTACATACTAGTGAAGTTCTCCGAGTTCCCGCGGCGAAATAGCCTAGCCGATAACGTGTCTGCGTACCGCTTGGGCGCTCGGGGTTCGAATCACGTGCACGACTTACTTTTTTTTAAATTATTTATTTAATTGTTTTTACAATTAAATAAATTTATTATTTGATATTATCGATCATTTAAATAACAATAATGTCAATAATGTTATTTTGCTAACGAAAAGACTTTAAATTTTAAATCGTAATTTAATTATAGTAATAATTTAAATTACTACCAAATAAATATACTATAATTTAATAAACTATTATTTAAAATACACTATTACTAATGGATATAATAATAATAATAGTTTATTAAATTATAGTATATTTATTTGGTAGTAATTTAAATTATTACTATAATTAAATTATGATTTAAAATTTAAAGTCTTTTTCGTTGGTAAAATAACATTATTGACGTTATTGTTATTTAAATAATCGATAATAATAAATAATAAATTTATTTAATTGTAAAAACAATTAAATAAATAATTAAAAAAAGAAAAAGTAAGTCGTGCACGTGATTCGAACCCCGAGCGCTCAAGCGGTACGCAGACATGTTATCGGCTAGGCTATTTCGGCGCGGGAACTCGAAGAACCTCACTAGTATATAAGCTGAGTTTGAATTTTTAAACGTCATTTTCTCCGAATCGATTGAGCGTTGCGCGTTGCCATTCCAAGGGGTGAAAACCCTAAAGAAGTACAATTATTACACGAAGTCTCATCCCAAAATAAATTCCCAAGGTCGTGCCCTCCCTTGTTAGTGGTGTTAATTTTAATCAAAATTTGGATGATTTGTTTTATTTTCCAATATTATGTTGTGTATCGAAATTACTAGCCATTTCATTCCAGTTTGTTGTTGTCCGTAATGAATTAAGTTTCTGCCAGTCTAGTCCAGATGGCGTCACTGATTTCTACTGAAACAGATGGTTTTGCAGATTTCTGCACTAAATATCTATCTATCTTTATTGCTCATACTCTACTCTCAAATGTTTGTCTCTTTCCAAACTATTATCGAGTTTAGGTGGGAGAACAGAACGGGGCTTCTTCTTTCTTACTAGTGCAGCGTTCTGCAGACAACACCTGTAGTTCAGCGGTCTGGTAAAATTTATATGTTTTCTGATATTATCGTATAATTTTATGATCATCATTATTTAAAAAGTTGCTATATTGATTTAACGTACCTTTGAGGTAATTTTCATAATAATATTGTACCGTATTTATCTTAATTTACGCCTTGGGTGAATTTGCCTCTCGGTGATCAGTTCACCTTGGTTGTTCTTTGGAACAGCCATCATTAATATTGATTAGTATCGATTTATCGGACCTTATTGGCTGTAGCGCTGATGCTACTAAATAAAACTTGAAATCAGAAGAAGTTATTTATTAACAAAAACAAAACAATTACGAACTTTACAGTTAACCGAAGATACGTTGTGTATCCTAGACTAGGTATGATATGATATGATAGGTAAACTGATTTGATAATGCTCCCTCTTTCGAGTTGGTTCACTATTTATGTACAGGGGCAAGTGATGAACGGAAATTCCCTACTTTAGTGCGGTGGTTTATTGCTACCTGGTAAATCTCGTGTTTCTCCAAGTTAAGCTTAGATTCTCAATATTAGTAAATCCCTCTTATAAACTTAAATAACTGTTTATTATCGTATTTCTGGAAGGTACGTTTATTGTAAGATACTGGTTATAAAATATCTATTAACGTGCTTCAGGGAAGGACGTTTATTGCTAAATCCCGATTATGAAAATTAGTTTTTATTTATTATCGCGTTTCGGAAAGTACGATACATTGGCAATTTATCTAATATCTCTCTGATATTCTAATAATTTAGAGTGCTAATTTAAACTAACTTTCGGTTATTGTAAATTTTAGATTTACCCGGCAACGGATGTCACCATTTTGTATCGTAGTAAGTTGTTTTCTGTCCTTGTCTGTTGATGTTTTAAGTCACTTGGCTACGTTGACAGCTCTGTGAAAAGTGGTGACTGGTGACATTTAGAGATTGGTACCCCTTTTTGGACTAAACCTTTTTGTTTATAACCTTTGTGAGAATAACCTAATGTGGTGCATTTGTTTTGTGGTGGATCATTTTATACCAGTGCATATATTTACCAACCAGACCTCAGTAACGTAAGGTTTTCTAAATTAAAATATCGAGTGCTTACTTGAACATTGACTTAGTATTTAGTCAGCAACGCCTTGCCTAGTTCTCTGGCAAAGATACCTGCCTAGTTATCTGGCAATTAATTAACTTTTGATTATCTGCAGTAAACATATAGTGAAGCTATATATCTTTATTATACTTTATCTGGAATTCATTATTACCTCTCTACGAGGAAGTAATATATAATTTAATTTAACGTTACCTTTAATTTGAAAATTATCATATTGTTTTATATTTAGCAAATATTTATTTACGTTATCTTTCTAGTTGTCTGTCTGTATACAGACATTCTAAGTTCTATTTTCTTTCTAGGTTCACGTTCGTATCATATTAGAATATCGCCTCAGAGTCTCTTACTTAATTCTTCTTTACAGATTGATATGTCAATGATAGTATGTATACTTAACATATTACCTTTTTTATGCTCACATAATAACTCAGTCGCCGGAGAACAAAGAAAAAGCTGAGTGAGTCAATCGATAAAATAAAACTTTGTGGATAGGGATTTTCGAGGGTGTCCTTTCATTAAAAAAAAAAAGGAGCGGACTATCGGCAACCGGCCATCATCTTGAAGAATGGTTCCCTTTTCGTAGTTTTTCGCAAGTAACTAGGATAATATTAAATGTATCGATTAGAATAAAAGTTTGTTAAGTTAGGAGCAAAATGGTATCACGTGGGTTGTTCTAGGTACTACTGAGTAAATATGAAAAGTGTTAGAGAGTTGTTTTCCTTTCACATTTTTTATGTATACGCTTCACCAGTTTTGCTGATGATCATTACCTGACACATGTTTGTCTGAGGGTCTCAACGTTTCAGAATGCAAATGTCATAACATTGTTGACTAGTTGTGTTAAATCTTTTCGTGCATGCGTCGCATTTTTTAAAGATTACGGAAAAAATGGAAATTGAAGAGCTGTGTTTCATCTGTAATCAAAGTTTATCGACAGGAGAAACTGTGCGTGGGACAGCTTCCATTATTTCCCGTAATCTTTAAAAAAATTCTACTGCACTCAAGGAGATACTAGTCAACAATGTTATGACATTTGCGTTCTGAAACGTCAAGGCCATCGGACAAATATGTGCCAGATGATGATCATCAGCAAAATTAGTTTTGAAGAGTATACATAAAAAAATATAAAATGAAAAACAACTCTGACACATTTAATATTTACTCGGTAACTATGATACCTAGAAGAACTCACGTGGTTTCGTTTTATTCGTCATTTAACAAATTTTGATAACTTTCTTCTAATAGATGAATTTAATATTAGCCAAATTATTTGTGAAATACTGCAAAAAAGGGAGCCATTTTCCAAGATGGCGGTCGGTTCCCGAGAGTTCCTACTTTTTTACTTTCTTATAGCTAATATAAAGAAGTATAGTAAACGTGATTTTTTTACCTCGAGATTTTGATTGATATATACGTTTTGAACCCTCCTAAATCCATTCTGACTATTTTCCGAATGACATCGGTCGGTGCGTGGGTATGTGTGTGGATGTGTTTGTGTATATGTGTATCCGCGAAAACTCAAAAAATTCTAATGGGAGACTTCCCAAATTTAGCAGTTAAGATTGTCAACAGCATTTTAGGTGACATGTTAAATTTGGTGAATGTGGTACCACCAGAAGAGACATAATGAATGAGAGAAGAAAAGAAGGTACAATTTCGGGAAAAAATTAAAAAAGTTTTATTGCATTTCTGGACGATTCTCGACGAATTATAATGAAAAAACATAACTTTATGAAAAGCAATCTGTCCGCATGTCTGTAGTATCACGATAGCAGCCACAGTTTTTAAGATAAAGCTTTCAAATTTGGTACACTTGTTCTAAAGACAATGAAAAATTCGGTGATGAGCAAAATTGGCCAGCTGGTCCACGGGACTTAGGTCCCGTGGACCTATTTGACTTTACAAAAAAATATATTCTTAATGAAAGATTATAAATCATGATAGTAGACATGAGCGAATAAAATATATTTTCCAAGTACTTAAATAAAGCTGATGTAAACTGAAATATTTTACACATTTGGCCTCAAAATAGGATTGAGATAAATTTAACAATTTGACATTTGAAAGATCCAATTTAGTTACAAAAATGTCAATGTCTATAACAAAAAATTATTAAAATATATGACATAGATTATTAGTGACAGTATCGAATGACCCTGATAATTAATTATTTAAAAATTTTAGTGAAACATATCAAGGTACGATATTAAAATTTAATTGAGGTAAGTGAAGAATTAAATAGAATGATTTTTTTAGATCAAGATGATATATTTTGGTATAAGAAAGTTATGTGCTGGCCACATCAGATATTTTTTATTAATGAAAGAGCATTTCAATTTTATCGATTGGCTCAATTTTTCCCTGGTGATTCGTTATAATAAGCTTTGCGTGAAACACATTTATTTAAATTAGCGACACCTTGGATAAATATAACAATATTTTCTCCACTTCATATTATGTGTACTACTACGCGACGTATACCAATATTCTCTTCGTCTGATTCAACTGCACGATTGTTTATTTTAACGACTCAACACATTGCGGCGCCATTATAACCCAATAAATCATCTTATTATAAGTGATATTACAGTTTATTCGTTTCTTACAATCAAGCTATGTGGTGATTTTCTTTAAAATAGAAAAATGTTGTTTAGTAAAATAACACAGCTAAATACTTTGTTATAACATACGCCACATAAATTGGAGAACCTCCAATCCTAAGTCATCATGAAAGATTTATTAGAGTCGGTCGATAAAATAAACAAATGCCCCCATTTATCTATCTTTTGATCACCTTGATATATGTTATTTTAACCCTAATATTTATTATTGTATTGCTGATACAGTATATGCATTTACTTAATTAGGTAGAACACAACACGTTAATATATATGAAATAAACCAGTCAAAACACTAAAAATATTATACAAAGGACAAGGCAACAGGCAACAACACAAAAATGGCACCACGGTTCATGAAAATACAGCAAGTGTTAACGAAATAGACAAGAATAGTAGAGGGTAGCACAGGATCGGTAAAACGAATAAAAACGCCTACTACCAAACATCAGTACAACACAAAAACAAATCAAGTGACTTGGTAATGTTACGTTAAGTGCAAAGCAGTAAAAACTGCAAAGTAGAAATGGAAACTCTATCTCAAAACGAATCTATATTCAAAAGGAAATATTAGAGGCACATCCAAACATTTAAAACCTGAGAGATTTTGTCACACCTAAACTACGAATAAATCGTAGTGATAAAAATAGGTAGCACAGAAATGATACGTACAAACTGCGATACAACAAGCAAAACAAACATTGAAAAATAAATGTAAATAATAGAGAACAGAAATAGAAAGCGTGAACAACAATGTATTTAATATAACTAAAAATAAAGATGGTCCAGTTCTGCAGAAATAGTTTTCTTAGGATTTTCCTTTAGTCCATCTTTAATTGCCATCACATGTTCTGCAGAAGATCCTTCCAATAACACGAAACCTGATATCAACTCTGTATGATTTGACATATACTCCAGGGAAATAAGGTAAAAATAAAGGCCATCTGCGGAATGAGGCCGAACAAGCTGAATTTTTGCAGAGACCTTCGTATTGATGTTCCAATGAAGCACAAAAAAATCTCATATGCCTACCCTTGTGCGTCTTGAGATATCGAAAGTCAAAGGTCATGAAAATCGGTTTTTCGCGAAAATCTCGCTTCCAGTGCATCTGACGTCGTAAGAACCCATAACAAAACTTACGTAAAATAGTATTCTCTACAAAATTGTTCATATACATTTTTTTCGTACGACCAGCCGTTTGAGAAACATCCCGATTTGACTCACTCGGCTCAAATATTTCAAGCAGAAAACTGCCCGCCAGATACAGTATTTCAGAACGGAAAGCGTTTTCTGTTAGCTATGTATGGTGCTCCAAAAGATGAAGTGAACCTTGACAAATTTAGATACACCCAATTCATTAAGGCTACACGACTTAATAGACCTGTTAAATTGTCATCCCTTCCACCTACCAGTGAAGCAGCTCGACAGCATATTTATCGGGTCTACTACCAAGTACAGATTTGGCTAGGGAAAAATCTACAACCCGAAGAATGGGGTTGGGATTTAAAAAACGACATATTACAGCCGAAAACAACACTACTGCCACCTGCTCCAGACGAACTATTAAATACAATATTTTGTAATTGTAAAAAGTGGTGTGGTTCGCAGTGCGGGTGTAGAAAAGTCGGGCTGCCATGCTCCAAAGTTTGTGGTCAGTGTCTCGGACAGGCATGCCTGAATCCGTCAACAGAGTTGCAAAACATCGAAGACTTCAGTGACCTTGAGCCTGAAGAGGTTTTGCCAACAGACATAGAGCCAACAGATATAGAGGAAGCGCCTGACGAAGCTATTGTGTTAATCGAGGTGCTAGTGGAACCCGACGAAGACGAGGAGGAAGGCAAGGAAACATAAGGCGTGGTGTGGAAAAGAATGTATATTTTGTTATTAATTATTTATTATATATTTTTTTATAAATAAACAAATTTTTAACGGCTTTAATAATGGGAATTTAATTTTCCAGTCTAACAGATTAAGAAAAGTGCTTTTATATTTATAGCTCTGCAGTATAATACAGTATTACCTATTACGAATGCGCGATCCCGCTTTATCATGCTATATCTCGAAAACGGTTGGTCGTACGAAAAAAATGTATATGAACAATTTTGTAGAGAATACTATTTACGTAAGTTTTGTTACGAGTTCTTATGACGTCAGATGCACTGGAAGCGAGATTTTCGTGAAAAACCGATTTTCATGACCTTTGACCTTCGATATCTCAAGACGCACAAGGGTAGACATATGAGATTTTTTTGTGCTTCATTAGAACATCAAAACGAAGGTCTCTGGAAAAATTCAGCTTGTTCGGCCTCATTCCGCAGAGGAAGTTTTATTTCTCTGGAGTAATAGTGGAATATCACTCACTGAGCGATTTGTGACCACTAGTAGTTATGTCAGCATAGATTAAATACTAATATCTCAATTTCCCGGCAGCCATAATTTGCAAGTAATGCAGAGATTATAACTAATTAGTATAATAATGTAACTCATATCAATTGCAAATTGCAACTATATAAAATACTGAGTGCCTGAATCCTCTTATGGAACAAATACGAAATTTATTTGTATTCTTTTGCTGCTCTGTATGCCTCAGTAAAAATTTTCTCATTAATTATAATTTTCTCCTTAGAAACAAGTAAATCAGTAAATAAATAAGTAATGTGTAAGATTATTATATCAACTTTTATCAGATTTTTTTTCATAACCAGATTTTTGTTTCTGAAATATCAAACGCGATTAGAATCTGTACATTTATTTTAGTTTTGTTAAGAGAATATTCATAGGTAAAATGATTTGAAGTTTATAATGGTAGGAATTTATACATTTTCTTATAGCGAATATTCGTATGATTTTAGAGGGTATTATAATGATAATAATTCGGAATAGTTTTAATATGTTTCATGTATATTTCATATACTTTAATCTTTGCATGGTTTAAATTCTAATATAGAATTATACTTCAGATACGACTCTGCAGATATTAGTTCTCTTCACCAGTACAATTCCAGGGATTAAATATGAATACATTGTTCCTCGTTGTAGATTAGTGCTCTGGAGCATTAATTTAAGGGCCATTCTCGTGTACGAAAATTTTGTTTATCTCCTTATGGCTTTTCTTTTCTCATCTGCGCAATTTTTTAATAATTAATCTGGTAAAACAAAAGTCTACACCAAACTCTTGATTAAAGTCATACAACTGCTAACAACCCTTTCAAAAATTTTAATGCAATACCTGGGATATAAAAATATAATTTTCTATAGTTATTAAATGCTATTATGTTTTGCATTCACGTATTCTTGAATAATTATAACTTTTTTGAGTTACTTAAATATCCCCTAATATTTTAATGAAATGTTAGTGACAAATTAGTTTCAAATAAGTGTGATCGGGGTTTACTAAAATGTAAAATTTTTATTTGCTTATTGAATAATGCAATATAAATATACTGATTTGAATAAAAACGGACACAACTAGTATTAGTCAAGTAATTTATTTTAAAATTTTTACAGAAAATGCACTTTAATGTAACAAAACATTGGTTCAATTTTCAATAAGAAACAATAACAAATAAAAAAGATATCACCGTTCCCACCTTATGCACGACAGCATATAAATCTGTCTCTGTGAATCTTCTTTGCCTGTATGAATGATGATTATATTATGCATCATGAGATTAATATGTACACTTTAATTAAAACTGATATGTTGAAACAAAATTTTACACAAATGAACTCTTATGTTTATAGAATCTCAGAATTTTTATTTATTCTTGCTAAACGTTTCATGTCTAACCTTCCCCTCTTCAATTTTCAGATTCTCTTGCCCTTTAGTAAATGCATAGAACATTCTTCCATCATAAATGATAAAGGATAAATTTAACAGTTTGACATTTGAAAGGTCTAATTTAGTTACAAAAATGTCAATGTCAATAATACAAATTTATAAAAATATATGACATGAAATATTAATGACAGTATCGAATGACGCTGATAATTAATTATTTAAAAATTTTAATTAAACATTTCAAGGTAAGATATTAAAACTTAATTGGGGTATGTAAAGCATTAAATAAAATGATTTTTTTTAGATCAGGATGGGATATAGTGGTATAAGAAAGTTATGTGCTAGCCACATTAGATATTTATTTTTAATTATATACGCCACTGAATCCTTACTACATTAAAATACACTTTTAAAAATGTGAATCGAGAATTAACGATTTTCCACTTAGGGAACTAAGAAGTGCAATTAAAAATTGAAATCTTAAAATTGAAAATGGCCTCGGCTTAATTAAATCTGAATGACTAATTGATTATGAAATTTTTCAAATTGATTGGGAAGAAAAATACGCAGGAATGTATTAATCTTGTAATGTTTTGAATTATTAAATTCGTTTTGCTGGATGTCATTTGTATACCCATTCATTTGTATACCCATTCCAGTCATTTGCATGCCAAACTAATAATGCAGGCACTAACATATCAATAATAATAATAATAATAATAATAATAATAATAATAAGGGGGTGCAAAGGACCGGCAACCTCCACGTTGGTGCACCCTGGACAGGCAGAGGCAACTCTGCCTGACTAATGCCGGCCGGGGGTATCAGGGCTAACCACCCTGGTACTCTTTATGCTATGGGTTCCTTATAACCTGAGAAGGGCCCCTCACAATCGACCCCAAGCGGATGGGGGTCAGAGACAGGTGGGAGGGGCTTTACCGGATGGTCTCAACGTTGACAACCTAGGCATTGAACACGGACGCTTTAAGTGGACGAGGGAACTACGGGATGACTTGCTGACCTGCCGCGAGAGTAGCGAACCTGAGCGAAGGGGATACATGGCGCGAATGCATGCACTTTGGTGCGAAATGCATCCAGAGCATCGCGCCTTCTCTCAACAACATCTGAGAGATCAAGTATCCTTTCTGCTCAGGACAGGTTACGTAAGGGCACCCCGTCA
This sequence comes from Rhamnusium bicolor, assembly GCA_029963845.1. Taxonomy (NCBI): domain Eukaryota; kingdom Metazoa; phylum Arthropoda; class Insecta; order Coleoptera; family Cerambycidae; genus Rhamnusium; species Rhamnusium bicolor. Next base: position 123,974 of record JANEYF010000887.1, read on the forward strand.
GCTGGAAGAACTGCCAGCCGCAGTACCACCGCGGCAATTACCAGCTGATGGGGAACATCTTTTAGAGTTCACCGGTGTAGACTTAAGGACGAGGGTTAGCCTTAACACCAGGGCTAATCTAAAGCCACAAGACCTGGCTAGAATGGACGCGGTCATCGATGAGGAAATTCCGGAAGATGTAGACATCTGGCAAATCAACTGTGCCGTGTACAACGCCGCGAAGCAACTCGTCCCCCGTGAGAGGTCAACCAATCACGGGATCGAGAAAGCCAAGCGGCGTGTACAAAAAATCGAAGGCAAGATACAGTCGGCCAGACAACACGCTTCTCGGATCCAGAGTGTGGTGGAATATAAGACGACTGGTAGAGTTTTTACTCCCAGGATCCGGCGCATAGCTGCCGGATTAAGACGTCAACACCATACTCTAAATCTGACAGTGATGCTTACCATCAAGCAGCACTGTCTAGATAGGATCCGAGCGCTCATGGCGATAAAGAAAACATTGAGGAGGCGGGTGAGGAGTATGGAACAAAACAATTTGTTCCGTACGAACCCTTCCCGCCTCTTTCAAGAGCCACAGCGTGTTGTCGAGAATCCGCCGACTGTAGAAGATGTCGAAACCTTCTGGAAGGGAATCTACGAAACGCCGCGTCCACTCAATAGCGACACTCCATCAATTGCACACTTCGAGGCTCTGTGTCACAGACATCTTGAAGAGCCAGAAGAAGTGTGCCCGGCAATCAGTACGGAGGAAGTCCAACAAGCACTTGTTGGTACCAAGAACTTCGCTGCCCCGGGCCCAGACGGCATTAACAACTGGTGGTGGAAGAAATTTCCTTCCACTCACCGCCGTCTGGCGCGAGTTTTCAACTCATGGTTGAACGAGGGGCAGCAGATTCCGGACTGGTTCGTCGAGGGACGTACTGTACTTATCCCCAAAAAGGGGGATCTTTCCGACCCGAGGAATTATAAGCCGATCACTTGCCTCAACTCCTGCTACAAGATATTTACACGTATCTTGTATGCTAGGACACTGAGGTCTGTTGATCCGGTCTTCCAGCAGATACACGAACAGCGTGGTGCCAAGAAGGGCATGGCAGGTTGCAAGGACAGCCTGCTGATAGACCGCTGTATTACACAGGATTCTGTGCAATACAAGCGGAATCTATCGATGGCCTGGATTGATTACCGCAAGGCATTTGATACAACATCGCACGAGCTATTGTTGTACTTGCTCGAATGTCTTGCGGTACCAGCACCACTACTGAGATGCATAGAACAGCTGCTGCCGCTCTGAAAGACCCGCTTCACCATAACATCAGGTGCGCAGCGGGTCACGACAGAGCAGGTGGCATTTAGGAGAGGAGTTTTCCAGGGTGACTCCCTGAGTCCTCTCCTCTTCTGCATCTCACTGCTGCCGTTGTCTGTTGGGCTCCGCCAAAGCCGCGGATATCAATGTGGGCCACCCAGCGACCGGAGGCATAAGGTCACCCATCTATTTTATATGGATGACCTTAAACTTTATGCCTCCGGAGAGCATGAACTACAAAACGCTCTTAGGGTGGTCGAAGAATATACGCGGGCAATTGGTATGGAGTTCGGGTTGGACAAATGTGCAGTCGTCCACCTCAAGAGAGGACGATGCGGGGAATTCCCTGAAGATGCGCAGCTCGCGGACGGAAGCATCCTAAGACATCTGGATGCCGGAGAGACCTATACATACCTGGGTGTGCAACAAAGGCACATCCAAGATGTAACACAAATAAAGGATTCTCTCCGCGGCAAGTACAGACACCGCCTCCGAAAGATTTGGTCTTCCGAACTTTCGGGGAAGAACAAGGTGTCTGCAACTAATATGCTTGCCGTTCCGATTCTGCTCTACTCCTTTGGAGTAGTAAAGTGGAGGGTAGATAAGCTGCGCCAATTAGACAGAGATACCCGCAAGATGATGAATATTCACAGAAGTATTCATCCTAGATCGTCCATTCCTCGTGTGTACCTCCCACGTCAACGGAGGGGCCGAGGACTCTTGAGCCTGGAGTGTACGCATAGCAGAGTAGTACTGAGTATGGCATGTAACATACTCAGGAGCTCAGATCCCCTCCTGCGGTTCGTAAAACATCACGAAACTGTAGGAGTGGGAGCAGGATTGTTCAAGGCAGCAAAAAGAGCCGCAGATGAACTCGGTCTCGCATTTGACATCAGGCGAGGGAGGCCGGCGAGGTGCTGATGTTGAGTCAGTCACCGAACTTCAGCCAAATCGTCTGAAAGCCCGAATCAGAGCTGCCGAACAGGAAAATCTGTTTCGGCAGCACGTCGATAAACTCCAGCATGGTGTCTTCTATAAGAACATAGAAACACTGGGTTTATCGACCAGGCTGACCTTCGCCTTTCTAAGGTCAGCAGGGCTTAAGTCGGAGACCGAGGGATTCATTATGGCCTGTCAAGATGGTGTTATCAACACCTTGGTCTACCGTAGCCGCGTGTGGCGTGTAGAGTTTCCTGATATCAACTGCAGGACCTGCCATCAGGCGCCGGAATCGCTCATGCACTTACTATCTGCATGCCCTATATATGCGATTTCGGCCTACATCCACCGGCATAATGCGGCGTTACGAGTGCTATACTACCATCTAAGGCACTCGTACGGGGTAGACCAGACACCAGTGCTGCCTTACGTCCCCGGAGATATTGAGTCCGTTGTCGAGAACGAGAAATGCCGGATTTACTGGAACTACTCGTTCCCGACTGTCAGGCTAATCCAAGCCAACAAGCCTGACATAGTCCTCCTCGACCATCAACTCAAGGTGATGTATGTCATCGAGTTCTCGGCACCTGCAGAGAAAAACATCACCTTGAAGGAGGAGGAGAAACGGACCAAATATCGCGATCTCCGGTACGAGCTCCAAGTGCTGTACCCAGGCTACTCGGTCAAAATGGTCGTCTTTATTATCGGTGTACTCGGAGGGATAAAGCCTACGCTGCTCTCGGAATTGAAGATCATACCGGCCTGCCAAAAATCAGCTGAGTGGCTGGCAGGCCAAATGCAGAAGGCGGTCATTCTTGGTTCTCTCTGTCTGCTTAGGGCACACGATTCCGGAGCCTACAGTCACTAACCCTGCGGGATGTGGGGAGTGGCTGAGGTTAATGTGCTGGCGCGACTCCCGTGAGGCGTCGGAGGCCACGGGAGGACTGTCCAGCGTCGGGCAACCGTAAAAAAAAAAAATAATAGAATAAGGAAATTACATAACATTGAACAAAAGACGAAGATTTAGCATTAAGCTGTTCGTCCACTTAAACCTTTGCAAAATAATGAATTAAAAATTAAGGATATTGTAATGATATTTCGAGCGAAACGCACACCTTCAACAACATTTTTTGCACACTTATGTACCAAATTGTCGTGGCTAGCCAGTTCAATGTTGCGCCAGGTGTGATAAGGGGCAATAATTAATTCGCAAACAAACTGTACACTCCTCGAGCAAGATCTGATTCCAGCTACTGGAGCGAGAACCATCTTAAATTACTTTAATGAGATCTTCGTTGTAGATGATGATCTCCACTCCAACCAGTCCATCGTGCAGCAAGGTTAGCATGGTACCAAGAATAACAGAACTAGGGGAAGGGTAGAATTCTATTATTATCTCGGATAGAACAGATTCGAAGTAAAAAGTGACAGAAGGTCAGCACGACCCTGGAGACCTCCTATGGGGTGGTATCTCCGTGGAAGTTTGAACAGAGTTCTATGTATGCGATCGCAGTATGAATAGCCATATTTATGCGAGTAACATTATTGATGAAATTGTAAAAAATTATCGTTGGAATTTAGAAAGAGATTTCAGATTTATTAACGATAACGCTCGTCCCCATCGAGCTAGGATTGTGGAACACATGGAAAACGCATCTGCTTTTATCACTATTGTCGCCGGACCTCTATTGCATAGCTCATGCTTGAGTGGACTGAATGATCACCAGCCTCCTACCCATAACAGAAATTTGAGACATGTTCTTCCAGAATTATGGGATGCCTTAGACAAGATCGTCTGGATGACTTTATGAGAAGCTTACCACATGGAATAGAAGCTGCCATTTTAATTTTTTTGCCATTTTAATTTTTATTTTTAGGACCAATTAAATTTTACTGTTTTCATATTTCTATACTCCGAATCTACAACACACAATCTTTTATTTAAGAAAATTTCGTTTTAAATACCAAAAAACGAAATATGCTTTTTTTCGAGCAATTTATTTAAGCACCAATATGAAAAATTGTCGAATTGCTGATTTGCAGGCTTAATAATTGTCTTTTTTCTCCTTGATTTTGAAATGGAACTGGGTTAAATAGACGAATAGTTTTATTGCCGTGATCTTTCAGAAAAAAATTAGCAGAATGTTTTTTTAATACCCAAGTAAGCATTTAAATACCATTTACATTTATTTAGGTTTAATCGGTGGTTTATAGTGGCCAGCTCATAAACTAGTGATTTATGCGAGATTTATTATATGCTAAGTGCACATAAAGACAGTTTTGTCTTAAAAATTTTTTTATAAAGGTTCAAGAAGTTATATCAAAACAAAATTGTCTTTTAGTCTTTATTGGCTTATGACTGACTTATCAAGACATTTGTCAAGCCTTCAATAAATCTTTATAGCTGCTAAGTCCACGTTAGGAGTATTGAGTACTATAGAAAATTTATTACGTGTTGTGGTTTTATATTCTTTATGACCTTATCTTGAGGTAGTTGTTAATGCCCGGTTATAAATCTAAATTGCTTTGAGATCCTTAGTTCATAAAGTCAACTACTTATTAGAGTTTTAATGAAGTAGACAAAAATCTGTAATAAATTAATCTTAAGCATAAAAGAGTTTGATTCCCTTTTTCCGGAATATAATGTTTTAAAATATCACTAAAGTCGGGCCGCTATGAGATTGTAGCTTTCGACTTAAAAAGTCAAAGCCATAAATAACGTTGCTTGGTTCAACTGTCAGCGATACAGAAACAATATGATATAATTTACGAAATTCCATGCAGAGCAGGTGTTCGCTGTTGTACTGCTCGAACTGGAAACAAGAGTCAACCATTTCTTTTTTTCGCGGAAGAAATAATTCTCCACCTTTAGTATAAACTGATGTTCATCTCGGGTCGAGTCTCGGGTTAAATGTTTTCCTTTCGATTGATTCATGAATGTTTTAGTATGAATCTTTTCGAATAAAGAAATTCACGGTTAGCATATACAGGGTGTCCCCACCAAAAGTAGGCACCCTGAATAACTTTGGAGGTAAAATTTTTTGAAAAATTAGTGAAACACGTCGACCTTGTTTCCAAGGGGGACATATTTTTATGTAATACTTGTATACCTATCATCATCCCTCTACCCTACACGGCCACCCCCTCAAAAAATTCAAATAGCATGGGGGTCAAGTGATACATCTTTTGAAAGGTCTTTCAATTCTCTACATAACTGTATATTTTTTTTAACTTTTATCGATTCGTTCTTAAGGAAAATAATTTTATTTTTTGATGATTACACACAATCGAAATCGTTTAAAAAATTTAAAATACACGGCACTGGGTATTGGAATTTATAAAAAAACTACATTTTTTAGTGCTCTCAAATCAACACGAGTTTTTTCGAGAAAAAACACTTTCCTTGTCCGTTTAGTTTTAGAATAATAAAAGGCTCATAAGTATTTGATTGTCCTTGAACATTAATTTGTTCACAACCAATTTTAAATCGAGATACATTTTATCAGAGTGAGTTCTCAAAATGGTTTATACCCTTCAGGGGAGAATAGAAATTGTCAGCATTTATTTTAAAAACGATAACTGTGCTAGAGCTACGGAGCGCTTATTCAATAGAAATCACCCAGATAGAAGGGTTGGTTCTCAGTATGTTTTACAATTATTGACAAAATTTATGAAAACAGGTTCTGTAGGAAACAAAAAGCATGAACCTCAGCGACCGATTAGGAATGAAGCAGTCGAAGTGGCAGTTCTGGGTCATTTGCAGATAGATAATACTCAATCGATCAGGAAAGTAGCTGAGGCATTCGGTGTATCACGAAGCAGTGTTCATCGAATTGTAAAGGCCCACAAATTTCATCCATATAAATTTAAGTTGGTACACGAATTAAACGAAGATGATCCCGAATTTCGGATTGAATTCTGTGAGATTTTTAGTGAACAATTAAACGGTAATGCCAATCTAATGTACAATACGTGTTTTTCTGATGAATTGACATTTCAGTTAAATGGGGAGGTAAACAGGCACAATTGTAGGTATTGGAGTGAAACCAATCCACATTTGTTCATGGAAACTCAGAAGTTAAATGTTTGGGCTGGCATCTCAGAGATCACATTGTCGGGCCGTTTTTCATTCCTGACAATTTAAATGGCGCAAGGTACCTCGATTTGTTAGAAAATAACATCGATCCAATGATTACCTAAATCCTCAAAGAAGACGATAATCTTTCAGAGGGCGAACTGTTTTTTCAACAGAATGGGGCACCCCCATATTTTGCTATAGCAGTCCGTCAATTTTTGGATAATCGGTTTCCTGAGCGATGGATTGGAAGAAGAGGTCCTGTGGAGTGGCCAGCTAGGTCATCCGATTTAACTCCCTTAGATTTCTTTCTGTGGGGACATTTGAAATCGAAGGTATTTGCAACAAAACCCGCATCTCTGGAAGAGTTACGTGAAAGAATTGTTCGAGAATGCCGTTTATTGACTCCAGATGTGTTCAGAAATGTTCGTACAGAATTTCAATACAGATTATACTACTGTATGGAAGTCAGTGGGAGTCATTGTGAACAATACATACGATAATTTAAACTGCTTCTTTTATTTTTATTTCTCGAACCTAAAATAATGAAACAATTATTTCTCAAGAACGAATCGATAAATGTTTAAAAAATACACAGTTATGTAGAGAATTGCTATCCGGGCACCATAAATCCTATAGATTTTAAAGCTGTTTTTCAATGCTCATCTTGGAGGTTCAACTCATTGCTCAACAACTTCTACACTTGATAACATACTCAGAAATAATGCTTTTTAGCTTCTTTCGCTGTAGGTGGTAATAAATATAACTTGATAAATTTGCTTTTACTCACTAATTTACAGAAGCACAAGTAACGATAGTTGTTCAAAGAATTTTTTTTAATTGGAGCACCATAATAGGCAAGAAGAATCACATCCCATTGGAAGAAATTGATTCTTAAGAAGCGTCATTTCGATTGAAAACTTGAACTGCATCTTTTAAATTCGGTAATTTGTCTAATATTTTCAGAACTAGTGTTTTACCTCTATGAAAAAAAAAACAGATGCTATGTCACATCCGGAAAGAGCAGATGTTATTTCACATCCGAAAAGAGCAGATATTATTTCACATCCAGAGAAGGCATGTAGAACTAGGATTTGATCCTTGCTGCTTGTGTGTTTGTCAAAACTTTGCGAGAAAGGATCATTTTTTGTTCCACTATTCCTTTGCTTGGTTTGAAAAAAAATGTATTCATCAACAGGCGACAACACTAATTCTCCATTTTCAAAGTGATTTTATTTTCTAACACTGCAAAATATGTCTGCAAACGCCAAAAAACTAACCGAAACTGTATGGTTAGCCAGCAAGAATGCGGTTAGCAAGTATGTATTGTATAGTAATTCTGAAAAAAAAAAAAGAAGAGATACGCAGCTGCTTTATTAATTAAATACGAATAATAGTATCTATTTTTATACTTCCATCGTTCTTTTGTAAGTTTTAAAACGTGCTCACATATACTTATTTTCAAGATATAATTTTACTTTATCAGAAAAAACGAAGAATTATTTGCTTGAGTAATAACTTTTACATCAAGTTTTCTCGAAAATTATAACTCGCATGACAAAACGCGTAAAAACCTTTGTTGTTAAATAATTTTCTAAGCTTTCGTTCATATTCGTAAAATTAAAAAGAACGGAAATATTCGCGAAAACAAAAACACTTTTTTACGCACTGTAGAATATTGTGCGTACAACGGACAGCAAGGACTTTTGAGACATTACTTGGAGCGACAAAATTAGAGTGTAAAAAATTCAGCTTTCCTGAAATTTTTCTTTAATGGATATTAAAAACAATGGACTATATCTCGAGATTCAGTTCTTATCGTTTTTCAGAATTTTTAAGAATTCATTCATTTCATTCATTCATTTTCAATTCACATTTTTTAAGAATTTGTTGCTACAACAAAAATAAGCATTATATTCAAAAACAAACACGTGCTTCTGATATTTTTCATGAAATCTTAAATATACAATATGTAAAAATCCTCCAGCAGGAAGTGCTTTAAAGAGTTGTAGAATAGGATGGTAGGTGTCAAAACTAGATGATTGATAACATCATGGGGCCCGGCTTAGCTGCATGCAATATATCAGTTCTTCATCGCTGCTGCCTTGATTCCCTCTGATACCGTCCCACAGGAGTCTGAATTCACTGAAAATGCTCGGCTCGGCCCTTTCTTAAAGAGGGTCAAACATCTTTGCATAACCTTTTTTTTACATTAGATTAAGTGGGATTTTCCAATATGTTGTGCTTAAAAGTCAAGTTATTTGATACATTTTATATAGGGTGAGATAAATAAAATTCGTTTATAAAATTATATGGTTATGGTTATCTTTTACAGAAAGTGTAATCATGTGATATTTTAATAAATTACAGGAATAAATCAGTACCAATAGAAACATTGCAAAATTATATTTTGCTACACTGATAGATTTTATGAACTTGTTTTAGAAACTTTACAAATGGATACCAAAAATAAGAGTATTTCAAAGGACACAGAAGGAAGGAAGGTCACATAAAGGAGAAATAGTACTACATTCTTCTTAGACAGACTATAGAGTTGACTGATTTAATATTAGTAACACATATTAGATACAAATCACTATATATATGGTCTCCTGTAATAAAGTGCAAGTTATAAAACTGTCGATTCCTTTTCATCTCAAAATATCGTAAAGGAAAAACCAAATTTAGCAGATCCTTTACCTAAGGAAAGGTCACAAAACGAAATTTTTCTTTCAACCTAGCTTGTTTACAAATTGGTGAAATTGATCCCTCTTAAATTTATCGAAATATCTTTTATTTGCTATTTTTTTTTTAATAAAAATAATTCCACTAAATTTCCTAAATAATTTAGAAAATGCTTTATTTCTTGAAAAAGTTCGTAGTATCAACAGCTTTTGTGAAAAAAAAAGGATTTACAGGTACCTAGGTAGGGTAGTCAATCCAGAACAATTGAACATGATTAAATTAGTTTAAAGCATTTACTAGGCTCGTGTCAAATTTCATTTTGACAAGGTTACGTACCTATTTATTCGCTTTATTTAATTCACCTAAAAATAAGTCATTGAACCAATTATTATTGTTATCATTAACATTCACTACTTCATCATTGTCATTATGTTATTATTATCCTTAGAAATTGGCACCAAGTTTATAAATTTGATGTGAATTTTACTGTTTATCGTTCAGATAGATTTTCAATCTACTCAAACCAAAAGAGGTGGTGGCGTTTTGTTGTCCATCCGAAATAATATAAGTTCTACGCGTATTGACCTCAGTAATAAAAATGTGATATCAGATAGGCTTAGTATTATTGATGTACTAGGCGTTAAAATTAAATTGGGCTTCAAATATTTAAATATCTTTGTAATTTATATACCTCCAAAACTGTCTGTTGAATACTACAATGTATTTTCCGAATTTTTTATGTCACTCGAGTGCAACTATGGTCCGGATTTGCTGTTAGTTGGAGATTTTAATATACCAGGATACTATAATAATCAGTTAAATAATATACAGGCAAATAGTCTGAACAATATGTGTGAGTTTTATTCCCTCAATCAATATAATCCTGTGACAAATCAAAATAATAATATTTTGGACTTAGTATTCTGCTCAAAATCATGTCTAGTCAGTAAAGTCTCTGATGTACTTCTAAAAGAAGATTCATATCATCCTGCTCTTGATGTTGAATTAACTCTCAGAACTAAACATGCCACTAATTCATCAAATTTAGATTATAATGTCAACATGTCATATAACTTTCGTCATGCTGATTTCATCTCGCTTTATGAAAATATAAGAACGATTGACTGGTCACCTCTTGCGAATTACACAGATGCGGATGATGCTTGTAACTTCTTATATAATAATCTATATGATATTATGGATGTCTGTGTTCCCAAATCAAAGCCTCGTAACAGCAAATATCCTCAATGGTTTACTAATAGTATTATAAAGGACATAAAACAAAAAATACTCGGGCAATATAAAAATACAGGAAACAGGCAACTACATGAAGATTTCAAATTGTTAAGATCAAAAATAAAGACAGACATTAAAAGCAGTCATACATCTTTTTTATTAAAAATTGAAGATGGTATCAAGGATAACCCTAGTAAATTTTGGGCTTATATGTCAAACAAGAAATATAACCATGGAGTCCCTGCCTCAATGAATTATAATGAACAAGAGCTATCTGATGGTCAGTTAATTGCTGACGTATTTGCGTCACATTTTCAATCATCATACCTCCCTTCTCAGGATACAAATATCAATAGTGATGATCTTAAATCCAATGATACTCTTGTAATAAAAAATATATCTGAAGAGCAAGTTATGTCATGTATTCGCCGGCTAAAACCAAAGATGACTATGGGTCCTGATAACATTCCTGCCTTTATGCTTAAAGACTGTGCTTTAGCTCTTGCTCATCCGCTAACCATTATATTTAATTTAATTTTTAAAACGTCCAAATTTCCAAGCATATGGAAAGTTTCACGACTCTGTCCCGTTTTTAAAAATGGGAGTAGGGATGATGTTTGTAACTATCGCCCTATTGCCATTTTATGCAATTTTTGTAAGGTCTTGGAAATTCTTTTACACTGTTATATATATGATCATGTAAAAAATATAATTGATATAAATCAACATGGATTCATGAATGCTAGGTCAACTACAACTAATTTGGTCTGTATAACGCAATATATTTCAGACATTTTAGATAGTCAAGGACAAGTTGATGTTGTTTATACGGATTTCTCCAAGGCCTTTGATCGCCTAGACCATTCAATTTAAATAAATCGCTTAGACCAATATGGAATATCGTCAGATGTCATAAATCTATTTAGCTCGTATCTCTCCAAGAGAGTACAATATGTGCAGTATCATGGTTATAAGTCTAATAATATAGATGTATTGTCAGGAGTCCCGCAAGGTTCCATTCTTGGTCCCCTCCTATTTAATATATTTATAGATGACATAACATCCTCTCTTAAAATCGGCTTTCTAATGTATGCTGACGACATGAAGTTGTATTCTAAAATCGACTCATATGATGAGTGCACTCGGCTACAGGATGTATTAAATCAAATTAATGATTGGTGTTTTGCTAATAATCTACCTCTTAACATTAAGAAATGCAATGTGATGTCGTTCAGTAGGCAATTAAATCCTCTAACCTTTGCTTATCAAATAGACAATGTAATCTTGGCTCGTCCCTGCTTTATAAAAGATCTGGGAATTATATTTGATAGTAAACTGTCTTTTAATGAGCATGTTAACGTAACACTAAAAGTAGCCTATAAAAATCTAGGATTTGTAATAAGAAATAGTAAAGATTTTGCTGACCCTAGCACAGTGATACTCCTGTATAACGCATTCATAAGATCACGCCTGGAATATGCATCCATAGTATGGTGTCCAACATATGCCGCATAAATAGACAGTATTGAAAATATTCAGCGTAAATTTCTCAAGTATATGTATTTTAAGGATAACGGAATTTACCCTACTATTGGCTTTCCCCACGATTTGTTATTAAACTTATACAATTTTGTGTCACTGAAGGAAAGAAGATCCATGCACTCTATCATTTTTCTGCACAAGATAATTAAATATGATTTTGATTGTCCACAAATTCTCCAACACCTTGACTTTAACGTACCGAGATTAGCCTCGCGCTCTCCTGAAACATTTCATCTGTCCACTCCTCGAACTAACCTATTAAAAGCATCGCCACTCTTTCAAGCTTGCTCTAATTATTCAGAGGTTAAGGACAATATTGATATATTCAATTGTAAAATAAAGGAAATAAAGAACAAATTCTTAAAAAATTAGCAATTTACCTGATAGATCTGGACTACTTAGTGTATTAGTAATCTGTTTATTAATTTTTTTTTTTGTATTTTTCCTCTTTTTTTAATATTATTAGCTACTAGTCACTTTGTGTTAATTTAATTGTTCTTATAACATTTTCTTTGTTTTTGTTTTTTTTTTCTAATTTTGTCTGTCAATCATCTCTGTGTTATGTTATATACTACTATTTTAAAACTATATTTTGTAAAATAATGTATTTAAATGTTGAATATTGTTGCACTATCTGTTTATAATTTGTGTTCCTATCCCGTAATTGGTAATTTACTGTGGGATAGTGTAGTTAAATAAATAAATAAATAAAAAAAATAAATAAATAAATACTTAAGTTTCTTCCTCATTATTTATAACGCAAATTAGCACAATCATATCCAAATTTGACATAATTAAATTCGAATATCATAGAACAGTTTTTCAATTTCCAATGTTGTTAAGAGTCCTACAAGCTACTACTTAAATTAACAAATATCTTAAAGACAGAAAAAACCACAAGAATAAAAACAATGTTGTAAAGATTCCTACCAACCACTACTTAAATTAATAGATGGCTTAAAGACAGACATGAAAAAAATTAACCACGAGAATGGGAACTTAAAATAGATTTTCAAGTTTTAATACTCTTGAAGATATTTAACCTAGAAATATCAGTATGGACATTAGAATACTCCATCTTCATTGATAAAATCTCAAGTATCAATATTCAGTGGACACCAGAATAAGCCTGAATATGTACTACTATTTTTATAAAATAAATAGAAGAGGGGATTCTAGCTTTTGTACTGCTGAGATTCATTGGTTAATATTTTCTTTTGAGACTAGTGTAACTTTATATTTTTCGTTAATTATCTAAAATGACTAGAAAAATCTGTTCAGAGAGGAAATCCAAGGTTATGGTTTCATTTAACATAGCGAAATCCAATGACATTATATTATCAGTGAAATGAGGACGCATTTTCCGCGATCATCAGCTATATTTCAAAGTGTCTATAATATAATATACTTACCTGTAATTTTTTAAAATTCTGAAATGTACCTTATTTGTACATAGCATGTCTAATAAGCTATACTTGTATATTTACGTATGTACAAAAATACCGTTGTGATTAATAGTCATATATCAGAGACCCAACACATAATAAAATAAGGATCGTTTTTAAACTTGGATACGGTTCGAGTGGTTGTACACCCTTAGATCTTGGTAGACATTTATTCACCCAGTAAGATTGATATGGTTAATAAATTGTGTATGTGGCATTTATCAAATGTTTCTCTTATTTTGAAATGTTGCAAACTTTTACTTACTTTTAACTTCAGAATCGGTAACATTTATCACTTACGTAAAGTTTTAATAGTCGTCATAAATAATAATAGAGTGATAAAGGTATCGCCATTAGTTATAAAAAAGTTGCGATGACGTGAATTGCTAAACTGCTCTACAAGCATAGCATTTTGTGCTTGATTTACTCACTATCATTTTGTTCATTTAAGTCTTGTAAGTGCATTTCCCTTTTATAAGAAATATGCAAGTTTCATTTGTTTCTGGTAGTAGATTTTTAAGTCAGTGCTGGATTTTCTTTGCTATTAAAATTTTTTGTGTAGTTAATTTATATCTTTTGTGTACATTGAAACTAACTTCACTTTAATAACAAACGAATTTTACGTTAACTATAAAAATTGTCTTCTCTAACTCTTGCTGCTTTGTTTCATATTTATTTTTCTTATTTTTCTGAGACCAGCCAACTGAACTGAGCTAGTGTAAGACAAAAACACATTTGTATAAGAACAGTCATACACTTACTACTAGCTACACACCACCTAACTTTCTCTACTGTGATAAAATTCGTGTAAATTATAAAAGCACTTATCTACCAAGTACCTATTTCATTATCTTTTAAATGTAATTAAATTTATTAAAGATATTTAAACCTTAAAAGGAATATGAAACTGATCTTTTTACCTCGTATTTATTGGATGCACTGTATCATTTAAATTTAAATTATTTTTGTTTTTAATAATAAACGCTCAGAAGAGTTAAAACATTATAAGTTTTGAAAATGTCTCTACAAGAATGTATATTAGGCACGCCAGTACTGCATCTTAAAATACGTTTTTGTACTATAAAATATCCGGTGATTGAATAAAATTACCCCAGAAACACACACAGTATCTTAGTCTAGAAGAGACGTCAACATGATACACCATAATAAGTTGTTCATTTGTCAAACCAGATCTTAAATTTTTAAGTAAATAGATTGAAATTAACTGAGTACAGTGGCACTTCCAATTGAGGCACTCGTCTATTGTTACTCTTAAAATGTTACCCCTTGGTTGCTGTTCAGAATATCTGAACCATATATTTAATTCAGAACAGTATTTTTATCTGTTGTGAAATCTTATCGCTTTCTCGGTGTGGGGTTTGAGTAAAAATATGAGATAAAACTAAGAAAAAAAGCTATTAAACAAAATGTTCGAACTCGGTTAACACTTTTCCTGATTTCTGGTAGGTGGCAGTGGACTGTAGGGGGCTTCTGTGTGATGTAAGTCGAACACTCGTAAGCTTGAGAGATTGAGTCACTTTTCACAAAATTTCCGTGAAAAGGGCGAGCGATTTCGAGAAAAACACGAACACGTGTTGAGAGAGTCAATTCAAAATTCGAAGTGTTTCTTCGTGTCACCTCGGCATCCACGTAGAATAGCCGAGAGGTAGGGATTTGTGAAACCGAGTATTGGCGCGATATGAGTACAAATAATAATAATAATAATAATTTAAACCTATTTCATGACATTAGGATAATAATGATGAAAGAAAAATTATATACAAAAACTTATACTAAAGAGCTAATAAAATGAGATCAGGGAATACGGAACACTCGGTGTTGAAATAAAGTGAATTTGATTTATGCCAGTCACTTAGAATTTGTTACATTTAGAATCGAGCTATTCATGTCCGGCATCCGAGATTAATCATGATTTGCCATCAGCATACGTAACAAAAAATGGATTAGTGGTTAAAGTGTCAAGTTCGTTCGTGTATAAAAAAATAAAAAAGGCCCCAATACTGAGCCTTGTGGAACTCCCAAATATATATCTACATATTCAGATTTGATTGTATTTACACTAGCATTACACAAATATGTTAGGTTAATATACTGTTTACGGTTGTTCAAAAATGAGGCTATCCATTCACATACAACACTACATATACTATATACGAATAGAGTTTGGATAAAATATTCATATGCTTGACGCAATCGAATGCCCTGCTGAGATCACAAAATATCACAATAGGGCATTCGCCTGCCTGCATTCAATCAGTTGATCTTAAAATAAATGAATTGCCGTGTATGTAGAAATATTAGGTCGAAACCCATGTTGAATTTTTGTAAAAATATTATATTTTCTAATACATTTTAACACTTG
Organism: Rhamnusium bicolor; assembly: GCA_029963845.1. NCBI lineage: Eukaryota > Metazoa > Arthropoda > Insecta > Coleoptera > Cerambycidae > Rhamnusium > Rhamnusium bicolor. The sequence continues at coordinate 139,588 of JANEYF010000887.1, forward strand.
CACAGTGGACGGAAACGCCAAAAAGCTGGCCAAAATTAAAAAAATGAAGATTTTTTTTTTTGAAATGGAAACGTTTTAAATCGTTGTAGTGATACCCCTACCTAGCATTAGAAACGACCATTAATACCGGTCCGGGTTCACTACCTGAGCGAGGAAATTACTTATTGTGCGACCGTGCAGCGCGTCACTTCGGCAGCTCGCAACGCTTCAAAAATCGATAAATTTTGTCTGCAGCGTAAAAATTCTCAGTGCAGTTTTCTGTGTCATAAAAATGAATTCTGCATCAGAAAGTAAGTACAATTAAAATATCACAGTATTAGATCAGTTTATTTATATGGTAATTAGTAAATAATTATCAAAGTGGAGTGCATTTTCGTACATGCAACGATTCATAAACTCCACAAAAAAAGCCAAAAGTTACGCGGTTGGTGATGGTTGGTCTTGAAACTTATTGGAATGTGTTCATTTTTTCGAAAGTGTATAAAAGATTAGCTGCATCTTTCTGCATCTTTGCGAGATATTAACCAAATTGTGCGCGAATGCACGGATGCATGCACATTCGCGCACCATAAATGGGCTCCTTTTGAATGCGTTCTCATGAAATGAGAACGTCATGCGTTCTCAACTCATACGTTCAAAGTCATTACACATTTTTATTCCATTCCCCAGATCCTAATTTTCCCGAAACAAATGAAACACATGACTTCGCTTCAATTCAATAATAATTTTTGAAATATGTATATATTTTTGACCGTAATTTTTTTGAAATTCTATATGGGATTCTTCATCAGCGACCCAAAAAAAACTGTATACAGTTTTGTAAAAATGCAGCGATAATTGGCGATTTTTGGTATGTTTTGGGGGGATTTCATGGCCGCCATTTTGTTTTTTTCAAAATACAACTTCGGATTCTTGATCAGCGACACAAAAAACCCCTGTATGCACAATTTCAGTAAAATAGCTCAATGCCTTTCTATTTTGGCCAGCTTTTCGGCGTTTCTGTCCACTGTGACTTGGTCCAAATAACAATATTTAAATAATACGGGAGTGTAGCGACCTTCTTTTTAAATTCTGATCTTCGAGTTTTTGTGGGGTTACATAAGGAACTCATTACTATAGTAACTATTTTAACGTGTATGTGTATTGTCTTACTTATTTCATAAGATACAACTTTTGTTAAAAAAACATTTTAATTTATTATAAGATTTATTTTATAATAATTATGAGATCGTGTTTCGTAACAAACTCCTGTATTTTAGACACAAACATTATGAATGTAAGTAGTTTAAGTACAACTTTGTTATTATACAAGGAAATAATTATTATGTTTTATAAATTGCAGTGAGCCTTGAAAATGAAAAAATAAATTTTTCGAAACATCGGCATTAAATTCAATAAGTGTTGCTGACTTTCCCATTCGACCTATAACCCCACAAAAACTCGAAGATCAGAATATTTAATTATTTTTAAAAATCCAGAAGGGACAGTTATCGGTCTATAACAAAGGTCCACAAAATTTTTTTTTGTATTGGTGCCGGAAAACTAAGCACTGATTTGAAATATTTTTGATGTGCTGATTCGAAAAGTATATCGCGGTTTTTTTCGTAGCAGCTCTAGTTTTTGAGATGCATTATAACAAATTTTGGTCTAATAAAACGCAAAATTAATGAAATAATGGTGTATTCAGACACCAAAATAGTACTTGTTTACCTAAAATTAGGGTCTATATAGCCCTACTGGGTATTCCTCATGACCATAAAATCAACTCTCAACCACGTGATGCACTAAATTATTCATGCTGGCTGATAGTTGCCGGTGTCTATACCCACATTCTACAGTTCAGTTTTGTATTCAGTTTGGTACTGAGTTTTCGTGGGGAAATACGTTGTATAAAAACTGTGGTTTCTACAAGCAGGCGTAGCTGGGTAAATTATTCAGAAATTTTTTTTACATATGTGATAAGTACACTTTGAAAGAAAGCAGAAAACCCGTTTCTGACTTTGCGAAAAGGGTATATCTGGCTTATTTTGGCGTCCAGTTAGGGGACCAGGATAAATGTTGGACTCCACATTTCGTTTGTAAAACGTTCGTTGAACATTTGCAACAGTGGACAAATGGAAAGAGGAACTGCCTAATGTTTGTAATGCCAATGGCTTGGCGGGAACCAAAAAACTATTTTGATGATTGCAATTTTTATCTTTTAAACATCAAAGGCATCATCACAATAATTGGTACAAATGGACATATACTGATCTGGATTCAGCGAGGAGACGTCTACAACATTCTGAAGAAATATTCGTTCCATCGTTCAGCAATCTGCCTATGCTCTCAGATTTTGATACATTAACGTCTGAGACAAATATGGAGAAAACGACAGTGATTTTGAAGGAGTTTAAGCAAATCTCCTACGTTTCACTCAACAAGAGCTGTATGATCTCATTAGAGATCCCAGCCTTCCAAATTACTTGTGCCCAGATTGAATGAAAATAACCAACTCTATTCAGGTAGTAATATTACATTTTGTCGTAAGAGAGAAAAAGATCTGCTGTCCTTTTTCTCTCAGAAAAATAACCTAATATTCTGTAATGATATAAATGGCCTCTTAGAAAAAATGGGTTTGTTATAATACACACCAGGCGAATGGCGTCTTTTTATTTATAGTTTAAAGCGAAGTTTGAAATATATCTTTTTACACAATGGTAACAAATATGGCTCTATACCTATTGGACATTCTACCAGGAGTATGAGACAATATCGAGTGTTTCTAAAAAAAATCAAGTATGAAGAACATCAGTGGGTGATTTGCATTGAATCGAGATGAAACTTGTTTTGGCTACTTGTCATAATAATTTCTTGGGATTAGCATGGAAAAACTGAAGGCCGGAATTTTTTATGCACCTCAGATAAGTCAGCTTATAAAAGATCCACATAGAATCAATGACTTTTTTAGCATGCAGTTGTAGTAAATAGTAATAACCTGAAATTGATACACAAATATATCTCTCTTACCTGAAATATATATAGGTTAAAAGATGAGATGATTTTATTATCTATTTATCGATTCAAAAAATAAGGCAGATATACCTCATCTCAGAATCTAGATCTAATAAAGCAAATCTGACGGTATTTTTAGATTCTGCTTCCCAAAATTACCCAGAAACACTTAATGAATAACAGGCACCAACATGTGTGTCAGCCTGTGAATTTGTCATAAATTGGCCACTTTATACTTTTAAAATTTTTGATAAAGTTCTCGTTGAAAAAGAAAAATTAACTAAATAAGGCATGGGTTGCAAAATATAACCAATTATAATAAAAACATGATTATTTCATCGGGACCCAATGAGTTCTTGTTTTTCAGTTTATTATTTAATATATTTAACATTTCCTAACATACAAGAGGCTCAAGAAAAATTGAATCATAATAGAATAGGGATAAAAAAGTTTGTGTTATTATTTGTATTATTATTGGGATCATCACAATATCATCCTTTATGATGAAGAGCATAAAAACGGCCTGTAAGAATGAAGTTCTAAACTTCTAAGTCTTCGATATACTAACGCCATTGACATCCTTTGACCAAAAACTTCTATCCATTGACTTCCGACAGCTCGAGTCGTGAAAAATCTATCTCGTAGGTGATGTTCTTCCCAATGAGAGGTTATCGTTCATGTCAACCTTCCTCAGGGCAACTTGACCAACATCATAATGATGGGCCAGCCTCGTTCAGTCCACTTATTTGATCCAACTTTGTCAATTTAAAATAAAAAGACACTGAAATAATCAATTCTTTAAAATTAGTAGTAAAAAAAGCCAGAAAAAGTTGAGTTTTTTGTTTAAAATGTAATCGCTTCTTAGCTGCAATGAAACAACTTTTCTATGGATATTTCAACAAAATCTCTTAAAGACTTCTAGGAGCTGCATTTTTTTATTTAAACCAGTACAACTAGATCGTTATTTCTAGATTAATATAATACCAGCTGAGATTCTTTTTTAAATCGCCTGAGAATAATTGATTTTATTACCAAATAAATTTATTTTGCGGGAAATGTAACATTAATTTAAAAGTTAATGAAACACGTATAAATAAACCTAATATGTTTCTAATTTGTAAATGCATTTAGTTGCTTTTTAAACACGTGGCACTTGAAACAAAATCAACAGTTGGTTAATGAAGAAGCAGCCTTTATTTTTATACTGATATAAAGCTATACACCAAAAATGAATTATGTGTACTTAAAAAGATTCTTCGCCTACACAGAAATATTCTCTAGTGACTTTAGAAGGTGTAGGACTCGAATAAATGTCAAATATTAAAGACAAAAGCAAACCAACTGAAGCATTTTTAATTTTATTACAAGAAATAATAATAATCCACTTTACACGAATTACAATTATAAGCATAGATTTGCTTGTTATAATGAAAAACTTAGCTGGTAACATTTTTCATAAATTGTTCGAAATTAAAAAAAAATCTTATCATACTTTCAAGTGTTATATATAGGGCTGTCGAAAATGTTCCGTGGGACAGTGGCGTATGCGAAATTAACTAATACGAGTAACAATAAACTATTACTATTTATAACAATGTATGTAAAACTTACCTTATTAACTAGCTTGATGAACTAGCTTGCTTATCAAAAACTGGAGAAGATATGTAGCCATTTTACAGCATCAGGTATGTTTCTATAGTTGTCTCCATGAGTGATGTTCGCTTTGGTGAAAATGTATTCTCATAGTTTGAAAACGACCGTTCGACATCTACTGATGTAATACACGTATACGTAAAATAGTCTTTGAACGCACTTAACGTATCTGGGGCTGCATTATCACATATTTGTCTTAATTTGGTAAAACCGGTGTCTTTATTTGACACACTTGCGAACTTTTCTTTAACGCGCTCATTTGTTGCGTCACCTATAGCGTGTAGCGATAGATTTACATCGTCCACTATTTGCAGTGACTCCGCTAACGACAACGCACTGTTTTCTAATTTTTTTATGCTTTCATGTAATGGTTTATAGTTCTACGCAATATTTTTTAAAGCTGTTTCAATGGAAATATCTTTGAATTTTGTCTGGCTTTCCTTAATAGCTGCAGCCTCATCTGGATTTAATTGTAGGATCACAGCTTTTATTTGTTGGAAATATTCAGCATAATAAAAAGCTGCCTTCAACCGTATTCCCTAACGTGTAAGAATCGGCTGTGGTGGTTCAGGAATACTGGGACACTTGCTATGAAATGCACGGAGACGTTTAGGAGATTTAAGAAATACTTTATTTGTACTTGCTGTTAATGCATCCACCTCTGGAAAACCTTTTCGAATAGTTTCTGCCACAAGATGTAAAGCATGCACTTTACACGTAACATATATATAAACGTACAACCTTGTTCCTGCAAGGAACGGCCTACCGAACGCATTGTCACGGCGCCATCGGTCACAAACATCAATACTTGACTTTTTGACAGTTCAAATTTTTCTAACGTCTCCAGCACCATCCTGGTAATTTTTTTCGCTCGTACCCTGACTTAGTCTTTTGCTAGCTAGTAACAGTGGAACTGTCGGTTTAAGAGGGTCCAGTACTCGTACTATAACATTTAAAATAAAAAATTTTTTTACAATCTGTTGTCTCATCAACAGATAAACACAGCCGTGTATTTTTTTTAATTCACATTTCATCTTATTTACCATGTCTACGTGTACAGTTGGTAGATAGTTACATAACGTTGTGCGACTTGGTAACTTCACCTGGGCATTGTATTTATTCCAGACCTCTCGAAATGGTTGTTTATCAAGTATGTGCAGCGGAACATCACAGGCAATCAGCATTAATAGTAAATCAAACATAAACTGTGTTGTCGAAGGCACGCCATTTTTTTTATTTTTATGGTGTACACTATTTGCGTGAAGTCCACAATCATGCTTATCCCAGCATATCAAATCTTTCTCGCACACTTTACAAATTATTTTATCACCATCAGATTAAATTCGGGAATTCACCTACGAATTTATTCACTTTGTCAGCAAATGGCCGTTTTCTACCCTTGCGTACGTCTGCCATGCTTTATTATTAAATTAATATCAACAATACAGTACAAGAAATAAAATAAAAACACACGAACAATATGCAATACGCAAGTGACAACGTGTACACAACTCGAAAGCTAATAATAGACTGGACTGAAGAAAGAGTTTCGCGGTAAAGATGAATGCCGGCGACAGTAAGTACATCTGTACTCTACAACCATGATACACAGAAACGATTTGCAGCTTTAGCTATCTATCCTTTCACGTGAATTTTCTACTTACATTCAGCAATAACTACAAAAAACAAGAACGTTCATCGTTTGTTAGTGGGACACACAGGCTGTCTTTGCGCTTGCTAATAGGACACACAGGGTGTCTTGAAAGGCCTAGACAATAGCTACCGTATTCCTGAGATCAAACTAAAACGTACGAACCCAAGTCGCTATTGAGGAAGTTCTTAAGGAAATTGTTATTTTTTTAAATAGGTACCAAAAGAATGCTTTCAGCGACTGCGATTAAATTTCTACAATAGTTTATCCGATATATTTAAACCTATTTTGGAATTAGATAAATTTATTTCCAATTTTTTTGCCTCTTGTTAAATTTTTTTATTTGATCTGCAATAGTGTAGCAAAAATACACTATTTTAAAAAAACTTTTATACATGCATGCAAATATTAATTTGGCGTAAAATATTAATCTGCACTGTTAGCAATATTTCAGCAATTCTTTTGAGAATTTACGGTATTGTGAACTCGTCTCCACAACTCTTCTATATTGACCAGAGTGGAATACACCACGGTTTTTAAAGCACCCCAAAAAAAAAATAATAACACGTCGCTATGTCAGGGAAACGTGATGGCCAGTTTACAGGAGCATCATGTTCTCTACCGATCCCATCTATTTGGGAATACTTATTTAATTTAAATGTTTACTTATTTACTTATTTAGTTATTTTATACAGTATTCAATAGGTACAGGGCCTAGTTATAGGGTAAAGAAGGCAGAGGACAAATTATTATAGCAGAAGGAAATATAAAATAACGCATTATATTATAAATAATCTAAAAAACAAAACATTAACTTGGAACATAAAGTAATGAATAACATACTGGTAAGTATGTTATTCATTCAGTGTTAGCTTCACATCTAAGGTTCCAACCCCTTCAGGATGTGAATCAAATCAGTATTTATTTATCTAGTTAGTTTTGTGGCTAAACTATGGCAGATAACAAAACTGAACAGCCAAAGAAATTGGAAGATAAATTTTCTAACTCTAAAATATGTATTACTTTGACTTCTTTGTCACTAGATTACCATTTGACCAGTACAGATAAACATCCCAAATTTTATCGCCACAGATGATAGCATTCGCGTTATTTAAAAAAAGCTCAATTATGTTAAGAATTTTGATTTTCGATGGCCACTTTACGAAGCAGATTTGGATAGAGGTAAATTGAGTCAATCATTTTCTTTTGATTTTAAAGATGGTAGTTCTTTATACAGACTTGCAAAAGCAATAAAAAATATGTACGAATCATACGACCAACCCTACATATCTGGTAAAAATGAGATTTATCTCTAAAGGGATTGCAAAGCATTAAAATTACGTTGTTACATTTTTTTTTCAAAAATAAATCTAAATAGAATTAGGGCATGTTTTTTAAGATATTGCTGTCAAATATTTGTCGATTTTGTGAAAGTTTTGTTCAACACCATGTATAAGAGACACCTCCAGGAAATACTACTGTTAACGATACTTATATTTCCTATGTTCAATCATAAAAGAGTGACACAATTTTAACACGCTTTCATTAGCTTCACTTGTATGTTTCTTTGTTTGTTTGTTTGTTTGTTTGTAACCGACTCTTTGGACTCGATTTTGACCCACTTTAAACGGACAGATTTAATTGAAACTTTGTACACTTACGAAGAACCGGTAGCAATACAATAATTTGATAAGTTTATATCATTATCCTGATCAGGATCGCCAGTCCTTTCCTCACGTATCCTCTGCGTGAGAGCAAGAGGCTTAATAATGTAAGTATATTCCGTGAATCTCAGTTCGGTCGTTGGCCGAGCGGGCAAGTCTTAGTCGACGCGAAACAACGGACTCCTCTGGCGTGAGTTCAAATCCCATGGCTGAAATAAAAAAATATTTTTTTTTCAGAAATATCTGTTGGATCGTAATATGTTATAATATCAGCATCAATAAGCAATATAAATATAGTTTAAAAAAACTACAAAACACGCTTTCATAGCACATCAAACTAAAAAGTGAAAAATAAATATAGTTTAAAAAAACTAAAAAACACGCTTTTAAAGCACATCAAACTAAAAAGTGAAAAATAATTATTAATATAAACTGAAAACAATAATGAACGAAAAATACTAGTATTATTGTAAAAAAAGCGTGGGGCGCTTTGTGCCATATTTTTCGTATATTGAGCAACCCACGCTTTTTTCACAATAATACTAGTATTTTTCGTTCATTATTGTTTTCAGTTTATATTAATAATTATTTTTCACTTTTTAGTTTGATGTGCTTTAAAAGCGTGTTTTTTAGTTTTTGTAAACTATATTTATTATCAATAATAAGCTGTCGTAACATTAGAGTCAGTTCGAAAATCCGTGATAGATAATAATATATTACATCGGACTAAATGAATTCTTAACCCAAATACATACAACATATTAACAAACTGTCGTAGCAGTTATTTACGAACACCCTCTTGACATAACATATAATAACCAACATAAAAAGGGGAGAGAATATTGCTAAGGTTTTCTCGAGATATTTTTGACATCTTGGACTCAACCTCTCATATAAGATTTAGAAAAGATACCACAAATACACAAAGTGGAATAAAATAATCGACTGTTTCTTATATCGCAAGTTATTTTGTAGTTATGTATTTTCGCAACAGAAGTCTACTTACACGAAAAAATTTATATAGAATAATATAACAACACAAGATTGTTGTTCACACAATATTACTGATAATGCATTAACTAAATGTTATAAAAACTAATAAAATAAGGCATATTAATATTAAATGTATAAATAGTCATTCGGAAATTAAATTGAAAAAGCAATCAGTAAAATGATAATAATAATAAATAAATTGACTGTATAAGATTCACAGGAAAGTTTATTTGTTAATTCCTTACTAGACAGAGACCGGTTTCGAACTTGTTATGTTCTCGTCAGTATGTCAAAAGTAATGGAGAAGACAAATAATAATAGCAATGAGTCATAGTTGGCACTGTCTATGAATATGAAACCTCTAAGGATAAAAGTGAAAAATAATGTTACAATGAATATATTCAACATATTATCAAATACGACTGGTACACAAAAATATTATTTTGCATGTAGTTAAATTATGGAATGTTGATATTAGAATGCAAGTTAAACATGACTATTAAAAACTATTGCTTATATTACTTGTTAATCAGATAATTTAATAATAAACTATAGTATTTATTAATTATAAATATGTTTGTTCTTATAGTTACTAATTGGCGTAATATTTTAGTTTTTATAATAAAGTACTATTATATAGAAATATGCTATTTTATTTCTTAGTCAATTTCAACAATATATAATTGTTTGGTGATAAATATATCATTTTTGAAAAAAATGTTTGAAAAAAGGCGTTATTAATAATAATTTAATATGTTACTGAGAAATAAATGTGGTCCAAATAAGCGCCTTCTTAATTATAAGATGCATTTTTTTTCATAATACATAAATATAAATGCAACTGAAATATTAATTTTATTATTGATATTAACTCTTTAAGAATTGTTACCAAAAAGTGTTGATTTAAGTAATGGTAGTGGGACATTACAATAATAACGTTGAATACATTTATTAAAGTTTTTCTTAACCCAGGTTATACACTGATAATCAACATTTATATAAGAATCTCCGATTAACAAGATTGTTGGATATAAGGACTGAAAATCACAGGCATACAAACAAAAAGGTCATGTAATCGGGGACCAACCTATATATCGGTATGTATTTTAGCCCGCTGAACCCGAATTCGGGGTCAAAATTGGCTCATCGGGTCAAAATTGGCCGAAAAAATCAAAAAATAGCCGGAAATTTGCCAAAATCTGGGGTCAAAGAACATTGAATGATATTGAAGATAATCTTGGGGATTATAGTGAGAAGCAAGGAGAAAGATTCCACCAAGATCTCCGAGAGATGGAGCGTCGCTACCAAGGGCGGTGGGACGTAAATATGATGGCGGACTATTGCTGGATGCTCAATAGAGATTTGCCTGCTCAGGGAAGGAAAAGGAAAAGAATGCCCTTGCACAGATCTATTGAATGCAAACAAGTCCGTTATAATCGCCAAAAATTAAAAAAAGAATCTGGTGAGCACTTCGAAAAAATACTGGGAACAGGAAAACTTGCTTGAACATGTTGGAGGCTATTTGGCAGCCAATTTTTTCAGCCAATTTTGACCCCATGTGCCAATGCTGACCCCAGATTCGGTTTCAGCTGGCGAAAATACATACCGGTATATGGGTTAAGTCAAGTCAATCCCTTAAATATGTTTTGACCCGAATTTTGGCGAATTTCCAGCAATTTTTTGATGTTTTCGGCCAATTTTGACCCGTTGGGCCAATTTTGACCCCTGATTCGGATTCAGTGGGCGAAAATACATACCGGTATATAGGTCGGTCCCCGAGTACACGAACTTTTTTTTTGTGTGCCTGTGAATGATTGTTACTTCAACTGGGGAGGAAGTATACAGGATGTTTTAGATTTAAAGTAACATAGTGTAATGGAGGATAAAGCACACGAAACTGAGTTCAAAACACCCCCACACGTATCTTTGAATGTTAACCATTTTTGAGATACAGTGCGTTTTATAGTTTTTTGACTAAAACTGTAGTCTAACATATTTTTGAAACGGCTGTAAATATTTAAATAAAATTTGCTACAAATACTTTGAGTCCAGCCAACAGCCTAATTTATTTCGGAAAACTCCAGGATCAGACTCGATTTTTATAATGTTGCTTTCAGTGCCGACAACCGTGTGTATAATTTTTTGGTAAATATTAGCAAACGTTTAGAAAGTCAATGGACCAGTGTATAAAATGATGTCATAATATAATTTCAAAAATGTTCAAATTTTAAATTCTGGAAATAAGGCAATCAACTAGTTAACATCACTATTTTATTAATTTAACTTAAATACCTTACACTAATTAGGCATCTTCATTTGTTTTGACAAGAAATACACATTTCTTGAAAAATTAGAATCCGAGCAGGGCTGGACTCGCTTAAAATTACATGATTAAGTATGCTTTATTTAAATTTGTTATTCACATTATACAGGGTGGGGCAATAGTGCGGCCGACTTCGATATGTCGAGTTCTCTGATAGCTAGAAACTTGATTTTAAAACATAAGTAAACTAAACAAAAAAAGTCTATAACCGGAAATTGTTTTCGAATATACAGAGTGAGGCAAAACAATTCTACAGGGTCAGGTAACATTTTTTAAAATGAAATGCCGTGTATATCAGAACATTTTTTGAAACCACTTTGTGGCCTCCTTCCCCTTCCTGTAGTATTATTGACTCTCTCCCAACCACTTGTATGTAATGATTTTTGTTGTTGAAATTATACTATTTGCACGTGTATCTTAAAAATATTACTACAATTACAACTACTGATTTCAAGAAAAAAATATATTAGTACCACTTATGAGATATCTGTGTAATGATACTCAGCTATTTTCACTTCCTAAAAGTATAGAGGGTAGCCAAAAAATGATTTTTAAATATACTACTTTTTGAACTGAATTTTCTCAATTTTTTCAAATGGACGATGTGATGTAGAATTGAAAAACGAACATTTTTTTGTACGTACATTCTTATGGCTATTTGTGACCATTTTCAATTTATTAGACAATAGCAGTAATTAAATTTTAATTACTGTCTTTGGCGTGTTTTGTTCTGGCACAATGTGCTGTTTCCATTACCTACTCACTTAATTTTTATGTAGTATAAACCGCATAAATGTTATTTTTAACAACAGTACATTTCTTCCACAATTTAATTTGTGGTTCTTTGTCGTTAGCATTGTCCTAAAAATTATGTAATTACTTAATTCTATAAAGCCAAATTAAAAAAATTTCGTCGAGATATCTTCGATTGGTATATAATTACTTTCAAAACCCTCATAAATTTATTACTAGAGCTGTCCGATGTGCCTGGAGTACAGCCACGGTCTTGCGCTGTCGTCACACGTGCCGATTTAGAAGTGATTTACGCTGCAGTTTTATTTGAAAGGTTAATGCGTGAGGTTGTACCTATAAATTATACATAATGTCAAACGCGCCAAAGGGTAAAAAACGACCGTACGCGGACACAGTGAATAAATTTATGCAAAATAATTTGTAAAGTTTGCAATCAAGACTTAATGTGCTGGCACAAAACAGATTGTCGTCGTCATATCAATACCGTGCAACATGAAAATAAAAAAATGGCATGCCTTTGACAACTCAGTTTATGTGTGATTTATTGTTAATGTTAATAGCCTGTAATATTCCGCTACACATACTGGATAAACAACCATTTCGGGAGTTTTGGAATAAATACAATCCCCAGGTGAACTTACCAAGTCGTACATCGTTATGTAGATATATTCCAGCTGTTCGTGAAGACATTGTAAATAGGATTAAATGTGGATTAAAAAATACACGGCTCTGGTTATGTATTGACGAGACGACAGATTGTAAAAAAAATTCTATTTTAAATATTATAGTACGTGTACTGGACCCTCTTAAACCAACATTTCCACGGCTTTTTATTATGCTGAATATTTTCAACAAATAAAAGCTGTGATACTACAGTTCAACCCTAACGAGGCTGCAGCTATTAGTGAAAGCCAGACAAGCTTTCAAGGCGCTTCCCTTGAAACAGATTTAAAAAGTATTAATAACAATTATAGGGGACTACATGACGCAATAGAAAAATTGCAAAATAGTTCGTTGTCGTTAGTGGAATCGCTGCAAATAGTGGACGACGTAAAAACACAGCTATAGGCTATAAATGACGAAAAAAATAATCGCGTTAGTGAAAAATTCGAGAGTGTATTACAGAAAGATCCTGATGTTAGCAAATTAAGACAAATTTGTGATGGTGCATCTACAACTTCGTTAAATGAGTTCACAGATTGTTTTACTTATGCCTGTATTACATCCGTAGATGTCGAACGGTCATTTTCAAAATACAAACATATTTTTTTCACCAAAGCGAACATCGCTGACAGAGACAGCTGTAGAAACATACCTGATGCTATTATACTATAGATCTTCCCCACTTTGTGATGACGACAACCAAACTACTTCATAAATCTGTTTAAAAGGGTGAGTTTTATACAAATTTTTATAAAATGTAACATTATTGTTAAAATTTATTTCCATTTAATATACTTATTCAAGTATTATGATATGATGTAAACATATGAGTCATATGACGGCTCTGGCGGCCAGGTGACCTCGAACAGCTCTATTTATTACTTAATATTGGAAAAATGGAATTACCCGCATCCTGCCGATAGAAGTCATCTCTGTTCTAAGTTGCATTATGGACATTATGACAAATGGGGGGATTTGTCATACCAATAAACTTTAAGCATTATTCATTTAAAAATATTATCGTCGTAAATTTTATTACTGCCTTTGTTAGGCTAAAAAATATTCCCGCCTAAAAGTGGCCGTAGAATAATACACTCAATTTCTAAGCCATGGGATCTCAATGTTGGCAATATCAAACTTTTTGGAAAGCTGAAGTTTCTTTGCTTTTCTTTGCTTCATAATAATAAATTTACTAATCGACAGGTAAAATCCCCACTCTTATAAATAAATTAACAGCAAACTTTGTGCTTTAAAGCATAACATACAGGTTGCGTAAAATATACCTTTGCTATAATATACAATATAATATAAATCAAGGAGATGAGAAAGGAAAATCTCGTGCTACGCCTTTGTGCTCTTGAATTATGTCTGTTTTCCATTAGGGATATTTTAGATAATCGTGGTGAAGCTTTAGAAATTAGTTCCTGTTGCAGCAATTTAATACTTTAGATAACAATGTGCTCTTAAATGAAAGAAAATCAGTTTTGGGATGCTAGAAAGGCAATTTGGTAAAAATACCTTAATACCTATATAGAAAATAACTAAAACTGACCTTTTGCTATTTATATCTGAAGAATACCCAGGCAACACCGAATAGTGTAATAAACGTTTATTCTACAATATTTTAGTTGAAATATCGTTTGCGAATATTTTTTAAACATATATGATAAACGTATCTTAAATAACGTATTATTAACGTATATTATCCCCCAAATTTATTTGTACCATTAAAACGTCAGTCTTTCCCAACCAATGGGAAGAAGCAAAAGCTTTTCCATTTTTTAAAGCAGGCGATATGGCCTGTGTAAGGAATTATAGACAAATTTCTCTTCTGTGGAATTTTGCAAAGGTGCTGGAAATTATTTTATGCAATCGAATATATTTGTCTACAGGAATATATTATCGCCATGTCAACACGGATTCATTTCTAACAGATCTACTGTTACAAACCTAGTATCATTCAGCCAAACCGTGTCTAAAATCATAGACGAACAAGGTTAAGTAAATACATTGTATACGGACTTTACCAAAGCCTTCGACCGCATTGATCATCAGCTACTGCTACAAATGTTGGAAAAGTTCGGATTTAACCTAAACCTACTAAATTTTTTCGATCATACCTAACAGAGCGAAAGCAATTTGTATTTTACAACGGACAAATCATCGACATACTTGGCACCATTCGGAGTACCACAAGGCTCCGATCTAGGCCCCTTATTATTTCTGTTATTTATAGGTGATCTGTGTATTAAACTACAATGCGATACCCTGATATTTGGAGATGGTTTAAAAATTTTCAATCGCATAAGTTCCGTAAATGATTGTATAAGTCTTCAAAATATCCTCGACGCAGTCAACAGTTAATGTATTCTTAACAAATTTGGCATCAATGCCACCAAATGTAATGTAGTAAGTTACACAAAAAAGATAAGTCATATTATCTACTACAGAATCAATGATACTGTCCTAGAACGCACAAATACATTAAAAGATTTAGGCATATATTTCGATCCTAAACTCAGCTTTGCCGAACATACGAACATTAAAGCTAAAGAAGTAATCAAAATGCTAGGCTTTATCATAAGAAATTTTAAATCATTTACTAATTCAACATGTCTAAAATTATTACACTACTCTTACGTAAGATCAAAGATCGAGTATGGAAGCATAATCTGGTATCCTTATTACTTTATCCACAAAAATACGCTAGAACAAGTTCAAAGAAAATTTATAAAATTCTCATCTTTGAGGACTACAGGTAATTATCCTGAGAGAGGGGTAGACAATAGGTATCTTCTAGCTAGATTTAATTTTGAGAGTCTGGAATTTCGATGAATCTGTCCCATGCTAATTTTTCTCCATAAACTACTACATAATAAAATTGATTGTCCTCAAATTCTTTCACAAATTATTCTGCCGATTCCTAGAGCACATTCTCGACAATATCACATTTTACAATATTCGAGACAACAGAAGCGTGATATTAAAATCACCTATATATTGTATGTTTTATAATTTTAACAAAATAAGTCAATACTGTGATATAAACACTTGTACACAAAAAGAGCTATTGAAATATGCTAGACAAGCTTTTGAAAAATAATCTTAATTTGTAGAACCAAAATCTTCTTTATACCTGTGTCTTATTATTTTATTTATTTACCTTCTTCAAAATGCTTAAATATTACCTTACACGAATTAATGATTGTCTTATATTATTTACCTGTCTTAATTATTGTTATTGTTATTTCCTTCCTACTCAATTATATCTGAACTACTTTAATGCTTAGTGAGATTAATGTTCACTATACGATTTATCATATTATATATCATATAGGTACCTTTACATTTACTATACTCAGCTTAAAATTTTGTATTTTTTTTTATAGCAGCATTATGAATTCAAGTTTATTACCTTATTTGATAAGTTTATAGTTTAATATAAGTATAAGATTTAAGTATAATATTTTACACATATTTTTTACTGAAACCTTGTCCTGTAAGCGGGGTTGCCTGTTAGGCAAGTAAAGCATATTTTTTTTCCTCCCGTGGCCTCCGACGCCTCACGGGAGTCGCGCCGGCGCATTAACTACAACCACTCCCTACATCCCGCAGGGTTAGTGACTGTAGATACCAGAATCATGTGGCCTAAGCAGACGGAGAGAACCCAGAATGACCGCCTTCTGCATATGGCCTGCCAGCCACTCGGCTGATTTTTGGCAGGCCGGTATGATCTTCAGTTCCGAGAGCAGCGTAGGCTTTATCCCTCCGAGTACACCGATTATAAGGACTACCATTTTTACCGAGTAGCCTGGGTACAGCACTTGGCGCTCGTACCGGAGATCGCGGTATTTGGTCCTTTTCTCCTCCTGTTTCAAGGTGATGTTTTTCTCCGCAGGTGCCGAGAACTCGATAACATACATCACCTTGAGTTGATGGTCGAGGACGACTATGTCAGGCTTGTTGGCTTGAATTAGCCTGACCGTCGGGAACGAGTAGTTCCAGTAAATCCGGCATTTCTCGTTCTCGACAACGGACTCAATATCTCCGGGGACGTAAGGCAGCGCCAGTGTCTGGTCTACCCCGTACGAGTACCTTAGATGGTACTATAGCACTCGTAACGCCGCGTTATGTCGGTGGATATAGGCCGAAATCGCGTATATGGGGCATGCAGATAGTAAGTGCATGAGCGATTCCTGCGCCTGATGGCAGGTCCTGCAGTTGATATCAGGAACCTCTACACGCCACACGCGGCTACGGTAGACCAAGGTGTTGAAAAAACCATCTTGGCAGGCCATAATGAATCCCTCGATCTCTGACTTAAGCCCATCTAACCTTAGAAAGGCGAATGTCAGCCTGGTCTATAAACCCAGCGTTTCTATGTTCTTATAGAAGACACCATGCTGGGGTTTATCGACATGCTGCCGAAACAGATTTTCCTGTTCGGCAGCTCTAATTCGGGTTTCAGACGATTTGGCTGAAGTTGAGTGACTGATTCTACATCAGCACCTCGCCGGCCTCCTCGCCTGATGTCGAATTCGAGACCGAGTTCATCTGCGGCTCTTCTTGCTGCCTTAAACAATCCTGCTCCCATTCTTACAGTTTCGTGATGTCTTACAAACCGCAAGAGGGGATCTGAGCTCCTGAGGATGTTACGTGCGATACTCAGTACTACTCTGCCATGCGTACACTCCAGGCTCAAGAGTTCTCGGCACCCCCGTTGACGTGTGAGGTACACACGAGGAACAGACGATCTAGGATGAATGCTTCTGTGAATATTCATTATCTTGCGGGTATCTCTATCTAATTGAAGCAGCTCATCTACCGTTTCAAAAAAGTCACATTTTGACGTTTCAAAAAAGGCACATTGGTGGAATGTCACTAATATTTTTTTTAGACCGATTTTGCTCATCAACGAACTCAATCTCTTCCTTGACGTCTAGAATATGTGTACCAAATTTGAAAGCTTTATCTGAAAAACTGTTGCTGCTATCGCGAACAAAGACACAGACAGAAAATTTTTTCTGTCTGAAATTTTGTGTATCGTCATAATTCGTCGAGATTCGTCCAGAAACGCAATAAAAATTTTCAAAATTTTTTTCACGAATACATAACTTTCTCACTTTGAGGGGTGGAGAAGTAGAATGAATTCGTTTTTTGCACCAATGGTCACAAGCAGATATAGCCTTTGTATCCTACTTAACAGAATGTCTGGTGATAGTTTAATGCTTATAATTATTGTTATTATAAACAATTTTCGTACTTCTGCCTCTAGGGATTAAAGACACTTTAAAGTTTTTATTTATCAAAAAACTGGTAATTATTTTCACTTTTGAGCTATTTTAATTTGATGCACTACGGACAAATTTCTTGTCCACCACTTCACATCATGTTTCGAATTTATAGATCCTCGAAATATTTATTTCCGGCAAAAATTCGAATCGATCAAAGGAATTTAGGCGGATGAAGAGTAGAATTTGAAAGTCACATTTTTGTCCAAATGCAAATCTTTTCGTTTCTCGATATCTCAAGTAGCAATTGATTAAAACCCATGCAACTCATGAAAAACACGAAAAGAAAATTTCAGCATCGAGAAAGAACAACTTTACTTGGCTTCTGAAGCTATTTACTTTTATGAAAAAAATTTTATGCCAGCCAACTACCTGCTCAATTATCCCTATATTTACTAGAAGGGGTTATTTTGTTTACATCATATAGCAGTTTTATTCAATTCAAGTTAGAGATCTATAGTGTACGGCAGAGTAAAAAGACGTTGTTTATTTAATCGATATTTTTAGTGTAGTGTGTTAGTGGACTCAAAAATGGTGAGGCACACCGCATCTTCAAAAACAGTGATACGTTGTTATGTAAAGTGTAGGAGTTAGACTGTCATAGGTCATACGCGTAAAGCCGCTGACCGTTGTGACGAAACGTGTGTCGTCGAAAAAACACCAAACGTTGATTGGTAAAGACAAACAAAGGCGGTAAAATAGGGAGGAGCTGTTATGTAAAGAAGTTTACAAGATAAATACTGTTTATTGAACTGTCTGCCCCTATTTTGCAGTTTGCTCCTGTTATTTACGTCATAACATCCAAATTCTCTGTCTAGTTATTAGGAACAACAAAATTCATGAACAAGTTGATCATCAATTTTAAAAGTTAAAAGTAATATCAGAAATTATCTGTCGCGTTGGTCGCTTGAATTAAGAGACTAATAATTTTAAATCGAAGCAAATCGACGATAAATAAATTTTGCCTGCATAATAGTTTCTCGTTCAGTTCAAATTATCCTTGAATCTATAGCAAACGTATGTGACTGTACATAGTTTTAAAATTGTTAATGCTAGTGTTTTACCAAGTTCTATAGTATGATTTGCAATATTTAAAACGGCCTTTATACTTGACTCAAAAATATTACGTGAAATTTACAAAAATAATATTTAGATTTAGATTTGGTGAGTCGAGGATATGGAGTAATAAATTCCGTTAAATATAAGTAAATTAAAAATAAAAAAGTTTCCTAAGTGTGATAAAAAATAAATAAATAACTGAAATCCACAAAAAACAACAAAAGAGGTTAATTGAAGACGAATACTGCACAAACCAATACTTATATTTAATTATTGGTTATCATTTTTCTTTTAGCAAGAGAAATATAGGTAGTGCTTCTTTAGCAACACAGAATAACTGTAATATCAAATTTCTTTTTTTTTTGTGAGAAATTTCCATCTATTATTAACACCACTGCCGGTGGAAAGGGTCAAAATGTTATCAATCTCTCAGATGGTTTCCAGACATACTCTCACATAAAATAATGGATATTCGCGCAAAGCCCTAGCGTTACTATCACGTGTGCCTCATAAATGAACACTTCAGTGAAGAATTTGATCTGGGGTTTAGATAGGTTGAGCATGATATAGCACATATTTTAAATAAATACAGTAGAAAGAATGATATACGGTGAATTTCTGTAAGTACTTAGAAAACGCAGAAATTCGCCTGCTCGTAGTTTCCTATAAATTATTTCAGTTCATGTTTTATTTTTATTTATGAAATACTTAATTATTATAACATAAATTCAGTAATTTTAATTGCATAGTTCATTTTTTGATCACCTAGGGATACAATGTTATATTCAAAAATATTACTTATTTAATGTTTGACTGTTTTTCCACCGAATGATTGACTGAATGATGGATTCTTTGCTCTTTTTTATCTCTTATATCTCATGTTGTTGTGTAGGTACTCATAAAGAAATGCCGAAATAGTTTATCAATGTATTTATTTCTGTTTTTTGTTGAAAATATGGTTTATGGTATAGCGATAAGTTGGACTGGACTATTCCATTTAAAATAAGACAGTTGACTAATACACCCTGATAACAGTACACCCTGTATATTGTTATATTTTATATTTTTATATTGTTATTATTATATTATATTATTATATTTATTTTTATATTTTTATATTATCATATTATTATAATATATTAATAATAATAATAATATGTTCGTGTAATTTTTGTTGCTTAATAATTTATTAAGCAAGAAATAATACACATTTAATAAAACTTTTTTTGTTTCTAACTTTAATATCAATGGAGCCACAACGCTAAATCCCTATCCTGTAAAACTCTAATAATTTGTGTTACTAAATATACCAAATTATTTAAGGTGTAACATAAATAAGGGTTTACTGAAAAACTTCGCAAATAGGGATTGAGGGAGGATTTGTTTCATGCAGAATTTTCTATTCCTTCATTATTCCTTACCTAAAATGGACGGCTATCATATAACAAAATAATATAAATCATGAATTGCTTTAATGGATCCAAAATGACCGCGCTAGTTAATATCCTATTGGCCAGGACTTTTAGACATTTATGTTTAAACCGAACTTTTAACATTCTCGCCAGTTTTCACTTCATTAGCAATTAGTTAAAAATTTCGTCTAAAAATCTCTGACTAAAGAAAAGGTAACAAGGATCTTAAACTAAAGGAAAATATAATAGAAAAATGTCTATCAGACTTTAAACAATGGAACATGTTTTAAATAGTGACTGCCTCTGTTTCCGAGGACGCACGGCAATTCAAATTTACATAAATCGTTGTTGGCATCACCAGAGATAAACGGTGTGCACATATCCGTGGTGTTTCTACGAGAATTTCAGGCAGAATACATTTGTCGCGGTCAACCAATACGGCCCATGTGCCCATATTTTCCAACTAAAACAAAGAAAAACTTTGACTAGGACTCGAACCAATGACTGCAGAGCAACGAGGAAATAATGAATAAATTTTATGTATATTATCTTACACAACAGAGAATGATGTTATAAAAGCACTTAGAAAATGTAAATCAAGATGTAGTACTGGTCTAGATGGAATCCCTGATTTTTTACTTAAAAATTTTTCTATTCTATTAACAATGAATAAATAATGTAGCTGGTAGCTATTATTTTTAACGTGTGAATGCCTACTTATCCTGAAGTTTGGAAGATATCTAGAATCTGCCAGGTATTTAAAAACAAAAATAATGGTGCTGTCGAAAACTACAGATCTATAGTAATATTGTATAACTTTAGAAAACTTTTTGAAACTAAATATATGATATTCTTTTCAGTCAAGTAAAAGCTCAAATTATCATGATCAGCATGTATTTATGCTGGGCCGATTTACTATTAGCAGTTTGATATGCATGACCCTATTAGTAGCAGCAAATCTGTATACAGGAAATCAGGTTGATGTCATTTATACGGATTTTTCTACAGCCCTCGACAATCATGACCATGGTATTTTGCCACCCAAACTATCATTATTTGATCTAAAATAATCCTTTCTAATTGTATCATGGTTTCTAGTCAAATGAGAGGATCGCAACATTTGGTGTTCCTCAGGGCTCCGTACTCAGACCTTTATTATTTAGTAACTTCATAAATTACATCACCAATGATTTCAAATACAAAACCTTACTATGGCTAATGATTTAAAACTGTATAATCCTATTGCTATTGTAAAGGACTGTAGTGAATTGCAAATTGATCGCATAAGGCTCACAACCTGATGCACTGCAAATAAACTGCAATTTAGTATCGCAAAATATAATTTGATGATGTATTATCGTATGTAGTAAAATTTGCTTTTCAGAAGCAGCTACAGTCAGTTAAAAAATCTTGTTGTTTTATTTGATATTAAACTGTCTTTTGCTAACATATCAGTGATGTTACAGCTAATACTGTTAGAAACTGAGATTTGCTGTAAAGAATTTAATTATAGTGTTTTCATAAAACCTGTAGAGTAAAACAAAAAATTTGTCGGGTATTTACCAAAGTGAGAGAACATTTATTTAAATACAGGGAGGCTATTTAAATACAGGCGGGCATCCTAATTATTTCATCTTTATTATTATATTATTATTTCATACGAATGCAGGCCATTGAATTCGCATTCGTTTACTCTACTTTACTCTAGATTACGTTAAAACTTCTCTTTAACTCCTCTGTTAGATCAAAACTATCAAACTACAGACAACGTACAATTTAATTGTGCAAGTTAGGAATTACCTAACTAACGAAGACATAAATAAATTTAAATATTCTTGTAAAAGTGGACCGTTACAATGAATGTATTAAATAAATTTCTCGTAAGTGATTTAAGATTTTAAACAGCGAAATTGATTGTCCTGAAATCCTTAGCTGCCTTAGTTTTCATATCCCAAATCTACAGACTCGTTCTAGTTCGTCTGTTTTATTTACCTGCGCCTCAAACAACTTTATTACTATTCCCTCCATTGTATCGCATGTGCTCCAACTATGCTTCTTTTCAAAATAATGAGATGTTTTTAATGCTAAAATAAGTAAAATAGGAAAAGTTATTCTTAAGCCTGCAGATTCAAGTATAGTTTTGTATGACATCTGATATATTCTGTGTGTAACAGACCTCAAACTATATTTTTCTTGTGTGTTATGTACCTAGGTATATCCTATTGTATCAGTTCTCTATAATATTAATATTGTTATTATTTTTCCGTTGTATATTTTGTATCTTTAAATTGTAACTTCCCTGCCATGTAATTGGATTTCTATTTAGGCAGTTCTACTTAAACTAAATAAATAAATAAACAAAAACAGTTTTTCATCTATCTGGAAAGTTTAATTTTTGCAAATACGCTAAAGATTTACTGTAATCTGTTGTCAATTACTCTCCTTATATTTGCAATTCGGCCACATTCCATTGAAAATATTAAAATGTAATACTAAACTAATACCCATATTAATCCGTTGACATATGTAAATGCGAACTGTTCCAATTTGTATTAAGATGTGCAGTTAATTTAAGTGTACAAAGTAACAGTTCTCATTAGCATTTATTAGAGAAACCAATAATTCAAAGTAGAGTAGTTGACTTAGCAACTACACGGTTATTCACTTCAAGTGATAGATCTATGTAATTCAACTCGCTCCTGTTAATGCATGTTCTACGTGAAACTCAAGATTTATTTCGCCGTTGCTTATGTCACCAAGTTTAGTTGGCTATTGCTTACAGCCCTGTTAGAAATGAAGTTGTTACAGAGCTCCAATATATTATTGTTAGAAAGGGAACACACTGAAATCATTAATTTGATGTACCTGCTACTCATTTAGAGTTTACAACAAACTTTTGTGGACATCGCAAGTTTAAAATCATGTAATATTATTAATTGTATTCATGAGACTTATTGTAATATACAGCATTCATTAGTAGAGTTGGCAAGTCGTGTGGCTATCAGTGGTGCAACAGCAAGTAGATAGATGTCTGGTGAGGCAATGACCGGCTGGTGGAAAAGTCGAAGCGAGCCGCGTGTTGTATGTCGGAGTGTTTACACGTTAATTTATTCCTCTCCGTTGTATTTTATGTTGTATTGTTGATAATTTTATTTGTTGTATTTTATTGTTGATAGTAATTTAATAATAATATATGTCAGACGTGCGCAAAGGTAAACAACGGCCATACGCTAACAAAGTGAATAAATTTATCAGTGAATTCCCGGATTTATTCTATAATGGTATTATAATAATTTGTGAGGTATGCGAGACAGACCTGATCTGCTGGGATAAATATGATTGTAAACGTCACGTAAATACTATGCAGCATAAAACTAAAAAAAAATGCGTGCCTTCGAAAACATAGTTTATGTTCAGTTTACTGTTAATGCTGATTGTCTGTGATGTTCTACTGAACATACTCGATAAACAACCATTTTAGGAGTTCTGGAATAAATACAATCCCCAGGTGACGTTACCAAATCGAGCAACGTTGCGTAACTATGTACCAACTGTACGCGAAGACATTGTAAATAAGATCAAATGTGTATTAAAAAATACACGGCTGTGGTTATGTGTTGACGAGACGACAGATCGTAAATAAAAACATTTAAAATGTTATAGTACGTGTAACTGAACCCTCTTAAACCGACATTCCCACTATTACTAGCTAGCAAAAGACTAACTGAGTGTACTGGTAAAACAATTACGCGGGTGGTGTTGGAGCCGCTAGAAAAATTTGATGTCAACAAGTCAAGTGTTGATGTTTTTGACCGATGGTGCCGCGACAATGCGTTTAGTAGGCCGTTGTCTTCAGGAACACGGTTGCAGGTTAGTACATGTTACGCGTAAAGTGCATGCTTTACATCTTGCGGCGAAACTATTCAACCAGGTTTTCCAGAGGTAGATGCATTAATAGCAAAGTGTTCCTTAAGTCTCCTAAACGTCTTCGCGCATTTCACAGCAAGTGTCCCGGTATTCCCGGTATTCTTACACGTTGAGGAATATGATTGAGGGTTGCTTTTTATTATGCTGAATATTTCCAACAAATAAAAGCTGTGATACTACAATTCAATCCTGACGAGGTTTCAGCTATTAAGGAGAGCCAGACAAAATTCGAAGATATTTCCCTTGAAACAGCTTTAAAAACTATTCACAAGAACTATAAAAGACAACATGACGCCATACAAAACTTACAAAACAGTGCGTTGTCGTTAGCGAGTCACTGCAAATAGTGGACGAAGTAAATCGACTGCTACACTCTATAGGTGACGTAAAAAATGAGCGCGTTAGAGAAAAGTTCTCACGTGTGTTAAAGCAAGACACTGGTTTTACGAGATTAAGGCAAATTTGTGGTGGTACTGATGGTGCAACCCCAGATCCGTTAAGTGCGTTCAAAGATTATTTTAAATATGCCTGTATTACATCAACAGATATCGAACGATCGTTCTCAAAATATAAGCATACTTTTTCATCACAGCAATCATTACTCAAGGAGACAACCATAGAGACATACATGATGCTGCAAATTTTTTATAGATCTTCTCCAGTTTATGATAACCAAGCTAGTTTATCAAGTTAGTTATGAGGGTAAGTTGTGCATATATTGTTATAAATTGTAACAGTTTATTGCTTTTGTTACTAGTTAATGTCGCACGGTCGTTCTCAAAATATAAGCATACTTTTTCATCAGGGCAAACATTACTCACGGAGACAACCATAGAAACATACATGATGCTGCACATTTCTTACAGATCTTCTCCAGTTTATGATAACCAAGCTAGTTTATCAAGTTAGTTAATAGGTTAAGTTGTGCATATATTGTTATAACTTGTAACAGTTTATTGTTTTTGTTACTAGTTAATTTCTTTTATTACCCTTATTTGCGTACGCCTATGTCCCGCCGCACATTTCTGCCGACTCAATTCATTCGTGTAGTGAACAGTGTCCAAAATGTAACATAGGAAAATAATTTCTGAATTACTACAGTGTGTTCAAAATTTGAGAGACTTGCCATTCTTATCCTTCTTACCTGGAGAGTATGTTTTAAATTGAGACTTTTTCAGATTTTCATCATTTCATCAACTATAAGAATTGCAAGAAACTTTTCTTAATTTGTTCCATCTTCTTGAGAACCTCCTGAGGAACTGAAATAGGGATTTATTATACATTGAAAGATACCGCGTATGGTGTCGATTAAAAATTACCGGTTGTACAACATATCGAACGGAAAAATACGATACATAAAATACTGGTTCACATCTGAATCGGCATTTATTGAAAGTGTTTTTAAAAATTTCTTTGTTGCCACCAATATAAGTTTAAATTTTATGAATGCGTTAATCAAACATAAAATTAATGTTATCTGCTCATCGTTTGTGTCAGTCTTGGAAATATTAGTGGCAAATTGCTCCCATCTCTACATATATTTGAAATTACATAAGCAAACTACAGAAAACTTATCTGACTTGCTATCTTCTCTCCTACAAACAAAATGAAATATAAATGAAATGAAAATAATGATGAACAAAATGTAAATAGTAATGTAGCAAAATATACCATATTAATGTAAAATGAACAAGAATACTTGAAATTAATCTAAAACAGCTTTTTTCAAAAAACGACGCTTAATCACCATTTGTTTCTGTTTTCTCTTCAACATCGTGTCTTTCGGATATGTAAATATTTTGCAACTATTTTTATTTTGATGCTCACAATTTGTTGCCCAACAGAAAGCTATTGTTTTCTCACTAATTATTTATTAAAAATGATAGACATTTTAAAAATCATAAAGCGCAAAGAAAGAATATAGTTAAAAATACTTTTGACCTGGCAGGCTTTTTCTATTTGAATCATCAAATTTATCTGAATTTACCTTTACTATCATTGGTGGGTACAAATAACATCATTTTAAAAGATGTGTACATAAGGTTCATATTTGCAGGTAAATGAATAAATGTTCAGTTGTGATTCTTTTCCTTCATATAATAACTAGAGCAACAAAAGCATTAGACACATTGAACGGTCTATCGGGCTAGTTACACAGTGTGAATACCCTCAAGTCAAACTTCACAGGGTGGCTGGTAAAGTACCAAATAAAGCTATAACAACCCAATGGTACAAGCATTTTATCAATTGTCATAGTCGCTGAGTCAGTAGTTCGATTTCCATTTCTCTAAAAACTGATCAAGTATAAGCACAGGACGGATGGTCGTTAGTTTGTCTGCACTTTTCCTAGCCTGCTTCTTGTAAATCTATATTCAAATCAAATTGCCTTCATGATAAAAAAAAATGATTGCAGCTTATGCAACTCTTAACAATTCCAGTACCAGTGGAGCTCCGAGGTTCAATAAAAATTATGTGGTTGAATTCCTTTACACCCGATGAAAATCACAAGCCCGTAATTTCAAGTTTTTTAAAATTTTTCACATTTCCTTCCCTCTCAAAATTTCGATTATTATTATGTACCTACACATTTGTATAATTATCTGTTAAAGAATTTTCTGACTTAGGGATGCTATTGTTATCTGAATTATTTAAAACCCTTTCCTCGTCATCATCTTCGGCTTCTTCCGATTTATCTTGCTAAATGTTAGCCTCATTTCTTCTGTGAGATAATTAGTATTTTCTATTACAATACAAAACCTACAATATGAAATAAAACTTCTAATTAATGTCAAAAAAAATTTAAAATGAGAGTTTGATGCACTATCTAAGAAGAGTGCAACCAAGACTGGACTAATTTTAAAACACTTTATATAATAAACACTGTAAAGGAATTAACATGTCAATTATTTGCACTTTTTTCCGAAACACCTTTTATGTGTATATCACAAATATTTGACTATATGTTTTAGTATAGTATTTATAAAATCATTTGGAACATCGACAAGGAAATTTATCCATTAAATGTGAAAAAGCCTTTGTGGGTGTTTAAATTCTTTTGTCGGCGTTTTTTTATACCGTTCTAATTGACTTTGGAAATACTATACATCTTATAATTCAAATATAGTTGATCATCATAACAACCAATACCTTTCATTACATTTTGTGTGATAGATTTTGTAGATAAATGATAAGGTAATTCTCTGTTAATGAATAATATTCATTAATTTTCTGGCTTTGTTGAAAACTAATGTATTATCTGGAACTTTAGTGATTATTAGATCAGACTTCAGTTTCACAATGAAAGCAGAGAGCATCAGAACTAAATTTATTGTAAAATAGTAATGTGTAATGCATCTACAATAAATCTAGTTTTAACGCCAACCTGATGTATCAGATTAAATTGTATTTGAACAAATTTTAGTAAACATAAATAACACTGGTCGACACATTTTTGTGGCATAGTTCACACTACTGTTTCTATATTGTTAATACCTCCCTATTAACTTAAAAAATATCCAAAAAAGTCCTAATACTGACCATTTTTGTGTGAACATGCTGGGTAATAAATTTTTTGTGGATCGACAATTTTAAAAGAGCAACTTAAAGTAAGGTGGGACATTTCCAGTATTAGTCTTGTTGTGACCTTCCAATTGTCCAATTGTGTCTGTTAGAAAGTGTTTTCATTTGTCTACATAATTCTGTTACGAGAAGAATGTTCAGTCAAACGCGCCGAAGTTGCAAAACCTCACCCGACAAGTTTTGTTACATTTATGAAGAATTCCTTGTGAAATCACAAGCGAGACCATTGTCTGAAAATGTGAAGAAACATTATTTTCTATATTTTGAAGTTTTAGTAGGAGATCAAGACAAGCAAAGGGCTCCCTACGTTTTTTGTGTCAGTTGTAGCGTGTCACTAGTGCAGTGGATGAAAGGAACAAGAAATGGCATGTCTTTTGCGGTTCCAATAGTATGGCGAGAACCCACCAATTATTTTGATAATTGCTATTTTTGTGTAACAAGAACTGAGGAATATTCCAAAAAAGAAAAACAAAAAATCAAATATCCGAATTTTCCATCAGCCCTAAGACCTAAGGCGCAGTTGGCACTGGTAAGTCTCATGACTTACCAGTGCCAACTGTGTCTTTAGATTGGCAAAATATTATTTTGAGAGGTAATAGAAATACTAGCAACTCATCAGACAGCCCAGACCAGTGTGCCGACCTTTGTATATTTCAGAAAGTTTTAGGGACCCCCATTTAATTGCTCAAAATGAACTGAATGATTTTGTACGTGAGTTGGGGCTGTCAAAGCAACAAGCAGAACTTTATGGT
The DNA here is from genome assembly GCA_029963845.1 of Rhamnusium bicolor. Taxonomy (NCBI): domain Eukaryota; kingdom Metazoa; phylum Arthropoda; class Insecta; order Coleoptera; family Cerambycidae; genus Rhamnusium; species Rhamnusium bicolor. The sequence goes on from JANEYF010000887.1 coordinate 168,302, forward strand.
TCCCGACTTAAGAAGAGGAGCTTACTGGCTAAAGAAACAAAGATTTTGACTTTTAGAAAAAGAAATGCAACATTTTTCGCATTTTATAATATGGGAAATTCACTATGCGCGTGTATTGATATTGATGGTTTAATGCACGAACTTAATATCCAGCATTATCCTTCTGAGTGGCGCTTATTCATAGATTCCTCCAAATACAGTCTAAAAGCTATATTAGTACATAATGGAAATTTAAATCCATATATACCAATTGTCCATTCAGTAACAATGAAAGAGCATTATGGCAGTATGAGCACTATTTTAAAAATAATAATAATTGCAATAAATTCAAATAGCAAATATATGGGGACTAAAAAGTAATAGCCATTTTAGTAAGGCTTCAAGGACATTTTACAAAATATTGCTGTGTTCTTTGTTTGTAGCATAGTCATGCAGTAAAAGAACATTATATGAAAAGAATTTGGCCAGAAAGGATAGAATTTGAATCAGGAACTAGTAATGCTAAATATGCACCCCTTTTAGACCCTAAGAATGTTCTTTTGCTACCTCTTCATATTAAACTTGGGCTAATGAAAAATTTTGTGAAAGCTATGAATAAAGAGGATGAAGGATTTAGATACTTAAGAGAACTTTGTCCCCAATTAAGAGACGCCAAAATTAAAGGAGGCATTTTTATTTTTCCTCAAATTATAAAATTGCTTGACGATGCAGATTTTAAAGGAACACTCAACATGCAGGAACTGAGAGCTTGGAACTCATTTGTAAGCGTAGTTATAGGATTTTTAGGGAACAAAAAGGATGAGAACTACAAGCAACTCTCAAGCGAACTTTTAGATTCGTACCAAACGCTTAGTTGCCGTATGTCTTTAAAAATTCACTTTCTGCATTCTCATTTAAAATTTTTTCCTCAAAATTTGGGTTGGTTTTAAAGCGAAACGATTTGACCCCCATTAAAAGAAAAAAATTAACTTAGCAATATGTTTTTAAAAATTTAATCTCTATCTTTGTAGGTATCTATTTAAGCCTAATATTATATCATATACATCATTGATATATAGCAGTAAATAGATTAGTGAAATTAACAATAATCTTAATCCTGCCCATAATATTTCATTAATATAACAATAATACGTTACGTGTTACGACGTTTTGCTTGTCATTTCTGTAATCAGAAGGCTTTATTCCAGTGGAATACGCTATTCATGTACATGTTACAAAAAATATATTTTTATCCACCAGTGATAATTAGATAATTAGTCTTAGCTTTGCTAAAAATTAAAAATAGAAATGTTGAAATACGAATAAACAAATTTAGAAAAAAATTAAGCAAAATAGGGCATTTTTAACTTAATCAGTTGTCTGCATATATTGGATAAAACATGTCATGAAATGAAGCAAATAGTTACGTTGTAAAGATATCCCTAGAACTTGCTACAAGTCGTTAACGTGGCGTTTACATGATGGCGATGTGACGACGTAGTAACTGCTCTATTATTTTATGCTGTCGATCGTTTTCTCTCTTCATTCTATCATATCCTGTCATCATTATCTAGACTGTTGCTGCAATCTGTTTGTTATCCATTTTTGACTTTTAATTGTTTAGTTGCTTTAATCAATAAACGTTTCTCATTTGAAATACATGTTTTTCACTATTTTGTCTGTAACTGGACATAGTAAATAGTTAACATCTGCTATATGTAAGAAACTACTAGCTGTCAAACACGTTTTTTTTAGCCACCCGATATAACAACATAACAAGATTAGGAATATACTTTTGAATCACTGCATAACCTTGTAACGGATTACTAACGTCTTGGCTCTGCTACTAACAATTTGTTCTCTTTAAAATATTTTCGGCAGTGGATATTCAGTTGAAAAAATAATAATTAAATTCTCGAAATCAAAGAAAATTGTCTGCATATGTGCAAAAAGTATAATTATTTTGTACAAATGACGTACTTCAAAAAAAAACTTATTAGTTCAATTTAATCAGTTCAATAAACTTAAAACATAAATGAAAGTCATTTCAAATCCAAAACAAAAATGTTACTTCTGAATAAACAGTGACCGTGCCTAAATGTGTACCTATCAAACTATAGTATTTTAAAATCAATCATATTATTATTCTTGTGTATAACAAAGTTAACTTTATTATCATGTAATTACTTATTAATCTTACTATAGTGTACTAATGTTACTACTTATTATATACTCTATTATTATTATAGCTATATTGGTCGAATGGGAGAATAACTTTGCTAAACTCCTACAAGCAAAATAATAGCCATTTATTTTTTCCCGGAAACGGTCCTCCCGTGGCCTCCGACGCCTCACGGGAGTCACACCAGCACAATAACCACTCTCTACATCCCGCAGGGTTAATGACTGTAGATTCCAGAATCGTGTGCCCTAAGCAGACGGAGAGAACCTAGAACGACCTTCCACATTTGACCTGAAAGCCACTCAGCTGATTTTTGGCAGGCCGGTATGGTCTTCAGTTCCGAGAGCAGCGTATGCTTTATTCCTCCGAGTACACCAATTATGAGGACTACCATTTTGACCGAGTAGCCTGGATACAGCACTTGGAGCTCGTACCGGAGATCGCGGTATTTGGTCCGTTTCTTATCCTCCTTCAAGGTGATGTTTTTCTCCGCAGATACCGAGAACGCGATGACATACATCACCTTGAATTGATGGTCGAGGAGGACTATATCAGGCTTGTTGGCTTGGATTAGCCTGACCGTCGAGAACGAGTAGTTTTAGTAAATCTAGAATTTCTCTTTCTCGACAAAGGACTCAATATCGCCGGGGACGTAAGGCAGCACTGGTGTTTGGTCTACTTCTTACGAGTGCCTTAGATGATAGTGTAGCACTCGTAACGCCGCGTTATGTCGGTGGATGTAGGCCGAAATTACGTATACGGGGCATGCAGATAGTGCATGAGCGATTCCGGCGCCTGACGGCAGGTCCTGCAGTTGGTGTCAGGAACTTTTATACGCCACACGCGGCTACGGTAAACCAAGGTGTTGATAACATCATCTTGGCAGGTCATAATGAATCTCTCGGTCTGCGACTTAAGCCCGGCTGACCTTAGAAAGGCTAATGTCAGCCTGGTCGATAAACCCAGTGTTTCTATGTTCTTATAGAAGACATCATGCTGGGGTTTATCGACGTGCTGCCGAAACAGATTTTCCTGTTCGGCAGCTCTAATTCAAGCGATTTGGCTGAAGTTCAGTAACTGACTCTATGTCAACACCTCGCCGGCCACCTCGCCTGGTGTCGAATGCGAGACCGAGTTCATTTGCTGCTCTTTTTGCTGCCATAAGCAAACCTGCTTCTTTGAGTTCATCAGTAGTGTATACCACATTTTTGCATATCCACAAGAATATTTTATGGAGATATAAGATATTGTTTATTTATACGAAGTTGAATTCTATGGTGTCTGTAATGAATTTAGTTATATAGTAATATAAAATTTTTTTTGAAAATATTTGTAGACGTAGTTATTTCGCATTTTCAACATGTATTAAACAAGTTAAATGGAATTGAAGAGTATAATTAGGTATTCGCTAATGCAGCTAGTTAGTAGAAACATGACAGAATTTTAAGTAGCTGACTGTCGGCATTGGTTAGTTAAATAAAATGCAAATTTAATTAACTTTAAACCTTGCCTACATTTTCCAGATAAGCAGTTGATTAATTTATTAGGTTAAAGCGGCTGCTTAAGTTTTACGGTCTAATTTGCTTTATTATGTTTTTATATTTCAATGGGAAAATATAACGCGACTGAGCATAATTATTTTAAAGTATACCTAGTCAATTACCACTTAATAATAGATTTCAGAACGGTTGAAAACATTGTAATATTTTAACACAAAAATCAAATACATAACTGTTTCATTTGGTAACAATAGTTATATAAATATATTTATTTCAAAGCTTAAAAGGGGCCTAGTTAAGAAAAAGCCTCCGTTGACTGTGTCTCTCTCTAGGAAGTTCCGAAAGTGACAGACGTATATAAAATAAATGAACGTCGTGCAGAAAAGAATTTTGGTTCCAGAGTACGTGAACTAGCAACACATTACGACGGGATAGAGTAAAGCAATAAAATCTATTGTTCTGGTCGATATGTACACTCTGGTTAATAAATATAGTAGGGAACCAAGCTCTCCGCGAAACTAATACAACTCGAAATATAAACTGAAATATAATAATAATTACTTTCTTTTTATTTATTATTAATTAATAAATAAAAACTGCTGTCTTTTTGGGTTTCGACCAATGTTACAGTGGAATTACTGACACGTAAATTATTAAAGAATAGAAATAACCGTCCTAATTATTTTATTTTAATTATATAATATTATACTCCATAATACAGTTTAATATTTAGTGTATGCAGTTTCTACTGGAAAAATGATTTAGGTAGTCCATTATGGGTACTATTACGTAATTTATTGATGGGTAAAGTAATATTGTATAAGTAATTGTATGTTGTGTGTTAGTTGTACCTCACCATATTCCACTCTTCATTTTTATCAATTTACATTTTTCTCTTCTCATTCTTTAATTTTCATAAAACATTCTATAATCTATTCATTTTATATAAACACATAAAAAATTGTTTACAAGGATTAGCAGAGCAAGTTTCGCGCGCTAGCGAACCGTTTCAAACAGGTTCAAAAGCGCGGGAGTAGTCGTGACATCACACCATACAATTTACAAACGACGACGGAGATCCCAGCACTCGACCGCTTGATTTCAGATAAATTTTAGGTGTATACTTAAAATGGAAACAAAAACTCCTTATTTTAAATATTGCATTGTACCGTTGTGTAAGAATACTACAATGAAAGTGCCAGATAAAGTATTTATAATATTGCCAGAAGATAAGATTCGTCGATCAAAATGGCAAAAAGCGTGTAGAAGAAATGAAAAAGACATTTCACAGACATGTAGGTCTCTACATGTGTGTGATCATTTTAATGTAAGTACATTATTAAATACTATATGTCTATCTACTAGTTTTTCGCAGGCAAGCAATAAAATATTCCGAATTCCGAATTATTGAATTTTAATTAGGGTAGGATTAAAGAAAGAATGTGTATACAATGTTAGAAAATAAGATTAGTAGATAGAATATAATTTAGTGATACTAAGTAAAGGTAATTTCCTGGTGCTAAAGTAAACAGCTATTTATTATTATACTCTTCGCAAATACGATAACGAAGAGTAGGTATATTGCATTTGATCGGGACATTTCTAAAATCGTTAATATCGCAAAGAAAAAATCATTTCGTTCGTCATCGAATTCTGAACAACTTTCAAAATGCCCGTCTGTTCATCTGTCCGTCCGTCTGTCCGTCCGTCACGTTTCTTGTAAGCACGATAACTAAAGAAAGAAAAGTCCGATCGAATTGAAATTTGGGCTATAAGTTAGTGTTAGCTAGAGGAAGAAATCCATTGTTTTTGAAAAAAATCAAATAGTAAATAAAAAAGTTATAGGACATTTTATTTAAAAATATGAATCTACAGAGGGCTGCAATTTTCAATGTGCTACTAAAATTGAAGTAATTTTCTATAGACACCAAAATGCTGTAAAATATACTACCACAAATTTCGCCTACGCAGTCGGCATCATCGGGAGATAAAAAAAAGTTGAAAATTAAATATGTGATCAATATATTAGGTATTGTAAGAATGAATCTTAGTTTATACTATAAAATATACTGCCACGCATTTCGCCAATACAGTCGGCACCATCGGGAAAGAAAATTAAATATGTAGTCAATACATTAGGTATTGTAAGAATGAAGTTTATAAGACAAACACAAGATTCTTTTCAAAAAACTGCGAAGAGTATCCTACAGAATGTGCAACAATTATATAAAAGTTCAATAACACTACTGTCTGCGAAGAGTAAAATGTTTACTTCTAGTATATATAGTATATTGCAAATACCTTTCCCTTGCCCTTTAATTTATTCTATTCAAATCTTACATTTATCTATTATGTGAATGATAACACGACACAATCACTTATTTCCCTTTCCCCAAAACATAGTACGAAAATACCTACGATAGGTAATTATACATTTGCGCAACATTTCCTTTGCAGTAAATGTCTTCTATAGAGACACTTTACACGTGTGTACAAAAAAAACACAAAAAATATAGAAGTGGCTGTTGTAAAGAATTACCCTAAATTCTTTCAAACATAAGACTAAGTCTGCTAAAAAAGCTTAGTTGCGACTAAGCATTTTGTAGTTATTTCATTTTATTCCGGGATCAAGTCATAACTATTTTATGTTTATAAATTATTACTAAAAGCTAAAAAAATACATACTTCTCTGCCTTGACCCCGCGGACCTCTCCAAGGGAAAAACTGTCACTATTTTGTATAAAAGATGCCACCATAAACATATCCACTTTAGGCAAATTATCATATTGGCCCTTTGAAAAACCTTGTTCAGTCATTTTAAAATATCTGTACAACTACAATAAGCGGTACTATAAAACACAATTATATATTTATATCAGAATAGTCACTAACAAATCAACCAAAGTCTAATAACACCATATTGTACATATGTTTATATAGAATGTCATACTTTGTTAATTTGTTTGTATTATTATTTTTAAGTATTTTATGAATGAATTGATTCTTAGTTTTCTTTTTTTCTGTATATAATATATGTATATATTAATATAAATTTTACTCTGTACCCCATACAAGTTGTAAATAATCTACTTAATTGTGAATAAAGATTTTAAATTGAAATTGGAAAACATCTGATTGTGTTGCTTCCCGGCGCGACGACTACCGAATATTGTATGGTGTGACGTCACAGTCAATAGTAGCTCGTTTCGGGCCACTTTAATTTTATCGCTGTTTAGATCCTTCATACTGATCGCGTGGAATTAGAAATCTTATTTTTTTATGAAGTACACGTTTTATTACAACGTTACGCTATGTTTTTTAGTATTATTTTTATTTTTAAAATTATAGGCAAGTTCCCTATTATTAATGTAAAATTGTATGATATAAAAGTACATAAATAATTATTTATTATTTTTTCTATTATTATAATTACAAAATATAAACAAAATAGTAAGTAAATACATACTTAAAATATATATATCAAATCAAAACACTATTACAAATTTCACGGAGGGTTTTTGTTGTTTTTATATATCCGCCGCTGAATAATTTTGCTCTTGACTATACCTTCACTCAAGCAGTTTATAGCCGGCTTAGTTACGGTGTGATTCCCAGTAGAGGCAGCACTTCCTTGCTCCATTTCTACTGGCAAAGGTACTTATTTAGAAAATTATTTTTAACGAAATGGTACGGAATAGAAATATGAAACTTGCTGAACATAATTATGAAGGTTCATTCTAGAAGCCTTGTATGAATTTTACCGATTTATGTCAATAATTATGGAGCTAGTCACATTCAAATTTTACCTATATTTACAGTGTATATTTTTCCTACATGAAGTGAAAATTAATTAAAATAAGATACATGTATTCTCTAGTGCACCTTCATCTACCGCTCTTCCAAATTTGGTGTAATTTGACCAAACCGTATGGACGAAATAAATTTTGAAAAATTACCTTACAAACACAAGTCGGATTAGCCCTCTTAATTAGATCAAATACCAAGTGTACAATAGAAACAATGGAACCTTGCAGTAAATAACGAATTTATACGATGAGTGGCATATTTGGAAGTATACAAATGCATTAAATATATGTATGACATTTAAACTATTAAATTTGTGAACAAATTAATCATAAAATTTACTGTTATACTTGTCGTCTACCTCGCATCTACCTCTCATGAATTTGAGAAATTATTGTTTTATAAGCTGGTAACCCAATTTTCATCTGTGGTGTCAAATGACAGCTTAATCTCGAAACTGTTGTTTTAGTCTTTGTGATTTTATTTATTTGCCTTGATGGAGCTAAAAATTTTATAAGAGTGGAGCAAGGATATGTTAAAGCTAGTTCTGAAAACTTACCACGAGTAGATGAATTTTATATGCTGACCCTAAATTTTGTAAGTGCTAAATGAAAAAATTTAAAGACAGAAATGTAAAGACTATTTTGAAAATTTGTTCAACCTCAAATTATAGTCTTTTCCTCATTTGATAACTTTTTTTCAAAATAACTATAAGGTGAATATTGTATATAAACATTTGCCTTAAATCATCAGTTCATAAGGGAGCTACAACCACTTAAATGGGGTACGTACAACATAATTATTTGCCAATAAATTAGAAATGTCTTAGGTTGCAAAAATTAAATTTGGAACATTTATTAATTTCATAATATTACATACATTGTCAGCTTTTTATCTGAATATCAGGGTTTGTCGGAGTAGTTACAGAAGGGGTGAGGGTGAATTTTCACCATAATTTCTTGTCTTACCTTATTTTAGATATCTAAAAACGACTGTGTTTTGAACGAAACCACAAATTCTAGAAGCTTTTAAACAAAGAATTCGTAATGCAGTTGAGTCAGTTACCTCTGATATGCTACGAAATGACTTTGAAGAATTACTAATAAAGTGGCCATGTAAAAAAATATCAAATGTACCTAATAGTCCAAGCGACGCCAGTCGGGGACCCTACCTGATAACATGTCAGGCCAAAACATAATTAAATCAGTAATACAGTAGTATATGAACACTGTGCAAGAGACTTTTTTAAACTGTTATGGTCGCGAGTGCAAAAAAATAGGCCACTTCTAGTTTGAAATTTTTCTCTTAATCTACATGAAAGTATGTCATACTTATACAGTGTGGTCCATAAGTAACGAATAAATTCGTTATCTATGTAATTTACAAGTTATGAGTAAAGTTCTGAAACACGTCAATTTTTAATTCTAAAATGATATTTTTTGAGCATAATTTTATACCTCCCCCTTCAACCTCCGTAGAGTGACAGCTACCCCTTTAAAATTTTTAAAAGGAATGAGGATGCGTGTGATAGCTCATTTGAAATGGTTTTTAATTATCTGTCCAGCAATATAACATTTTTTTGAATTTCTCTAATTTTTTTATTGAGAAATGTTACATTTTTAATGTTACTAATGGTACTTTGAACTTTTTATTACAGTAACGGTCTCGAGCGCTAATTCCTGGTTTAAAGTGTAGGAAGAACACTTTATTCTATCAGCGATATGATAGAAGCTAGGGTAACTCAGTGAAGAAACGGAATGCCAGGCGGTATGTGTGTGTGGATGTCGTTTGCGTAGCAATGGACAACTTCACCTTATCTGCCGAAAATGATTCTCGGTGTACCAACAAATTTATTACTTATATGTTTGTATTAAATAAAAGGCAGAAGTACAACTTCACTTACTCTATTTATTTAAGACTGCTTCACACATAAAAAAAGAAATAAATACTATTATACTCAACATAAATATCAACCTATATTACAAGTAAGCAACCAAGCAAGAGGTTCTGAAAGTGCAAAATAACGGTGATCGATTATGTTATAGCAAGTACAGCTAAGTTATGGAAGCTACTACTTTACTATTACTATCAACTGTTTACTACAAGCATCTACACAAGCGAGCAAACGATGATTTAAAATAACGCAAGGGTACGGCAACTACTACTACTGGTAGCTACAGCAAGCGGTTAATGAAGCGGTATTACGGTAAGCGGTCAGGGCAGCAATATAGTTTGTGGTAAGCGGTTACGGAGTACTAGCAATACACAAGTGCAGGAGGTCAGCCCAGGGACAGGCGGTATATTTGACTGTAAAATCGCAAGCGTGCTATAGTCTAAGATTAGCACCACATATCCCTGATTTGGGGTGTATACTGGTAGTGAAACTATGACTGAGACGGAACTGTATCCATACACGAGTATCCATTAGAGTTCTATCTTTAGGTCGGATATAACAGACAATGACAACCGAATATTTCCGTTGCTCTTCTAATTCTATAGCACTGTGGTTTAGTTCACTGATTCGTATGTTAGTATAAACTGTCCCTTAAACTAACTAGACCAGAGATATGCATGGATGCATGAACGTTAACGTTCGGTAATTACTTATAATTCAATGCGACAGGTTATCACATCAACTTCAAACTTATCTTCTTTACCAATGAAATTCCGTGAGCACAACTGACAGACGGATTGGCGGCACAGAGTGAGATTCTATACAAACACGAGGTATTAAAATCTTACGTATGCTACTCCGCGTTTACCTGATAAAGACCTGTCCATACACGAGGCATTAAAACTTTACTGGTACTGAAACTATGACTAAGACGGAACTCTATCCATACGCGAGGCATTGGTTGTATCTCTACGTCATTACAACAAACAATAATAACAGCGGATACCCGATGTTAGCGGTTAAATAGATAACCCTACTTGTATCAATGAATCCGTAAATATTCCTAAATATCTCTGGTTTATTCAGACAAAAATAATATAACAGTACATTCGGATACAATGAAAGAAATGCAAAATAAAAACAGTAAAATGGTCACAGCATTTCTTACCACTATCGAATAGCGGAGTGCATTGGAGATGTAGACAAGTCGAGGAAGGTGCAGCTAAGTCGAAGACGAGTCGTAGACAAGATGATTCTTTAACGCGGTGGCTTTCAATTTATACAAAAAAGTGCGTGATAGGATGGTGGGGATCTGTGCAACGCACAAGCGGGTCGACCGCTTCTCCGAGGCAAACGTTATTTCAGTTTGTCTGGGCGCATCATATTTAAATAAATTCCCTGCGTCCATTCATGTAAAAAAATGTTTATAAAATATTTCGAGACTGGGAATCGCGTTCTCATAATTTTTAAGCTATATTTCCGAAAAGAAATAATTTAAAGCGGCCAAGCGTTATTATTTAAAAATAAATCAATTAATAATAATTTATTCGGTAAATTATTAAACAAATATGAACGTATTTCTTTACTATGAATAAATGATTTCAACTTGCTTGAAAATCAAACTAAATTAAATTAAACTACTCTCCTCTTACTTGATTGCATACAAATACAATAAACGATTTACCATTAAAATAATAAACAAACTAAGATTACCCTGAAAAATAACTGGTCTGAAACAATTATATTAGAGAAATAATTGTTACTTCAAATACGGAACTTTACAAAATAAATTTAACTTTGGTTCAAAACGGTTTTAAAAGAAATGTTAAATGTTCGTTACACACCTCATGGTTCATTAAATTCGATATACGATAACTAACTGAGATTTACATACAACTGGAGTTGAAAATAAAATTTTAATACTTGTGACCATGCATATACCTTAATTCAAGTTTCGTTTGGAATTTTTAAATTTTAAGAACCTTGTTATTTAATGCAGGCAAAAGTTAAATGTAAAATAAGTTGACGGTATGTTCTAATAAAATTTTTTTTGGACTTGAAATTAATTTCTCCCAAAATTAAAGCAGTAATTAATTCAATTCAATATTAGCAATTTGTTTCAATGAAATTCAGAAATACGGTTGTTACAACAAATATTATGTTATATTTTTTTAAATACAACATATAGGAAAAAATTAACTCCTTCTATACTAACTTTAACGTAACATCATTGGTATAACTAATTTTTTTTTCTGCATTCAGATGCATGAATTATAATAAAAAATATGATCTCATCCAGTTTTCACCGATTTAAATATTTGAGAGATTTTTACATCATTTTATTCTTCTGTTTTTTACTTCTTAGACTTATTGTGTATGCTTTTCTTGTATTCTCCCATCCCTTTGCATCATTCAAATGTTTTCCTATTCGCTCAAAGAAATTTCTGCTTAATGCTAAACAGCAACTCCTCGTGAGAATTTACGTAATATCAGGAGACTTTCAAATATTTCAATGACTGAAATCCTCTTAGAGAAACCGATTGGTAGAGGCAATTTTATTTAAAAGACACACTAAAACCAATTTTACCCGTTTACAACGCTCTATAAATTAGAACGCTGTCGGTAATATTTTCAATTAGAGTGGCTATTAACCCGGCCGGTGCAAAACGATCAACCCTGTTAACTTCTCACAAAAGATCGTTCAAGAGATTATCGCCATTTTTGTCTAGTACGTTAAGTCTCAGTCTGTCGGACAGAGACAAAATACTGAAGATTATGTGGTAGCATTTAGCTTTGTAATAAGTAAAATTTTGAATTTTTGGCCTAGTAAATGAAATAAACCAACACTAGACTGCGGACCATTGGATAAATGACAACACTAATTAAAGATAAAAAAAATTTAAAATAAACGGAAGAATATAAAACTGACATGCATTGCTGAAATTTGTATATACAGGGTATGTTAAAGTAATTTCTAAATTATTGTACCTGTGTACAAGTATATTTTATTAATTAATTTAATGTAGGCTTTGAATTGTCATTGTATCATTAACAACGATTTGTTATTAATCAATTTAAAAATTAATAGAAAGCCAATTTATCTACAATCCGCTAAAGTCTATTTATGCTCCTTTAATGTACAATTCAACTGTTAGAAAACAGCTAATCTCTATTTTCAAACAGGGTATTTCAGTTAAAAGTCCCCAGGCCATTGCCTCCAAAAATAACAAAAATGTTTGATTTTGTAAATACGGTGTAATTGATACAAAAAAAAACTTTAAATAGCTGTAATTACAATTTTTTCTTGGTAGTGCACAGATATGGCGCTGCGGTCCTAACTTATTTTCCAATGGCTAGATCCTTGAAACATGATTCATATGATTAAGTGATAAATTACGTTTGTATATATATGAAATTTATTTTGATTGTATAGAAAATTTTGTAAAAACCAGCTGTTTTGTAGCTAAATGAATTTCATTCTTCCCTTTTCAGTACATGTAAATTTTTATATTAAAAATTTTAGAATATCGGTTATTTGGAATCTTCTTTTTGGTAAGCAAAGTGTTATGGTGCTGTAATGCAAAAAACTTGTATACCACTTCCGGTCAATCCGAAACTAACTTGAAGCTGCTAAATTTTAAATACAGTACCCTGTATATTATTACATATTTTGAAAATTCTTGTAATTTTCAATAATTCGTTTATAGATAAAGTTGTATTCAGGGTTGATAAAGAACATGTTTTTCTTTGTTAAAACTGTTTTATTTTGGTTAAATATTTAAAACACCTTGCCAAAAAGAACACGTTTTAAACAATTTTAAACTGTTTAAAATCGTTGTGAAGATGTAAAGAAGCGCAGAAATGCATATAAAAGTGTTCCATATTGCCTTCACATTAATCTTAATAATTGCTCGCACCTCACTATTCACATACAGGGTTTGGCATTAGTGCAGAGTCTAATATCTCGCTTATTATAAGAAATATGAAAAAAAAATTAAATAAAAGATATAGGGCTTACTTGGTGTTCCATTAAAGCGGGACAGCTTAAAGATCGAATTTTTTAAATGACATACCCTGTATATTTTTACACAGTTAATTTCAGCGTAATATTTTACGTCCAGTACTAAATTTTTATTTCAAAAGTTATTGCGATAAATATAAAAATTCACGGAAAAACAGTGCATCACAAATGTGATCAAAAAGACTTTGTTAACGACATTTAAAGTAAAACGTTTGATAAGCGCAAACAGAAAAAGGTAGCTGAAATGTCTGAGAGAAGCAAAGTTTATTTTAATGTCCAGGGGCTTCAACTTGCCAATCTTCAAACATGTAAAACTTCGTTTTTTCAAATGTATATTATTTCACCATTTTATACAACTATTTTATCCCTTCAAATTATGTTACCATAATATAGTCCCCAAAGTGGATAGTTTTTGAGAAATTTTATATCTTAAAAATAATTGCATTTTTTCACTAGTAAGCTATGACTTTGACATTTAGTAATCAAAGTTTTAATAAAGTAATGATATTACAATAAGACAAACAGTTACCGTTACATAATTTCATACTTGCAGAATTTTAGTACAGTAGTGTTTAAAATAATAAATTTCTCTACGGAAAAATTTACAGATATGGTTTTTGTACTGGGAACAAGTGATAAAAACTGTTTACTTGCGACAAGAATATATTATGAAAGATATCCAGATAGAAGCCAACCCAGAAAAAAAACTTTTGAAAATTTACTGCAGCGATTTACTCGAACGGGAAATGTCGCATATATATAAAAAAAAAGAAAGAACCCAAGAAAATTAAATGACTGTTCTGTTAAAAGTTACAGAAGATCCTCATATCTCAACTACAGAAATATCGAAACAAAGTGACATAAGCCGAACTGTCGTGGAAGAATTTTGAATAAAAACAAATTTCATCCATATCATAACTAATGCAGGAGTTATTAGATGAAGATTACGAAAAAGACTTAACATTTTGTGAATGGGCTCAACAACAAATTCTTCAAGATAGGGATTTTTTCAATTATGTGTTATTTGCTGATGAAGCGACATTCCATAAAAAATGAGTTTGTCAATAGACATAATTTCCATTATTATGCAACCGAAAATCCACATTGTATACGAACTACCAGTCAGACAAGGTGGTCATTAAACGTATGGGGTGGCAAAAACGGAAATTATGTCGTTGGGCCTTACTTTTTTGAAGGATGATTCACCTAAATTTTTTGGAGAATCAGTTACCGTAGTTAATAAATCATGTACCCATTCCAATCAGACAGAAAATGTGATATTTACACGACGGAGCGCCAGTCCACCATACATTTAAATAATGAATTTCCCAGAAGATGGATAAGTGGTGGAGGACCTTATACGCTCTTCATTAAAGTTGAATTTGAAAACTTAATATAGAGTGCTCTAATCTGTTAAACTATACACACAATTAGCAGCAACTTTATATTTTAAAAGTTTATAATGCAACGTCGCTGAGGGTAGATTTAGGGCAAGGTGCAAATCTTAGAAGAATATAATTAATTAAATTTGCAAACGCAACATTACACTTCACAGTTAAAATCTTCAGCAACGTTCTGAGAACTTTAATATGTTTAGTGGGATATCTCTATACCTAACAAAAAATCTGTGACTTTAAGAGAGTTATTTCGGTGACTAGAGTGCTTAAGAAAACAAAGCGGTCAAATTGTGCATTTGTATTATTAAATCATGTTAGCAAACAAAATTTCTAGTGAAAATGTAATAACACTTTCAAGTGTAATAGCAAATCCGTTAATTAACTATAGTAAAACTGCTTTCATAAACATATTATAGGCTTGTTTACTTTCCAAAGAGAACATAAAGGACTCCATTACAATAATTGTTACTTTCGTTTTCACTTTTCTTATACACGACTGACTGGTATTAATTCAATCACTGGTGATTTGATTACGTTCAGCGGCTTTGCTTGTTCTACTTTTGCATTTCTTTAATTCCATACTTAATCTACTTTGACTACTTCACCATTTAAAAGAGAAGGTGGGTAGGTACTGTAAAACGGATTTAGAACGTTTCATTAATAAAAAATCTGAAAAGGGAATAAGCAAATTATTCAAATGGAGGATTTAAATTAGACTATATTTTAAGCTTCAGCATCATTAATATTTCGCATATTTACAAGAGTATCAACAAGATGATAAAGAGAAAATACGTTTTACAGTGGCAAACGGTATATATTGATTCTATACTACCAAATACTAATTTGAGTCGGTTCCTTAGTTACATCTTACAAGAAGTATCTTGTTGCAATAAAAATTCATGTGTGATATGCGCAAGGATAGGATAGTGCCTTTATAGTGACAGGCTGCTTTCCGTATATTACTAATTCAGTTTATCCTTAAAAATTAATAATTTTCCCTCACATTTGAAATTATCTAAGATAACCCCAGTTTTTAAGAAAGGTGACGAGTCCGAAATTTGTAACTATCGTTCAATTCGATTGCTGACGAATTTTTAAAAACGGTGAAATATAATAGTGGGGTATTAATTTGGGTATACAGGGTGGGGCAACAGTGCGTCGGACCTCGATATCTCGAGTTCTACGATAGCTAGAAATTTTTTAAAAAATTGCAAGTAAAGTAGATAAAAAAGTCTATAACTGGAAATTATTTTCAAATATACAGGGCGAGCCAAGACGAAATTACAGGACCAAGTGCCTTTTTTTTAAATAGAATGCTATGTATATCAGTACATTTTTTGAAGCCTCCTTCTAGGCTCTATTCATTCCTATATGATTATTGGCTATCTCCCAACCACTTTGATGTAATGAATTTCTTTGTTGAAATAATGCCATCTGCAGATGGATATTAAAAAAAATCACCACAATCACAATTATGGGTTTTAAGAAAAACTTATGTGAATCCCAGTTACGAGACTTTTAATTAATGTTTTGAATCATTTTCATTTCCTAAAAATGTACAGGGTGGCCAAAAATTAGTATTCAATGAAGAACTTTTTAAATTAAATTTTCTCAATTTTTTCAAATGGAACACCCTGTATATTTTTCAACGATGTGATGTAAAAATGAAAATCGAGCATTTTTTTGTAAGTACTTCCCTATGGCTAATTGCAACAATTTTCGTTTTATTGAGCAATAATTACAACATTCAAAAATAAACTTAAAAAAAGAGATTTCTTGAAATAACTCAGTAGAAAAAATTATAATAAATATTCCACATGTTCGCCATTTTGATTGACACACATCTCTATGCGCTTTTGAAATGAGGTTTCCACTGCTCCTAAAACTGCCGGTGTGATAGATCTAAACGCAGTTATTATTCTTTCCTTCATATTTTGTACTGTTGTTGGTGTGTCTCTATAAACAATTTCCTTCACGTATCCTCATAAAAAGAAATCCATTTTTGTAAGATCTGGGGATCTAGCAGGCCATTTAGTGGGTCCATTTCTTCGAATCCATTGATGAGGGTAGGTATTATTTAAGTGGTCTCTAACTGCATTTAAATAATGTGGTGGAGCACCAACTTGCTGAAACCACATCCTATTTCGAATTTTTCCAGAGAGATTTATCAATAATTGTGGCAGATGGTTTTCCAAAAAAATGAAGATAAATAGCTCCAGTCAATGTACGATCAAAGAAATGTGGCATGTTCTCCAATAATTCCTCCCCAAATGTTTATAGACCATCTGTGCTGGTTATCACTTTGCCTAAAAAAGTGAGGATTTTCCGAAGATAATAATGGAAATTGTGCCTATTAACAAATATATTTTTATGAAAAGTTGCCTCATCAGTGAATAAAACATTACTGAAGAAGTTGACATCAACTTGCATTTTACCTCTGGCTCAATTACAAAATTGTAGGCGCTTTTGAAAATCATCATCAGATAATTCCTGTTGCATTTGAATATGATATGTATGCAACTTATTTGTTTTTAAGATTCGACCCACAGACCGTCTACTTATTCCTACTAATGAGGTCACTACTCTTTGACTCGGGATACTCAACCGTTGCCAGCACCACAGAAAACTCATTTTCTTCGTTCACAACACGTTTTATTCTTTCACTTTTTTTATATTTGACATTTCCAGTTTCCAGAAATCTATCGAGAAGGTTTTGGAAGCTGCTAACATCAGGAAGCCTTCTTTCAGGATAACGTTGGTGATAAATTCTATTGGCAAGTAAAAAAATTTCTGTCTGACTCGCCCAAAACAAAAGTCATGTCTACAAGTTCCGCTTTATTAAAATTCGTATTGTAAAATTTCAAATATTTTAAATTCAATACAAATTTTAACTAACGACCAATAAGTGTGATAAATGCTCATTTGTACATGACAATTTATACCAAACTGAGGTTTTATTGCTTGTCGAATAACGAAAACAGCAAAAAAAATGTACAAAAAAACATTACAGTAAAGGAATGGTTAAATACTATTTACTCATTTCAATGGAAATGGTCCCACTAAATGGCCTCATTTCAAAATTGCATAAAGACGTGTGTCAATCAAAATGAGCAACACGTCGAACACCTATAATAAATTTTTCTAATGAATTATTTTTTAAGTTTATTCTTGAATTTGACACTTATTTATTTATAAAACGAAAATGGTTGCAATTAGCCATAGGGAAGTACTTACAAAAAATGTTCGGTTTTCGTTTGTACATCATATCGTCGAAAATATACAGGGTGTTTCATTTGAAAAAATTGAGAAAATTCAATTTAAAAAGTTCTTAATTGAAAATTAAACACTTATTTATTTATAAAACGAAAATGGTTGCAATTAGCCATAGGGATGTACTTACAAAAAATGTTCGTTTTTCATTTTTACATCACATCGTTGAAAAATATATGTGTTCCGTTTGAAAAAAATTGAGAAAATTCAATTTAAAAAAGTTCTTAATTGAATACTAATTTTTGGCCACCCTGTACATTTTTAGGAAATGAAAATGATTCAAAAACATTAATTAGATGTCTCGTAACTCGTATTCACATAAGTTTTTCTTAAAACCCATAATTGTGATTGTGGTGATTTTTTTTAATATCCATCTGCAGATGGCATTATTTCAACAAAAAAATTTATTATATCAAAGTGGTTGGGAGATAGCCAATAATAATATAGGAATGAATAGAGCCTAGAAAGAGGCTTCAAAAAACGTACTAATATACATAGCATTCTATTTAAAAAAAAAGGCACTTGATCCTGTAATTTCGTCTCGGCTCGCCCTGTATGTTCGAAAATAATTTCCAGTTATAGACTTTTTTATCTAGTTTACTTGCAATTTTTTTTAAAAATTTCTAGCTATCGTAGAACTCGAGATATCGAGGTCCGACGCACTATTGCCCCACCCTGTATATTTAATTTGGAAGAAAAATTGTAAGAGCAATAAATTTAAACAAATTACTAAACTTCGGCTATTTGAATGTGCTGTGAAAACGGTAGTGATATAATATCGGTAGTTAGATATGAAGTGATTTGCAGAACAGAAGAAGAATAAGAAGTTGACAATAAACAAACTAACCTCATTTCTCACCTGTCAAAAGTTAAATTGACGTTTAAGTAGAGGTATGTTCATTAATGTTGCTAGAAGCAGATTTGAGCAGTAATAGCATAAAAATGGCGTTAATTTGTGTAGGAGAAGATAGTCTGATTTTGTTTATTTATTGTAATTTGCAATCTGCTTATAAATGGGTAAAATTACACTGATTTTCTATTCGAGATCAAGAGGTCGAGTAATAAAATCAGAGCAAGAAACATAACCCCATTCATTAGAACAATAGAATTGTCTGAAAAATATCAAGATATTATTTTAAATGTGACTGTGGGGAACGTCACATCTGCAATCTGAAGATAGTTGAAATTTGTAAAGAAAAATATATTTAGTTCATATGTCTATTTTTTGACAGCAATTAATGAATTGCTTTTCTATTCACAACATTTTACTAAAATTTTTAAAATAAAACTATCATGTATAAGAAAGCACATTTCTCGTGTTCATTTGTATCTTAAGGATAATTGGATTTATCTGCTTGCAAGTTCTGACAACTTTCAAAAACAACCTGCTCATATATTACTTTCTCACCCCTCAAAGTGAGGAAGTTATGTATTCGTGAAAAAAATTTTAAAATTTTTTATTACATTTCTGGACGAATCTCGACGAATTATGACGCAACACAAAATTTCAGACAGAAAAAATTTTCTGTCTGTGTGGTTCGCGATAGCAGCTACAGTTTTTAAGATAAAGCTTTCAAATTTGGAACACACATTCTAGAGGTCAAGGAAGAGATTGAATTCGTAGATGAGCAAAATCGGTCCCAATATCTAAAAAAAATATTAGTGACATTCCACCAATGTGACTTTTTTGACGTCCTTTTACAGAATTATCCATGATATACTATTGATTAAACGTCACGACTTCTTCTTAAAATCTTATTTTTCAAATAGGTTCCAATGTAATATATTGTAGTTACAATTCTGTCGAAGTATCTGCTACTTGGGGCGTTGCCTAGGGATCTATATTAGAACCTCTTTTTTGCTTTATTAATCAATGATATTGTTGATAGCCTGACAGTTTTATGCCTATTATATGCCAATGATTTAAAAATTGTTTGCAGCGTTGCAAGATTATTCATAACAATAATTATATACAAGTTTTAGGTATATTAAATTTTCATGCTCCTAAAACTGGGGTAAGACAAGAAAATTTATTTTATTTGCCAACTGCATGAACGAATATGAAAAACATACTCTTCTGCACAATATGTGTGACAAATATAACAATCTGAATTGCACAATTGACATTATGTCCTGCAATATCCAGTCAATACAAAAATTGATTTTACAACAAAGAAGGTTTAGTGCCATATACCCCAAAAACGAAACAATTATGCAGCTACAGACACGTGTTTCGGAGTTATTGCCCCTCATCAGCGTAGCGTAGCTAAGGAATTGGATCTAGGATGGAATAGATCAGGAACAAGAACTAAAATAAGGCTGGAAAGTACAGTACACAGTACTCAATTAGTGTCTTCATGTTCCCATGTGCCACATTTGGGGCCTCGATGAGCACAGTCAACACACAGAGCCCTATGTTGACTTATTTCTTCGCATCTTTTCGGTTAGTTCTATGTTATTGTACTTTTGGTGATATATTTTTTCTTCAACATTTTGGCATATTCCATGTTTTATTTTTTCTCCATATATACTTATATTTAGTTGATTGATTCGACCTTTACTTGATGAATATCCGTTTTACAACTAAACACAAAATAAACTTATGTTTGATTTTCACAATTTAATTAACTCATGACAATTGCTTCGTGTTTTCTTCCTGTGTTGTTAAGAGTCTTGTACTCACCATATGATAAAGCCACTGTGTGGCGAAATAATTGTCATGAGTTAATTAAATTATGAAAATCAAACATAAGTTTATTTTGTGTTTAGTTACTTATATTTAATATTTATCTCCTCAAATATCAATATTTATTGATTAAGTGCATACGCGAGCCGCCATTTTGAATGAAAAGTGCAAAGAATTGGGTTTTCAAAATAACTCCGCGACGATTAATCCCACAAGATAAAGAAGTCGAAATTCCTTACATTTTTTTGTATATAATAATAATAATAATAATAATAATATAATAATAATAATAATATAATATATTTTTTTGTCTACTATGAAACGAGTTGCAGCAGCGGAAAGATGAACGTTTTCCAAAAAATCGTCAAACTCCTTTCTCGTTCTTTTTTTATTCCTTCTGGCTATTCATTATATAATTATAATAATTTGTAAACTCAAAGCAAATTCATTTCCACACCATCATGAGGTACAATAAATGGAACGTTTTTTTATCGTGGTATCCCCAGTAAGCCAGTGATTGTTATTACTTTTTTCTCCTTTTCGACAGGGGGCGCCTCAGATATAAATACATATGTATGCATAATTGAGGATACACCTCACTGTAAACTGTAAAGCAGACTCAAATTGATGTGAAATATTTTTCAACTAAATCAGTAGTTAGATTTGTAGTTTCAGTATGCTTTCTTATAGGATTTGTGTGTGGATTGGTAGATCGGTAAAATTCATTGAAAATCGGTACGTAGTAAAATTAAGAATTTTTTTTGTAATTCAAGAGAAATATTATAAAAAGTGCTCCACGTGTTGCCCATTTTGATTGACACACATTTCTGTGCGTCTTTGAAATCAGGTTTCTACTGTTCATAAAATTGCCGGAGTGATACTTCTAAAAGTATTTATTATCATTTCCTTTAAATTTTGGATTATTGTTGGTGTGATGTGCATCATGTAACACGCCTATTATAATACCTTCTCTTGAATTATTCGAGAAAACCCGCATTTTTAATTTTTATTGCTGAATTTTGCAGTTATTGTTATGGTCACAAATAGCCATAGGAATATAAGTACAAAAGATTTTCGTTTTTCCATCCTACATCACATGGTCCAATAATATACAGGATGTTCCATATGAAAAAATTGAGAAAATTCTGTTCAAAAAGTTGAAAATTTAAACATCCTTTTTGGCCACCCTGTATACTTTTAGGAAGTGAGTTAGTTTAAGCAAGTGCTGTTATTGGAATAATTAGTCAAAGATTTAAGGTTGCAAAAGCTCATTAGCAAAACAGTTTTTCTTATGCTTAAATGGTGGTAATGTAGTCTTAAGAAAAAAATGTTTATGATAATGCAGATCATCTTAGCAAAACATTTTATATGGTCGATTTCCCTCAGTGTATAGAATTGAAGTAAATATCGCCATAACCAGTT
Source organism: Rhamnusium bicolor (assembly GCA_029963845.1). Lineage (NCBI taxonomy): Eukaryota > Metazoa > Arthropoda > Insecta > Coleoptera > Cerambycidae > Rhamnusium > Rhamnusium bicolor. The sequence continues at coordinate 190,456 of JANEYF010000887.1, forward strand.
AATGTTGTTAACCAAATGTGTTACTTTTCTATAGTTTTTACATACCATACTAACTTGGAACTAGTCGGTTGTGGCTGACTATATTTAAGCATAATATTTTTTAATTCTGTCATGAGTTGACCCTTCATCTATATGGAATACGAAATTAACAAATTTGCAATACACTTGACATACAAAATAAAAGTAACTAGAGTCCAAGGATGGGCTCTTGAGGAACTGCATGATAAATTTATATCGTTTATACTGTATTTTGATGGTTATTTTCTAAATGTTTTAAATAATTTCAGTGCTTTAATTCGCCGACGACTTTTAAGATTATGACATCTGTCGTGAACTTCTTAGACTTGAAACCAAATTACTTTGCGAAAAAAGGTATTAATTTTAAAACGCATGTATTGTTTTGAAATGTTTGCCACACTTGTTTATTTAATTATTTATTAATTACACTATACAATATAACTACTGGTGGTTCGTGTTTACCGACCTCCATAAGAAATTCCGAAAGAATGAAGGACATTATATAGTTGCCTAGGGGTTTTTGTTTCTGTATTGTAATTGGAGGGAATCATTTCTAAAATGTAAACATTTTTCTTTTTTGCAGATTATATATTTTTTTAACCTCAATATTTTTTTGCTTTTAATACTAAGAATACTCTTATTTAATCCAAGGTAATCTTTCTCGCAGATAAAACATCTAATTGTTTTAATAGTTTCTATGGTAAAATGCATTTGAAGTGTCGTGTTTGATTTATTATCGTCCTAAAATTTGTATTCTAGCGCATTCATAAGATTGATGATACAAAATATAAGAAACCATAGGTATTTATTATTATTGTTATCATTTATCATTTTAGGTGTGAAAGAATGCTTATATAATACCCAATAATTATTTTATTATTTTTTTTCTAGAAATATAAAGGTTTTTTTCGATAACCTTGTATGAACGGAAAAATGAATTTATTCCATATTATTATTACATACTGTATAACTGCATTATAATCCTAATAAAAAAGCAATAACGTATTAACACCTTTATCTTTATATAAAACAATACAAACAATTATAGTATTGATCATACATAAAAGATAAAAGTTTTTTATCTTTTTCTTTTAACATCAGACTTTTAAAATTCAATATATCGAAAGTGTTTGTCATAATCTACTTTGTGTGCCTAAAATATTACATATTACCAAGTTTTATGTCAGAAATAACTTATGAAACATGTTATATATCCTTTATTTTGAAAACTTGCAGCAAGGGCACTGGAGTTAATTGATGTTCTCATTCATATCCATCTTTTCAAGTAGGTATTCCTCTTCTCCATATTCATTCTTGTAATCCGAGTTAGACCCATCTGGGTAGTTCGAGTTATGAGAATCTTCCAATCGATATTTAAAACATTTTAATCAAAATTTAATTCTCTACCACCAGTACATTCATCAAAGAAAAATTTTTCGCCTAGTGGTAAATTCCTACTGTTAGTAAACGCGTTATCGATGATTGTTATGGTCCTGTTGCGGAGCAATGAATAATTAAAACCTGCTCTTCTGTAATCACATTTTTGTTGACGATCTTTAATAAAGCTCTCTGAAATTAAGTTCAACAAATGATCGGAGGCACTACTTTTGCTACTAGAAAGTAAATGTTTTCAATAGATTACTGGTCAATTAAATCTACCATTTATGTAAATTTTATTTTTTCTTCACCTTGTAAAGATTTCTTAGTGAATTCAATGCAATTGCATTTCCAGCTTTTATTTCATTTCGTTTAATGGTTTATTATAAGATAATGGTTGAAGTCGCTAGCGTATTTCCACTAATTGCTACCATATGTTCCACTTTATTTCATGAATAAAAGATTATTATTATGCTATACTTCAGTCTGAAATAGAGTTAACTAAAAAAAGAAAAATCCATTACTGTTCACTGAAGTAGCTGCCTCTGATATGTAAATGGATTAGTGCTACTTTTATAGAGATGTTGAGGAAAAATTAAGAATTATATGAATGTAAAAGAAATAAGAACGTCAATAGCTTATGCATTTTCATTTTAACAACTTGGCCTTAACTTTAATGTGAAGATGACGAACCACATGGTAGTTATTACATCCTAAAATCAGTACAAAATATTAGTCTTCCAACTTGAATTTGTGAACTTACTACCATTCATTTGAGAGATCCAAATTCCAAAGGTCTAGTAATCTTAATGTTAATAAATTGGTGGTGACGACGTCAGTTATATGTCATTTTTTCTTGGCTTTAAACAACCAGTGAGTTTCTAAAAGCCTTCCTTCTTTTGTGTTACGAAATTAATAAAAAACACTTGGTATTGCCTAAGTACAGACTTTTATTAAAGCACATTTGATTTTTGGTTGTCTCGAAAATAGTTTCAGATAAAATGGACTATTACTTCATTTTGTTAATTAATACAGAATTATTGATTGCTTTCGATTTGTAAATCGGATTTACTGGCACAGTAAACGTCCAGATTTGCTGGGTAAGTTGTAATTTATAATTTCTTTATTAACAACCACGTGCTTGAGTTGACTGAATAATTTTTGTTCATAATTTATTTTAAACATTTTTGATACAGTTTTTTGGTACGGCTTAAAAGTTTACCTTATTTTTGGATTGTACTTTTGAATATTGGATTTCGGATTTTGGAAATTTGGCAAGTTAATTTTGAAGATTATATTGTACCACCTACCCCTATTATTAAACTTATAAAACTATTGTGTCTTGAAAAATTTTAGAAAGTATACACTTATTTGGAATATTCAGGCAAAGAAATCCTAATGAAGATTTTCGTACCCAACCGTAGATGGTTTTTGACAAACCAACTCAGGCAGATTACTTTAGGTTCTGGAGCTGCCTATGCTGCTGTATTTTAAGATGTGTTATAAATTGTTTATTTGAAAGATCATTTGATAATTTGATATTTTATATTCTATAGTTCATAATTAAATATAATTTACCATTCAAGTACCTTAGTGGTTTTCTGTATATTTTTTTGCTTATTTTTAATTATTAATTAAATAAAATTAATAAAACCGTAAATATTTATTTTTACTTTATGATGATGCAAATGATGGATGCACCAAGGCAATATTTTTTAAAACCCTTATTGCACGACATTTTTAAAAACGAGTAAAATCAGGTAAACAGCTAAGAAAGGAAATAACTAGAAACACTTGAACCTAGTCATTCAAAGCAACGATTACTAGATCCCATATCTCGCAGTAATTAACTGATGGACGAAGGATTATTGCATTACATAGCGTAAAGAGTATAGAGCGGGCTATACGCACAATCAACAAGGTTAGAATTTCAGCAGAATGACGTAGATAGTATTATTAACTACCTCTCCCCTGGATTTGTATTCATTTTTCAATGGGTAATGTTAGGTGCGCCTTGAACTAAATCACATAGCTGTATATCCATACTATACTTCTAACACTAGTAAGAAGGAAGAAGCGCCGTTCTGTTCTCCCACCTAAAGTCGGTTATAGTTTGGAAAGAGACAAACATTTGAGAGTAGAGTATGAGCAATAAAGATAGATAGATATTTAGTGCAAAAATCTGCAAAGCCAACTGTTCCAGTAGAAATCAGTGGCACCATCTGGAATAGACTGGCAGAAACAATTCATTGCGGACAACAACAAACTGGAATAAAATGGCTTGCAATTTCGTTACAAACTAACATTTTTTTAAATGGAATTCCATGTATATGAGAATATTTTTTGAAAGGTTTTTGTGGTCTCCTTTCACTCCTGTATTATCACTGAATCTCTCCCAACCATTTGTATGTAATGATTTTTTTTTATTGAAATTATGCCATTTATACGTGTATATTAAAAAAAATCACTACAGTCACAATTATCGATTTTAAGAAACAATATGTTAGTGCCAATTATGAGACATCTGTGTGATGACACTTAGCCATTTTTATTTCCTAAAAGTGTACAGGGTGGCCAAAAATAATGTTCTGATATACATGGCACTTCATTTAAAAAAAATTTTACTTGTCCCTGTAGAATCTTCTTGGCTCACCCTGTGTATTCGAAAATAATTTCCGGTTATAGGCTTTTTTTGTCTAGTTTATTTATGTTTTTATATCAAATTTCTAGCTATCATAAAACTCGACATATCGAAGTAGAACACACTATTGCCCCACCCTGTATATGGCTAGCTTGTAATATAAAGTAAGAAACAAAATATGCCACAATTTGCCAAAAAGACATGCCGATTCAGTTTTTATCGTTTTGGCGGAACGTCGGTAAAACTTAACAAGATATTGCACACATGAACGCAATGCTTCTTATTAGTAGCAATTACTCGATAAACGTTCAGCGCTTCATCTGGAATTCAACGTTGACCCATCTTCTATTGGTGAAAGACCTGTACATTCAGTTTATTGTATTGGGCCAGCCAGGGTCACCTTATTATAATTATCGGCGCTCTCATGCAATAAATCGAGGATACGCAGTTGTCACTTATAAAAAAATAAATTCTTAGTTGTGGTTTATTTTACACATTTATTTACTTAATTTTCAAACATTAATAATATGAAGCATACATAATATAAGTTATCCAACTAATAATGATGCAACGTTAGTATTGGAGAAAAACAAATTTTTTTCTCTCTTCATTGTGAAAGTAAAATTACATGACATGAAATATGTCAAATGCAATAATAAATTTACTTTCTGGTATAATATATAGAATCTGGCATCAGTGTGAATACAATTTATAAATAAATATTTAATTACTATTTAGGAATAATTTTAAAATATCTAAAAAGAATATACTGGTTGAAACATAAAGCAAAATAACACAGAGGCATCTCGTTTGAGGTAGGCTTAATATTTCGTTTTCATAACTTTTTATGGCTTACATTTTTCCAGTTTTTTATAATTTTAAATGTTATTCTTGTTTGAGGTCACTAGAGTTGTATTATTTTCTAGATTTTCTTTAAAAAAATTCGATGTTTTAGACGTCTGGCAATACAAAGAAACCAAAAAAATTCGGTGTGTTGTCTACAGCAGTGTGTGTGCATATTTTTCTCATCATCTCTATGCGAAATTCTTCAGAAAACATGAAAAACAGTGCTCATTGCTAGCCTGAAAACCAATGTAATTCTGTAAAAATGTTATAGTTGATAACTATAAAACCTGGTTTTGTTATTTACAAATATTTTATTTTACAATACTAACTCACTGTTGTCTTCACACCGAAATTTGTAAAATATTGTGCCCTTTCCACTAATTTCCTTGGGGTAAGCGTGAACACAGTGAAATTGTGAACTGTGTGGTAGACCCTTATATTAGAATTTTGAAATTAAATACATAAAATATATGTAGCGTATTTAATTTTAGGCTTTAGGATTGCTCCAATTTATATTTTACCATTGTTTAAATTAATGTAATTTGGTTCAAAATTTATTAAACCGATTAGCGGTAAGCCCCCTTTACAATAGCCTAGGTGCAATATTAAATTTGGGTCTTTCTTGTGCTTGACTCTGAATTATTAAAATGGGTCGATATCAAAACATACAAAACCACACTTAGCTCGTTACACTGTAGATTAATTGTAAAAGGGAACAAAAGGGATGTTGTGTTATTTTACATTACTACGTTTGCTGCAAAATGGTGAGAAACAAATGTTAAAAATTGCATTAGTGGGTTGATTTAAAATACGCACGAGAGAAAAATAATGAGGACAGGAGAAATAAAAAGGTTGAAAATATAAATATAGGTGTACAATGTACCTACTATAAGACCGAGTGGCATTATCTTAAGTATACAAAGTGGATTAAATGGAGGCAAAATTTTCCATAATCAGCACAGTTTAAAAATGAAACTTATAATAATAATACCCAATTAATTATAAATATATATGATAATGATAATAATAATAAACTTCATGATGAGCGGCTCGCAGAAGGAAGCATCTTAAGACATTAGATGTCGGAGATACCTATGCATACCTAGGTGTGCAACGAAAGCATATCTAGGATGCTAAACAAAGGAATCTCTCCATGGTAGGTACTCGTACCTACTCCGAAAGATTTAGTTTTTCTAACTTTGGGGTAAGAACAAGGTGTCTGACGATAATATGTTTCGGTTCTGCTTTACTTCTTCGGAGTAGCGAAGTGGACAGTAGACGCGCAGCCCCAATTACACAAATACCCGCAAGCTGATCCTAGATCCTAGTCGTCTGTTTCTTAAGTGGACCTCCCACATCAACCGCGGTGCCAAGGACTTTTGAGTCTGGAGTGTATATAAAATACATATAAAATTAATTTCTTCTATTAATTTTTTAAGGTCAGCCGGGTTTAAGTCAGAGGCCGAGAGATTAATTATGGCCTACCAGGATGGTGTTATCAACACCTTGGTCTACCGTGTGGGGTGTAGAGGTTCCTGACACTAACTGCAGGACCTGCTGGCAGGCGCCGGAATCGCTCATGCACTTACTCTCTACATGCCCCATATATGCGAAATGGTCGTCCAAATAATCGATGTACTCGGACGGATAAAGACTACGCTGCTCTCGTAACTGAAGACCATACCGGCCTGCCAAAAATCAGCTGAGCAGATGGCAGGCCAAATGCAGAAGGCGGTTATTATGGGTTCTGTCTTCTGAGGGCACACAGTCACTAACCCTGCAGGATGTGGGGAGTGGTTAATGTGTCGGCGCGACTCCCGTGAGGCGTCGGAGGTCACGGGAGGACTGTCCGGCATTGGTTATTCCGAAAAAAAAAAGTAATAAATACATTTATTTATCATATAACTATAATTTTTGTATTACAATATTTATATATTTAAAATAGATAATTTGGAACAAAAAAGATTGAAACTCAGTTCACTGTAATCAGGGCTACAGCATCTGCTCCACCGTTCAACCTTTTTCTTTTTTTACCAAAAACTATTTTAGATTTTTGTAATTACTAGAAGTTGTTACTTCAACAAAGAAACCGGTCAATTGAAATAATTGTGTTTTATTTTTGTCCAAATACCCACGATTTGTTGTTGTATTGATGATAGATACTTATTTGGACACTAATTTGATAAAATTGATAAACACAAATTTTCTAAATGTAGTTTTGAACGATTGCAGAGACTTTAATTTAAACTCGTCATTTAGTTTATTATACAGGTTAACAGTCTCATAAGAAAAAGATCGTTGATAGAGAGTTGTGGTATTGCGTGGTAGTAATGAGAGTAAACTTCTATGACGAACATTTAAATTATGGACATCAGTGTGAGATCTTATTTTATTGTATAAATGTCTACTCGTAGGCGATTTTAGTAGAATTAATTTGTGATAAAAATATTAAACATTATGTACTCGTCTTTTTTCATATTTAGACACAGAGTGTCTTACAATTCATGAGATACGTGTTCGAACTTTCTAATTTCATAGATAAATCGCGTTGGTGGCACTGTGGTTGTTCTTTAACTTTTATACATAACTTGTAATTTCTAACCTACGACCATTATACAAGCTACTTATTAACCAACAATATGGATTTAGAGAAGGTAGATCAGCGCAAGATGCCATAGTATTTAGCTGGTAGAATTTACGAAGCTATGTATAATTCTGAACTAGCTGGAGGCATCTTCTTTGATTTTGCCAAGGCATTTAATACTGTTAGTTGAAAGTATTGATTATCGAGGTTGTTCTTATAATATAATGGATCAGTGATTTAACCAACAAAAAACAGTGTGCTAGAATTGAAAACTGATTAACAATAAGAATACATGTTAAGGTGTCCCAGAGGCTACAGTACTCGGACCTCTACTTTTAGTGTAGATGTTAATGATTTATCTAAACTTCAAATGATAATCATAATAATTTTTACAGATGACACCGTATTAATTTACAGAACTAAAGGTTGACCAGCTTTATAGCGGTTAAAAAATAATTTTCTAATAGTCATGGACTTGTAACCATCTAAACATATAAACTACTGACAGTCAGTATAAAAAGAAACTGTACCTTTCACTAGTTACTCGCGTCGTATTTCAGCATTTTATCACATTATTCTTAAAAGTTATGATAATGATAAAAACGTGATTTTAATCACGGTTTAGTTTGATCCACATAGTATATTACTACAAATCAAATTTTTATATTATTTGTAATATTTAATTCGATTTTAGGTTGTATCATTTTAATATATTGTTACTTCTACCTATTGTAATAATTTCAGAATGTGTCCAGAGATGGCGCTATTAGTACGAAAACTAAAGCTAATAGCCAAATTAGTCTGGATTCTTAAAGAAGGATCTAGAATTGTTCGAGAATGGTAGGGAATAATCAAGAAAGTTCTAAACTGTACATAGATGGATATATAGGGCACATAGTGGATCAAGGAGCTCAGTACCGATATGGAATTGTACGAGTAAATTTGAAATAAGTCAGAGAATAAAGTAGTGGTTTTTAAGTGGCTAATTGTGGTTATCGTTAAGTCATACATTAAGTCATTATTGTTCATTATTAATTAGTTAATAAAGTAATGAGTAAGTGTTACTAGGAGTTTCAGTCTACGAATCCACGGTTTGAGATATTTATGAGGACAGTAAACACGTAAAAATATTTAATATTTTAATTATTTTCAAAAATGTTCAGATATTAACCATAAGGTTAATTGTTTCGTTTCTATTAAAAGTGTCGATTCACATTAAATAAATTAGGACAAATTTTGTTTCTATGATTGTAAGTGCAAACAACATTGTTTTAATGTTTAAGTGTTTTTACATACATAATGAGCATTCCTTTCGTGGCTGGTCCGTAGATAAATTTTCATAATAATATTATTATCGAATTATTGAATGTGGTAATATTTCCAAAGTTATATTTTTAAGGTATTTACCTAATTCATTAAAGTATTTTATAAATTATGAGATAAACTAAAATACTTTAACACCTTTTATGATTTTTATTTCATAGGACAGAAACACATAATCCGGTATAAATAGAAGTTCCCCAGGAAGTTTGGTGCTAATTATTCCTGTATTATTAATTAGTGTGATTTATAATGAATGCATCGTGAAAACCTACCAACGTGGGATTCCTCTTAATAGCTCTGCTGTTGGCTTTAACTTTACCATTCCGCATGTACAGGCTAAACTAAAAGCGAATATATGTTTTGCGACTAATTTTGTTATTTACGATTCACAGCGTGGTGCGAACAAAAAACAAAACTTAATTGGTGTTTTCCTTTAAGCACTTTGTTCTCATTTAATGTTACTGCTAATGTAATAGCCTCTCAATATAACGAGTTTGGAAGTTCGGAGATTGGGTGGTACGATTTAAATGTAGGTATAGCTTGAGTAATTTTGAATGAGTGGTTTTGAAGCCATTAAAAGGGTAAAGAGATATTTAGGCTGAAATCAAACGAAAGGAATATTTTTCTCAATTGCTGTGATTTAATTCGAAAATGTGTAAATAAATACGTTATTTGAATAAATTGTAATTAGATATAAATAAAGTATTTAATAAAAAAATCGTCATTTGGTTTGTTGTTGGTATGATAGGTGCTAACTAATTGCAAGCAGGTGGCTCCATCTGTTGATTCAAACAGAGTAATAATTTCACAACTACCTTTGCAGAATATTAGTAATAGAATGTGATAATTTTATTCTCGATTTAAAAAATTCACTTTTTAGAAAAGAACAACTTATTTAAAAACAGAAATTGCAAAATAAATACAAAAAATGACCTTTATTTTAAGATGTTAACAATAACACGGTGAAAAAACAAGTGTCTTGTCTTTACAATTCAGATTAGCTCGTCGCTGCTGGTTATCTCTGCTGACGGTGCATAATGAGGGCACCGGCACTATTTACTGGGATGTATCTTGATAAGTAAAGTTGGCCCGTTTTAATACAGTCTACCAAGCGAAAATAGAGGGCGAACGTACGATATGCGACTAGAACTACGCATATTAACAGCAGAGATAAAGGAACCAGTGGTTTTGTGGTTTTGTTTCTTGAGTTTACTGCGTCACAAGTTATAGATACTTTTATTAGTTTTAGTGTGCGTTTAGTGCGAATTTCTATACTTTATTTATTTTTTGTTTGTTTTTAATGTGTTGTGATGAACGCGGCAAGGATGCAGGTCACATATGTTATAAAAGCTGCTGTACAAATAAAAGGTATACTGGAACGTTGGATTTTTTTCTTTTCATCGTGATCCTGAAAAGTAAGTACCGTATCTGAGCAAAATATAAAATATAAATTTTTTATTTACACTAATATTAATTCCTGCTAAATTAAAGGGGTTACTCAATATTTAAAAGAAAAAACTTGTTAAGTTGTTTTTAGGAAGGATATTAAAGAGAATGAAAAGGAAATTTGTACTAAAGTTAGATATTGCCAAGGATATCAATATATTGTTTGTACATGAACAAAATGAATATTTTTTCTACGCTTTATGAAACAAATACAATTATTTTATTTACACTCTGTATTTTTTTTTATTTAACTAGAAAATCTTAGATTTTTTATTTTAAGCATGTAAAGTGTCAAAAAATGAAATATATGTATAATATAATATAGTTCAATTTGAAAATACGCCTTACTATTTACATCCCAGCGTACAAGTTTAGCAGAGGATACTATAGGTTTATTAATGATGCAAGTGTATGCTGACAACTATAAACAAGTGTTAATGGATGTGATGTAAGAGGTGAGTTTTTGTAAGTTATACCATCCCTCACCGACGTCCGACGGCAGTCAACTTCTTAAAATGTGCTAGCTTTAGTGATAAGTTTTGAGTATTACATAATTTCTATAATTAATGAATATATGGATATTTTCTTTATGTGTTTAACTTTAATATTATCTAAATTTTTTTACTTTTTTTGTAGATTATGTCCGTTTTGGTTTTTATTTAAATTACCTAAAACCTCCGTCTGATGTTATACTAAATATGCAATGTGTAATAGTGTTGAGTATGTCAAATGATATTAATTACACAGGCACACAAAAAAAATTTCTGTACTTTAAATCAAAGCCAAGAGTCCTTATGTATTTTGATGTGGTGAAACTCAATCTGGCCATAAAAATTACTGCTCTTGTGTAAATTTTTAGCTACGGGACATTTTTAGCAACAGACAATTAGACAATTAGGCAAAAAAAATTAGAAAATTGTTTTGCCTAAATCATCGTAATCTACGTTTTCATGGGTACTAAATATGATTTTTACATCAAAATAGACTTTTTGGCAGCTCCCAACTGTCAAACCGCAAATTGTAAAATTCCAAAATTTTTAAGAAAAGCTTCTTCTATGTATAAAACTATATCACTACAAACATTTTCGAGGGTGCTAAATATGATTTTAACATCAATATAGCCTTTTTAGTAGCTGCCAACTGTAAAACTGTCAATTTTCACATTCGAAATTCTAGATAGATAGTTTGAGTGGCATGCAAAAAAACTTTTATTAATTTCTTTTTCGAAATCAGTAAATATGATTTGGTTATAGTAATTATGTATCTTTATATATATAATTCTTCTGTCCTTGTGTATGTGACTGAACTCCTCCTGAACGGCTGGACCGATTTTGATGAAATTGTGTGTGTGTGTATTCCAGTGGATTCGAGAATGGTTTAGATTCACAATTCAGTCCACTGGAAAATGTTTATTTAATTAATTTTTTATTTATAAATTCTTGTTGATCTTGGAATGTTTTACATTGGATCCGGCAGACAGCGCTGCGATCGCAGTGTCGAATATTCAAAAATATTTTATTTTAATTTCAGCTTGTCCCGATAGTTGGCGCTGCGATCAGATTCATGATAATTTTGTGTTATTTTTGTGTCAAAATAAATCACTTGCTAAAATTTAAGACGTGTGTACAGGACAACGTCTGTCGGGTCCGCTAGTATATCTATAGATTTTAATAGTACTTTGACAATAATCGTCAAAGTTATGTTGTGCACCCTCAAAAACGTAGGTAGTGATAAAGTTTTACAAATTTTTTTTTTTGAATTTTGGAATTTATAAATTCGCTGCAGTTGGCAGTTTGACAGTTGGCAGCTGCCAAAAAGGCAATTTTATACTTTTACACATGAGAGAAGCTTTTCTTACAAATTTTGGAATTTTACAAATTACAGTTTGACAGTTGCCAGCTGCCAAAAAGGCTATTTTGATATCAAAATTATGTTTAATACCCATAGAAATCTAGATTACGATGATTTAGGCAAAAAAATTGTCTAACAAAATTGTAATTTTTTTTTTTTAAAAAGGTGATTTTTACGCCATCTGTAGCTAAAAATGTCCCGTAACTAAAAATTGCAATAGCTGTAATTTTTATGGTCAGATTCGGTTTCAGCACATCAAAATACATAGGGAAACATGGTTCTGATTTAAAGTACAGAATTCTTTTTTTGTGTGCATGTCGTGTATTAACTTTCAGCTATGGCATATTAAGTGTAAAAATAATGTTTCACTAGAACTACTATGGATACATAATGTGTCCATATATTAATTACATGATTTGAACATAGAAATACTGGTCATGTGTAGCTTCTATTCCAAGTTCTTGTAATGTACGTGAATAAATTTATCATATACGTTAAATACCCATATGTATTTAATATACAGTATGGGGCCATAGTGCGTCCGACTTCGATATCTCGAGTTCTATGATTGCTAGAAACTTGATTTAAAAACAAGAGTAAACTAGAAAAAAAAGTCTATAACCGGAAATTGTTTTCGAATATAAAGGGTGAGCCAAGACGATTCTACAGGGTCAAGTAACATTTTTTTAAAATGAAAAGCCATGTATATCAGAACATTTTTTGAAAAATCTTTGTGGCCTCCTTTCACTCCTCAACCACTTGGATGTAATGATTATTTTTTTGTTGAAATTATACCATTTACACACATGTATATTAAAAATATCACTACAATCACAACTACAGATTTTAAGAAAAAATATATTAGTACCAGTTATGAGACATATGTGTGATGACTCTGAATATTGAATATTGAATATTGAATTGAATTGAATATTAAATTGAATTGAATATTGATTATTGAATAATAGTTCAGCAACAAGAATTAAAAATTAGGGTTTTTTTCAAATAATTCAAAAGAAGGTAACATAATAAGCGTTTTACATGATGCCCATAAAAACATCACACCAACAACAATCCAAAATTTGAAGGAAAGGATAATAAATGCTTTTAGAAGTATCACTCCGGCAATTTTATGAACAGTAAAAACCTCATTCCAAAGACGCATAGAAATGTGGCAACCTGTGGAGCACTTTTTAAATATTTTAAATATCTTCTCTTGATTTACAGAAAAAAAATATATTTAATTTTTATTGCCGAACTTTGCAGTTATTGTTCCATAAATCGAAAATGGTTACAAACAGCCATATGGATGTATGTGTACAAAAAATGTTCGTTTTTCAATTCTACATCACATCGTCCAAAAATATACAGGGTGTCCCATTTGAAAAAACTGAGAAAGTTCAGTTCAAATAGCTGTGTAAATTTAAACATTATTTCTGGCCACCCTGTATACTTTTAGGAAATAAATATGCACTAACATATTTTTTTCTTAAAATCGATAATTGGGACTGTAGTGATTTTTTTAATATACACGTGTAAATGGCATAATTTCTACAAAAAAAAATCATTACATCCAAGTGGTTAGGAGAAAGTCGATAATAATACAGAAGTGGAAGGAGGCCATAGAGGTTTAAAAAAATTTTCTGATATACATGGCATTCCATTTAAAACAATGTAAGTTGGCCCTGTAGAATCGTCTAAGCTTACCCTGCATATTCGAAAATTTCTAGTTATAGACTTTTTTGTCTAGTTTATTTATGTTTTTAAATCAAGTTTCTAGCTATCATAGAACTCGACATATCGAAGTTGGACGCACTATTGCTCCACCCAGTAAATACATAGTACATACCTACATGGTATATGAGAATGCAATATACATAAAAGTTGCTGATGTTAGTACAAATATCTTAATGTGTAATAGTAATAAAATAATTAATTGTTATTTCAACTATAAAAAAAATTGCCGCGTTTAGCTAACATAACCCTTGGGAGGTTGACTGCAGCAGTTCGCTGAACGAGACGGTTGACTATATGCGTTAAATGGAATGGGTTGAGCGCTAATTCTCAATAGTTGCATTCGCAAAACGTACCCATTGACTTGTAACAAAGTAAGGATTATAAGCAAAGAACACTATGATCCAATTAGACTAGTTTGTATTATATGGTTGAAGTATTGCAGTTTATTTTTAGTAAGGTACAAACAAGGAAAAACCTCCCGAAGAAAAGCTGGATTATTAACACAGAATGTTAGAGAAACATTAGGAGCTCGTCTACAACGGTTTCCAGTTGCATGGTGCATGAAGTATAAAAATACCAGACTTAATTAACTTAACAAGATTGCAAAAGAATGGCATATAATTACAATAAGCATTATGGAAGTTTATATAAGTATACTGCAAATTAACGAAGACTGAAATATAACTAAAGAGGAAAATTTAATAACAACTGAATTTTAGAAAAGGAGAGAAACATCTTCCAAGAAAAATTTCCTGTCACCTCTAATTACTTTCAATGCTGAAAATTAATATTTTTGTACATGGATAATTTAGTGGTTCAATTTTAAATTATTTTTTTATATATTATAATAATTTCTAATGATTTATCATTGTAAATTTACGTAGGTAAATGTGTCCCTTCTCGACCAGTTAACGAGAAATTACTACTTCTAAAAAGTATGTAAAATGAATTCTGAAAATTTAAAGCTTAATTTTTTTACTATACATTTCTTGGAGATATACTAACTGATTTCTATACTGTTAATTTTAGCAAATTAAATTCTATTTACTTCAAATTCAATAATTTGAGAAAAAAAGTACATTGTGCTGGTTCTCGACCAGCTGTGATTTATTGTCGACCAATAAGACACTAGTTCTCGACCGGTGGTCGGGGAATATAACCTATAATTTCTAATTTTCGGACAGGAGACAGGAGGCAGTATGAAAAAATAACCAGATTAAGTAAAACACTGATAATTTTTTTTATTATCTTGATATACCCATAAAAGTTCTGAAGGTAATAATATTTATTGCGAACTTTAAAAACAATATATCTGTATAAATTAAATAAAAATAAAAGGAACTGGGTAGGTAAGTATATTTGTACATATACGCAAAAAAAACGGACATTAAAATAACAAATAAGTAGGTTACATTTAAATTCTTAGCAGTAATCACACTGATAGTTTTTAAATGCAGCCTCCTGGTATGGCACGCCAATAAATTCTGTGCATTTCTTGTGAAACCACCTTGGGCAGAAGTCACACCCAATGTTTTTTTCCTCTTCATCTTCTACGTCGCTGATTAATTCTTCCTGGCATGTCTCGCATATTTCATTATTTTTTGTTTTAGTCTCGGTTTTAGTATTGTCCTTATTAATATATTTTTTTTCTTACTCGTCTCTTTTTTTCGATTTCTCCTTCAACTCTGCTTTTAATTTTCTCTATTCCTTCCTCTTTAAAATTGCCTCCTCCTTTTCCTTCTTTAAACGTTCTTTTTCTAAATAATATTCCCTCCAGGCACTAGATGAAATGGCACTGTGAAGCTTTTCTTTTACTTTTGTATTACCGCTACATTTTCTTAAAGGTTCAGGATATTTTAAATGTTTTTCAAAGGATTCATTTAGTGACTGTGCTTCAGGAGTTGTCTCTGGAGTAGTATTATTGTTTGCCACATCTGCACTCGTTACCCCTATATCTGACAGGATAGTGATATTAGTCTTAGGCAAAAAAGGAGCTTATTTCTTCTGTAGATTGGAAACATGACTCTGGTATTTCTTTTTCGTCTGGCTCTGTTATTTCATTTTCATTTGGTTCTATTATTTCTACTCTTCCTGGCTGACTTATTGCTTCTCTACTTAGATGTTTTATTTCATCTGTGTCTAGTTGTATTATTTCTACTGCATCAAATTGTATTATGTCTCCTACAGCTAGCTGTCCTAGTTCTCCTACGTCTAATTGTATTGTTTCTGTCGCACCAATCTCCTTTATTTCTTCTGCATCAATGTGTTTTATTTCTTCATTCTTTGATTGTCTCATTTCTTCAAAAAAATTCTAATTCTGTGAAGATGATATTGACATTTGCGCCATAACTCTCAAGTACATTTTGGATTTCTGTTATAACCTTTTTTGTAGTTATGATGTCTTCAGATGTAATGCTGGACTTTGCATTTTCTTCCTTTGGATATTGCTCTTTATTCATGTTGATGTTTTCCCTTTGGTTTTGAATACATTTCGTGTAATCAACTTTGTTTGGATCACGGGGATACAACCCACATTTTCGAAATCCACTTATGATGTCTTTTTCCATCTTAGTATTTTTCAAAGTTTCATTTAGAAGTATGCAAAAATTAGTCTTATTGACTGTAGAGTTGACATCCTCTAGTCTACTTTGCCACTTTTTGACCGTGTTTCTCCACTCCTGTTTTAGTGACCGAAAAACACTAACATCTGCTGGTTGCAGCATGTGTGTCGTGTTAGGTGGCAGAGCATACAATACTATTTTCTTTTCTTCACAAATTTTACTAAATTCCAGAATCATGTGTGACTTATGACCATCTATGAATAGGATAACTGGTCTTTTAATTTTGTTATTTTCTAACCATTTGTCAAAATCGTTGGCCACATATTCAAAAAACACACTGGACTGCATCCAGCCAGTGTCGGATATTCCTAAAACCCAGTCTTCTGGCATGGAGTCAACAACAACTTTGGTGGTCTGACGTATGGGAATATGACCAATGGTGGACATACCTTTCCCGCGGCATTAAAAACTACTAGCACTGTGATATTTTCTTTTTCTTTTCCGAGTTTAATATTATACTCATTTTTGAATCCCCTTGGGGCTAAAACTTTGCCGGTTTTGGGGCATAGTGCAAAACCTGTTTCATTCCCATTTAGCACTCTTTTTCGGGATCATCGAAAATATCAAGCAAATCATTTTCTACTAGGAAGGTATTTAGTTTAAACCATTGTCTGATCATCTCTTCTGTAATTATGGCACGAGCCTTGTTTACTCCTTCTGATTCTCTAATGGAAATTTCAGGGTGTCTTTTCATAAAGTTTCTATACCATTTTTCACCGGGTATTCCATTTTTGAAAATTTTTTTGGCGTCACTATCCTCTATGATTTTTCGAACCGTCTCTAAAAAGTTCCTGCTTTTTAATGGGAAACCCACATTTAGCTATTTTAATAACCCACTCTGCGATTTTTTCTTCGCCTTCAAATGTGAGTAGAGGTGCAGGTCCAGTTTTTCTATATTGTTTTGGAGGTTTCCCATGAAGGTGATCATGCACAGTGGTCTTGGGGACCCCATATTTTCTGCAGATTTCTCTAATTCCACATTTTCTTTCTTTAATTTCCTCAATAGCTTTATTAAAGGCTTCTTCTGAGTATTGAAATAACTTTCTGCGATTTTCTGCTTTGTTAGGATTTTTGTTAATTTTTTTTATTAGGTTTAGTTGGTCTCTTCTTTATTGCTGGCATCTGAAATGGTAAACCAGATATGTTAATCTTGGTGGTCGAAAACTGTTCAATTGATATCACGTTCTCGGACACAAAATCCGCTTGAAGTAATTTTTTAAAGTTCCCGCTTTTTGCTGGTCGAGAATAGGCCTAGTATCAACAATGTGAATACAAAGTGAAATAGTGAGTGTGATAGACTGATAGCCTTTCAAGTATGTCAGAAAAGATAAAGAATGTTTGAAGGATTGGACCTGTTTTCGGAAACAGTGTCCGAGAATGAGATTTCATATTTTCGGTAAGTGCAATTACCCGACCACCTAAAAATTAGAAGTAAAAATTTCTATTTAAGCTTTATTTTTAAATCGAAATTAATATACTCTAGTACCCTATAGTAGTACATGATAATGACGGCTTGGTAAATAAAAAGGGTACTTACTGTTTCGGAATAGCATGCACACTTCACTTTTTTCTAATTTTTAGTTCACTTTGCAGAACACCCATGACACGTTAAATTGAAATTACTGTAATTCCGCTTTCTGCCACCAGAGTAACATGCAATTTGAACTGCAGCTGCGCAATCCATGGTGGAAGACAAAGATGCCTTACACTGACGAATTTTAACTCTCTCGTTACTATTCCCGCCGATTATTTAAACATTGGTCGAGAACCGGCGATGGTCGGCTAACCGGCACATTTACCTGCATCATTAAAATTCATGGAAAAGTAAAGGCATTTTTTTGTCGTATATTACTCGAGGTTCCCTTACCATAGAGCAATTGATGGAATTTTAATACATGAATATATTTAGTACCATGTATTGTTTATATCAATTAAAATATTAAATGCTAAAATGAATTATCCAGAAGTAAACATTCTTATCTGATCATCATAATATACAATTTTGCTCTGCTTTAACAGAATATTTCTCTGTCAGCCAAATAATATGTTTTTATAAAGAAAGATAATCTTATTATTCGACAATATGGAACAATTTACTGGAATTTCATCAGCAAATACCAAGGAAATATAATATTGAGTTAAATAACCTTATTAGATATTTCATTTTCAATATTACCAACAGAACTTAAATAGGATGTTCCAATATTTGAATAGCTTATAATTAAGTGCATAATTGACTAGGTTAATTAGAAAATTGCGTTTTTATTTATTTATTTATTTTTTATTTGGCCATTAGTCATATAGTCAAAGAAGATGAAATTTGTACCAGTTTAACCTCAAACAAAATCGTAGAAATAATTATGCATGGTTCAGCAGGGAACGAATTTTAAACACCGGTTTAATCCGTCGCGTCGTAGTTTGGGTGGGAGAAATTTAAATAGTCAGGCATTGTTGGTCTTGACATGCCATACATAATAAACATGGAATGGTGGTCAGGCAGACAGTGTGCACTCGCTATTAAGCCCTTATATACACTGGCAACTAAACAGTGCGCCTTAGTAGTGTTACTGAGTCGCAAATTACGCGACCGAATCGCGCGGTTGAATCGCAAGGCACGCGACTAGCAGCAAGAAAGAAATTACTCTGTAGCAACATGCATTCAGACGAGGAAGCAAATTCTTCCTCTATTAATCAAAAGAAAATATAGACGTCTACGATGTCAGCGTAAATATTGGATTCATCCTATAGTAATTACGCAAGAAAAATACGGCAACTAATCAACGATATGCAATATAAAGAATTAAGGAAAGATACAACAAAATTAATCTAATTACTCAGTTACAGTTTGCAATCATATTATTATAATTTTTAATACTAGACTCCCATACTGCAGGACATGATGATTCTATTTTTATAAAATGAATAGTTCGTAATCAAAAGTCATTTTATGAAATAACCAAATACACGTATGGGCGCTATCTCAGTGAGAATTATCCTATTTTTATACAAAGATACTGTATACCAGATACTGTATCCGAAATACAGTCTCTTGCTGGAATTCCTGTCTGACACTTTTCATAGACTCTTGGCATACTTGTCTGCACTTGCGTACCTGAAGTAATTTTATAGTGAGTAAATTCATTTCAGTGGTGGTCGCACATTAAACAAATAATACCTGTTGTAAAAAATTTATAAATTACAAAGTAAAAATAATATTGACAATGAAGAAGAGCTGTTACTATATTAAAGAAATAAACTTATCGTTATCAAATATTGTGTGCTCCATAATATTATATTTTTTTCCGATGTAACGAACAACACTGACAAGTTTCTACTGAAAGTCTATCCGCGTATAAATGGTTCCATATTATTGAAGTGAAACACACTCGTTGAACTTTCAGCACAGACTAACCGTTTTTATTTCAATAGAATCTGCAATAGTTACAATGTTACTGACATAAGCAGTTGCCACATATACTATTTCAAACTAACAGTACCTAAACCATTTAAAAACATAACTTTAACTGAACTTAAACCTTTGGTCAAGACGTCAGCGGGCATATTAGCTGTCTGTAAATATTCAACTTTAATTAAGTTTTTCGATATTGCCTCCGTTATAAAATGATGTCGCATATCTATGTGCTTAAATCGTTTGTGTAAATGGCTTCTTTTGAAGCCTCTGAAACTAATATATTCAGCCTCAGTGCTAGACAGGGCAACAGTTTTCTGTTTTCTTCTTTCCTATGATACTGCAGATCCACAAAATCCCGTGTAAGATTTTCTATCATTAATATTACTTGCCTACTCGGTATCTACAAAACCTTCTAGCTCTAGTCTGCATTATCTTTTTAAAACATTAAACCGTAATTGTACTTTGTAAATATTTCAATATACGCATAGCTTGATTCCAGTGACTTTGATCAAAACAGTTGTTAAATTAACAGTCACTTATCTATACTATATCAGGTTTGGTTAAGACGGCCAGATACATTAAACTATCAATACGCTGCTGATATGTAACAAAAATAGAAGAACACCCAATACAGTAATTAATATTGCTTTCTTTTTTCAACATGCTGAATATGTTAATGTTAGCAATATTCTAGCTTGGGTGGCGAGAGGCAGCGGAGAGAGTATGCATTGGGATCATTATTTTATAGACTAACTCATGAGAGTGCGTTAAAAAATGGTTATTCTGATAATGTTGTTTAATGTGAAGTTTCCAAATTAAATTATAGGTGAATATAACAAATGAAGCTTACATGTGGCAACTTGGTATCAACATTTTCGCATCTGCTAAGATTTACATTGTCTTCAATAGGTAGATACTGTTTTGCAATCTGACATACTAAATCTTTTTAATATCTAATTAATATATTGCTCCTGTTCCAACGATATTATGTTACACTTTTTATTAATAGTCACTCTTATACCGAAACACTATTTTAATTGTTCCAAGTCCTTTATTTTAAACTTTTGCTTTAGCTTAAATTTCAAAATATCTGTTTCGGCTTTACCATTAGAAGAAACGAAAAAGTCATCTACATACATTGTTACAATAGTTAAGCAATTTTCCTTATTTCTTTATATAAACAAGGTTCTAAATCAGATTTTTTGTAACCTAAATTTTTAATAAAAATATTGACCATAGTATACCAAACAGATTGCTTAAGACAGTAAATGGCCGTTTTTAGGTTTAATACCTTATTTCTACAATTAGATATTTCCAGTCCTTGAAGCAACATCATCTGAAAGTTTTCTTTTAAAATACCATTAAGAAAAGTTGTTGGAACATCTAATTGTGATGTAATTTTACTGATAAGGCTATTAACATTCATAATATAGAATGGCGTGCAACAGGTGAAATGTTTCATCAAAATATCTGGTTTTTGCGTAAATCCCTTCACTACAAACCTGGCGCAATAGTGCACTTTATTTTCACTGTCATTTTTTTCTTAAACATCTACATACACCGCATAATCTTATCTCCTAGGAACATCTACTAACTTCCATGCTTAATTTTCGTCAAAGGATCTCAATTCTTCTTCCATAGCCTGCCTCCATTATTCTTTGTCCGGCCTTGACAATGCATCTTTTACAGTCAATGGATCACTGTCTAGATCAATACTTTCTGGACAAAAATAACTAATACAATATTAAAATTTTCTTGGTTTTGCTGTTCTCTCTGATCTTCTTAACACTAGCACTTTATTCAGAGGAAGAATCCCCGTCATTACTTTCAGTATTTTCCCAGAGTTTTCGTGAACTGTCAGACAGCATCTCTTATTCTTCTGTTATTTTGTTTTCATCTCTGTCTCCCACTGAAACTGATATTTCTATCAGTTATTATCTATATCTGTATTTACTTCATTGTCTACCATGATACTTACTTTTTTTCCAATATATTCCATGATGGTTATGTCTCTGCTAGTAAACGCTTTATTCCTTCTCGGATGATATACTCTATAACCCTTAACATGGTCTTCATAACCCACTAGAATACATTTTACTGCGTTTTTGTCCCACTTTAATCTTTTCTCTTTTGGGACATGCACCATAACCAAACTGCCAAAAATTCTTAGGTTACTAATAAATGACTTACTACTTGTAGTAAGGAGTCTTGTTCAATCCAGAGGCTATTGATCTATTTCTATTTTGTTTTTTGTATAATTCTTGAATACATTATTCAAAGAAATGCACGAGATTTTTCCTTATAAAGAGAATAATATAGTAAAACAGGCGTCAGGCTTATTTCCAATTTTGGAGTTTTTTTTTAGTTTTATCACTAATTTTAATTACCTGCTTGTTTAATAAACACTCATTTCAAAATGCAGCGATAAAATTGTATTGTATTGTACATTTGTTATTTGGTAACTATGGCAACTGGACAAGTAGTGTATTAATTTACTATTTTGAGCAGTAGAAAATATTGGAATAAATGTCAGTCTCATGGATTGTTGTTTAGAAAAACTTGTAACTTCATTGGTTGTTTGACATCTGCGTTAAATTCTCTTTTTTATTCTGGTGTAACAATCTTTCTTTATGATATACTGATAATATTTATATTACAATGTCCGCTATTTACATCATTCGTATTAAATTCTAGTTGGCACTTTTTACTACTTGCACTACAACGAAGCTTTTAGTTTTACAGTAAAAATTTAACTTAATTATCGTAGGTTGTTATGTGCAGGTAGTTATTTTAAAATTGCATAGAGTATTTAATCAAATTATATGTTCTGTGTTCTAAATTAATTAAAATGCCTTTTTATATTCACGTTCAAATATGAAATTTTATCCAGAAGCTATCAGAAATAATTAATTCTTTCCGTTACTATCGGATAAATCGTTTTTAGTACATGCAATTTTTACATAGCGTGGTGATAGCTACGTGGCGAAGATGTTGTTGAGAGGAATAAAAAAACTTTGAAAAATAATGGAACAAAATAATAGTATTTTATATAACAAGTGACTAAAATGGTGTATTTTTTTTACAATTGGGGCGTTTATAGTATGAGCCGAAGGCGAGTGCTATAAACCACAGGAGTAAAAAAAAGCACATTCTAGTCTCGAGTTATATACAAAATTTTTTGTATCGCCATTTGAAATTAGAAAACAGTATAATTTTGTAAAAATACGGCAAATGGACAAAGCTATCTTGTCGTAGACTAATTTCTATTGTTGTTTCCATAGAAACCAATAATAAAACAACTAAATATTGAACGATTTAAACGTCGCATTTGACACATTCTACTTTACAATAATTATTATTTGAAATAAAATGAGTGATAGTGAGGAAGATTTTATTTCTGGTACTCCTCCGGAAATTAGGGAGCAAGCAATTGCTGTAACTTTAGATTAATTACCAGCGAAATTGGAAAATTGTACGAAAAATAATATTATTTATTTATGCACTGGTGTAAGCATTCTCTGGTCCAAGTTTTCGATACTTAAAGCAGTTTTGAATGTAAAGAATAATGTAGATGTATCCAGTTATCAAAAAGTAAAAGCTTTTTTGAAAAGACAATCCACTAGGTATAGGGCTAAGTAATCTAAAGTTTTTGACGGAGCAGATATCAAACGTTTTTTATTAGAAGCACCAGATGAAAAGTTTTTAATGGTAAAAGTTGTATTAATAATGGGCTTGGCTGGAGCTTGTCGTCGATAAGAACTCTACAATATGACCATTGATGACATTGTGAGAAAAGACTACATGCTGGTTGTTAAAGTACGTGACTCGAAGACCCACATAGAAAGAACTTTTACGGTAATTGGTGATACAGTTAATGGAATAAATCCACTAAATATTTATGATAAATATGCAGCTATTCGCCCTACTCGTGTGAATCACAAAGGGGTTTTTCTTAAATATCGAGGAGAAAAATGTACGGTGTAACGAGTTGGTATTAATACATTTTCAAAAAATACCAAGTATTCTAGCTAAATACCTTAGCTTATATAATCCTGAGCAATATACGAGGCACAGCTTTAGGAGATCTTCGGCATCACTATTAGCTGGTTCTGGAACTGATATTCTTACCTTAAAACGACATTGAAGATGGAAATCCCCAACAGTTGCTGAGGGATATATAGAAGATAGCATCCAAAACTAAAAGGAAATTTCAAAACAGATATTTTCAAAGAATACTACAGAAATGACTACATCTGCCGATGTAGTCGTTAGTGAAAATCAGACCAACCACCATATTAATATAAATGAACAAATATTTTTCGCACAACTGAACCTATAATTCCAGGAATAAATATAAATAATGTTAGTAACAGTACTATTCATATAAATTTTCGTTAAATTATGAATAAAATTGTTCACGAAATTTGTTGTTAATAATTAATAAATGTTTGAAGGAAGAACCTTAATTTGTTGTCTGTTGACTATTAAGTTTTATTTCACACTGTGAAATAAAATTTCTTTATTTCACACTTTTTTCTTTATTTTTCACTTATCAATAATGACATTGTCTTAATTCATTGAAACTATCCAATAAATAATGTCTTTTTAGGAGATGGCGTTACAAAAAATATATATAATAACATGTTATAAAAATTTGTATTTTGTATCTGCATATATTTTATTTGTGTTTCTACTATAAACATCTGAAACCTCAATAGTATGCTTGATAATTATTACACCTAACTCAAAATAACAAAAATGCCGCAGAATTTTTCTTAATATGTAAAATTAAAACATGAAATTTAAATTAAAAAATAATTTAGAGATATACATATTTTAGCATACAAACAATATTCACAGTATACCTAAATGAAAATAAATATACAATGAACTGTTTAATGGCTCATATCAGTGCGTACAATGACGTACATAGTATAACTTCCGCTAATATATCCGGAACGGAGTGAGATATCCGCTGCGATAAAACAGGATGAAATCGTTTCGAAAATAGGACGTTTTGTGAAAAGCGTATCGCCATGACCTCAGTGATGGCTGTCAAATCGAAAATTTCAAATGGCACATGGGGTTGATTTACACCGCACTTTAAAAATATTCTTTAGGTTGATATAACAATTTTGAAGCTGAGTTGAATAATGTCAAAGTTACGAGAGGTTTTACTATTAAAGGTCAACTAAAATTCTAAAAAATATTCTAAAAAAAATGCTAACAATGTTGCATAAATACCAAAAAAAATTAAGTTTGCTCCCCACCAAATGTATTGACATGTCAATCAATGTATTAGGCTGCAAAAAATTGCTAGCACTCTTTCGCGCCCTTAATAAAGAAGTTAGTACTCTGGTACTCATATCGTCTAGTAGAAATTTTTGGGGGCAAGGGACAAATTTTCATGCCTGCAAAACTTATTTTATTAAATTACCATTAAGGAAAATTAGCGTTAGTAAGTTTTTTCTGTGAACCAGTTATGAATGTTATTTTTCCATGTGTTTTGACTGTCATTCCTAGAAAGTCTCTACTTGGGCGAACTTAACCCCTAAATTAGCCGTTTAGAAGGCTATGAATAATAATAATTGTTTACTATACTAAATACCACAGGAATTAGACACGGAATATAAGCAATATTACTATTGCTTATATTCTGTGTCTAATACTGATGTATTAACATCATACCTGATATTCTGAACCGAGCAAGAAATTATGAGATTATAGAGCTTTTGTGGTTTTAAATCATAGCACATTACTAGACACCGTACAATTTCCATGCGTCCAGCACGTGAGGTAAAAGACAATAACAATCATTTACGGAACAATTAGAAATATCTCAATAATTCATGAAATGTCCTGTACTGTAATCAAGGCATTAGTATAGATTGTAAGGCAATGGCTAGACAAATTACATGACTCATATTGGGATACGTGGATCGTAAAAGCCTGTCAGCTTTAGACATACACTGTGTCCTAGGATGTAATAAGAGGTGTAATGAACAACAAATTGTCGAATTTTCGAATAGTATTCGGGGATTAAGTCCTGCTTGATGTAAAACTAAGATATATCATGAATAAGTTAATTCGTATTATACAGGGTGTTTTATAAGCCAATTTATAAAAATTGCTACTAATAATAAACTACCTTTATTTTTCAAGATATGAAAAAATTTCATTAAAAAAAGTTGTTTAGAATGCAATTTGTGCCCTCTTTCTAAATTTCAGAAACATAAATTTGCTTTGTTGGAACTGCCCGTTTCTTTAACAAATTAGTTCATTATTTTGAATTGTTAAGAACCATTTTTTCAAGTTGAGAGTGCCCTGAAATCACAAATATCTTTTCTAAAATAAATTAGTGTTATGAATAATTTTTGTTCTTAACGTTTTATTTTATTTCAACAAAAAATAATTGACTACCTACTAAACAACTTTTTACTGGAATCTTTTCATTTACTGAAAAATAAAGGTAGTCTATTAGTGACAATTTTTATAAATCACCCTGTATAACATCGATCAACTCATTTTTGATATATCATTCCAAAATTAAAAAATTTTTTATCCATTACACTCTTGTTACATCTAACCTGGGACATAGTGTATATGCCGCTGCGTCTGATACAAGCAGTAAAACATTTTTACTTTTCAAAGAAGGTTTAGTGCCATATTCCTCAAAAAAGAAACAATTATGCAGCTACGGACACGTGTTTCGGAGTTATTGCCCCTCATCAGCGTATCGTAGCTAAGGAATTGGATCTATGATGGGATAGATCAGGAACAAGAACTAAAATAAGGCTGGAAAATACAGTACACAGTACTCAATTAGTGTCTTCATGTTCCCATGTGCCACATTTAGCCTCGATGAGCACATTCAACACACAGAGCTCTATGTGTACTGCTCATTTCCACCAGGCACATACAAATAAAACAAGATAGATTTATTGGGGTTCAAAATAAAACAAAAGAAGGTTTAGTGCCATATTCCCCAAAAAAGAAACAACTATGCAGCTACGGACACGTGTTTCGGAGTTATTGCCCCTCATCAGCGTATCGTAGCTAAGGAATTGGATTTATGATGGGATAGATCAGGAACAAGAACTAAAATAAGGCTGGAAAGTACAGTACACAGTACTCAATTAGTGTCTTCATGTTCCCATGTGCCACAAATGGGGCCTTGTTTTAGTTCTTGTTCCTGATCTATCCCATCATAGATCCAATTCCGTAGCTACGATACGCTGATGAGGGGCAATAACTCCGAAACACGTGTCCGTAGCTGCATAATTGTTTCTTTTTGGGGAATATGGCACTAAACCTTCTTTGTTTTATTTTGAACCCCAATAAATCTATCTTATTTTTACTTTTAACACCAATACATGCACATAACATTTACCACTATTTCCTTAACCATTCGTGCATTGGTTTGCATTGAATCTGAATTCTGAATAGGGAATACGCTCTAGATCTCGCTGCGTATGTACAGTTACCTTTTTTTCCTATGAGAAAGACGGTCCCAGGATTCACGGAGATTCACGAAAATTGTCCGGGGTCTAAACATTATTAGAATACTACAAAAACGTCTGTTTAGTGTCACTAGTTCAAAAATGCATTCACCACTGCCAACCACAGAATACTATCTTTTGGCAATACACTGTACCGTGGTATATTGAAAAGTAATTGTATAATCAATCTCGTTAAAAGAAAAATCTTTTTTTATATTAAATACTAATTTTAAAACATAGTCATTAAACATTCCAGTACGATATTGATATTGCTAAAATTCGGTAGATGTACAACACAAGAACACAACAAGATTGTATTTTCCAATATTACACTCATTCGTTCATTCTTCAATTATGTGAATCTGTAAATAGATCTTCAATATTTTTTAACACACAAAGACAGCTCTTTCTACTCTCTACAAGCTGCATATTTTGATTTTTTTAATGAGAAAGCATTAATGAAATTATCGCCTCTGATTTTGACCACTTTATTAGTGGTCAATTAATTGGTTATTGACGGCTAGTGGTTTAACCTTAATTTGTAGGACACAAGTCGAGTATAACTCTCGTTAGTAATAACTTGATAAGAAATTACTGCCAGAGTGCTAGTTTTTTACCAGGGGCACAAAAGAACGCTAGCCATCCTTTACAGCTAGTTTTGGATTTCTCTACTGAAGTAACAAAAAACGTCGCACCCCCCTTCCTTAATAATTAATAATAACTTGGGCGCTAGTTATTTATATTGAAGAACAAAAAAAGTGCATGATGGAAAGAAGAAAATAAATTTTGGCAGGGCGCCAACTTAACCTACTCATAAAAACTCTTCTTACTATTTGCACCAGGTTGATAATCAGTGTCTCTCTTTGCCTAGCGCAAAATTCTAGATTTTCGTTGGGTTACTTTGATGACTTGGAGATGGTTAAAAAAGACATTTTAAGAAAATATGGAATGAACATAAGGGGTTGAGCCTATACCATTTAAAAATCTTTAAAATAACCAAAAATATACAATAGTGTAAGCCTATATTTATAGGCATTGATCTGTTAGATATAATTTAAAACACCTGTATATGTCTTCAGGTATTTTAAAGTGTTATTGTACAATTTACAATAATTTAATAATTTCGCTTGCAAAATATTACAGCTTTATTTAAAAAATTCTAGTGAGCGTAATACTAATTTTCTCCAAAATGAAATGAAACAACGGTTCTTTCATTTAAAATGTTTCTAGAGTAAATAAGCAAGTATTTTAATAAAAGCACAACTACAGTCATAAAAGACAACAGAAATTTAATATTTTAAAATTGTAAAATATTTCATATTTAATTTTATTCATTTACAGGTAAATGGAACGTGGGCTTTGCCGGGATTTGTCTGTGATTTCTACATAGCCATGGACGTAACGTGTTCAACATCTTCCATATTTAATTTGGTGGCTATTTCCATCGATAGGTAAGTACCAAAAAATCGCATATAAACCTATTAGGTACATTATTTTTGATTCTATGAGTAAGGAACTGCATTTCTACCACTATTTTGATACAATTTTTAAAAACGGAATAACTATATTCTGACACTTGCTATTTCATTTTAACATTTGTTATATAATGAGTGAATCAATACTTAAGAAAAGTTTCAACTTGTTTTGTGAAACATTTATTATTTTATTTTCCTTAATTTTATTTTCATTAAGTCCTAGTAAAGCATGTAAGGTTAAAGTTTCGATTACTGCTTGTTAAATAATTAAAATTTATTAGGAAACAATTCAGTATTTTTAAAGTTCAAATTTTAAGTTTCGCTAGTGAATGATTCCAGAGTACAGATGATATTAGCAACTCTTGAGAAAGGCCTAAAAAGCCGAAACACGTGTAGAGTTTTAATAAAATATTTTTTAAATATTTAAAAGCAAAAAGTTTCCTTATTTTTAATAATTTCAATAATGTTTTACAAGCAGCCAACCGCAGATTAAGTTCAGTGTATTTTTTAAAACACAAAATATAGATGAGAGTGTTATGACCTTTGTTTATGTTGGGATGGCAAGTAAAACGTTGTACCAAAATAAAATTGAACACCTTACCAATCCTCGGCTAGCTCGTTATATCCTAGGTTGAGTTACCAGTGTCATACAGACGAAACTGATGCTTTCAGCTTCTCAGTAGGTACTCTAAATTCAAGAAATAAACAATTAATTTTTGACCAGAGAATTTGGTATACCTTACCACACTTTATATTTTTAATGGAACCTATTCTGGGAAATTAAACAACATAAGTTTAATAAAATGTTTAATTATATTAAATCCAGTTAATTAGCCAGGTTTTAAATATAAAAGAAATATTTACAAATAGGTCTGTGAAATTTTTATATTCATAAATTATCCCCGAAACAAAAGTATGTAATACCAGTAGGTTAATTTATACCAATCGCAATTGCATATAGTTTACAAAAGAAACCACATAAGAAGAATATTTATAACTAGATCATTATTATTACATTTTTCGTATTCAAAGTTCAATGATCTATCACAGATCTAATTTTGACTGGACTAAATTTACAACATGAGCACCAGTACTAATTTAAATTTGAATAAGTAAAACTGAAAAAAACATCCACACAATAAATGATTAATTATTTACATCAAGGTCGAAATTTTTACCAAGTACTTAAAAAAATATATTAAAACTTAACTTAACCTGGAAAGTGGAAAGTGTGCCCAATTTTGGTTTCTTCAACACCAGACTAATATTGTTCCATTAACCAAACTGCAGCCTTACAAAACTCGACGATGAAATTAATTGGCTCTTGACTTCCAACACTTGTCGAAAATACAAATCGACCCTCTAATCCAGCTCAACTCGGTACATTAGCAAGACTTGATAAAATTCCATTTCCATACAACCAAAATTGTATATAAAACCATATTGGCAAAATAAACGAATCTCCATCATAACCTAGACAAACTGCTTAATCCCATGAAAAAAAAAAAGAAAATGCTTTTTATTATCAAATATAACCCATTAAGTTTTTCGAGTGGAAAAAAACCATAATAGCCCAGCGATATTTTACTAAAGGCCCACTCACTGACGCCTAAAATTTAATAAGAACCACAAGTACTTGTTAATTGGTGTTGCCCTACTGTAATTAGCTTACCCTTTTCTATAGGGCGTCAAAGTCCATACACATGTTAATTGTAGAATTAATCTAGCATTTAGCTGACAAGATACTAAGTAGCATCCTTTAAATAGACGAAAGAAATAATCCCGAGTCAACGATGATTAACATCCACTATGATAAAATCGGATTTCAACTCTCAAACTCTCACCTTCCACAACATGTAGGTCCATACACCAAGACAACCAACTAAAGAAAGGGAGGGATTCAACCGATGGAGCTATAACGTGATAGATGGACAGAATGCGTAGAGAAGTCACTAGCCAGAAAATATCAAGGTTGGTCACCTGTTGAATGAATGTGAAATTATGTAAACACGTATCAATACTGATCAAGACAAATGTAAAATGTAATACGTTAATTAGAAAAGTTAGAAAGATAAGAAAATTATATGAAGTAATATTTATGCAAGATGAATCATAAAATACCATGGCCTGAGATTTGGTTATTTGCAGAATCCATAAGGTTTGTCGATCCTAGGCTGAAGTGCGTTCCATTAATGTAATTAATGAACTAACATACTTAGCTTAAACGGTCTAAGTAGTATCAGTCTGGAATTATTTCGAAACAACCCAACTATTGTCCAAATCATTCCATAGTTACTCGTTTCACACACAAGGTAATGATCGTTATGACGGATCAAGTCTATAGAAACAGACGAGCTCACGTGACCACAGATCAACTCGATGTGCAACCCCGACAACAATTGAACACTGCTAATAACATTTGAATAAATGACATTTAGAACTGATGACACAATTTAAGTTAATTTACCCCCAATTAGAAATTAAATATTCCTCGAAAGATCATAACAAGTAAAAGATAATCCACATATCCACAAATAATACAAAAGTCATAGGTAGGATATAACTTTTTAATAATTAATAAGAAACTAATGCTCGCTTGTCCTAGATTAAATGTCATTCCATACCTCTATCAGAGATCAGAGATATAATGTTAAACAGAAACCATGACGTCTCCGGTATAACCTTGAGACGTGACCTTTTAATGCTTGTGGACAAAATATTATAGTTAATAATTTCCGTGAAGTAAAGTTTCAGAATATGATGTTTAAAATGTAATCTATAAATAAAGTTAATGGAAAAAAATATTACTAGTTGATTTTTCTACTTAAAATACATGCATATTCTCACAAAGATGAATTCAACCGTAACAGTATTTGTTATTAAGTTTTTGGAATACAAGTCTTTTAGTTTCTTTGTCAAATTTAAATTTTTTGATCATGATTTTTTGTCACTCCCAATTCCCTAACTACAGTATTTATTTCCTTGTCAACTCGAAAGCCCGGTACTATGACGTTTAAATTATTAAAATATGCCTTTACCACTATTTTCATTGATAAAACTTTAAGTTGCTTGTAGTTGTGTACTTCTTATGATTAATATTTGTTTTTATACTATTTTTGTTACTTATTATATATTTTTTTTAATTTTCTTTTGCATATACTTTTGTCTTAAAATTTCTGGAGCTAGGGCATTGGTCTGTATCGCCCCCTCCCTAAATGACGCCCATGACCTTGTACATTATATAAATGATGATGCTTCACGTATATCGTTAATCAGGAAAAATTTCAAAAAACCTAATTCGTGGACAGAAAAATATCCTCGAAATTTAACTTAGAAATTGTATCAGAACCATACGGAATTAATCTGTTTTATCCATTTGTTACAGTTCGTTTAATACAGGTCCAAAATAATGCAATTATTTAACTTAAGCAAAAATTCTTTTGATGTTTCGAAAATGACCTATTTCTTTATACAAATTTTTCGTAAAACGTAGTCTTCAGTGTCAGTAAAAGCTGATTTATTTTTGCCTCATATATATATATATATATATATATATATATATATATATATATATATATATATATATATATATATATATATATATATATATATATATATATATATATATATATATATATATATATATATATATATATATATATATATATATATATATATATATATATATATATATATATATATATATATATATATATATATATATATATATATATATATATATATATATATATATATATATATATATATATATATATATATATATATATATATATATATATATATATATATATATATATATATAGAATAATAAAACGAAGGATAGGTGCTTTCTTTTTAATTAAGGATAATAAAATCTCCTATTATCTCTATGGCCGTATTAGGTTCTGTTTCTCATAAAATCCGCATTTTATGAAATATTTAAGCTCTAACATAAATGTAAGCTTTAAAATAATGTATTTCGGTCCGTGATATTTGTCTCGTTTTTGTTTTAGCGTTGCTTATGTTTTTAATATAAACTGTATTTTCAATATAAACGTCTAAAATAATTCACCACGTCCTCATTTAACACGGGTGCGTCAAAAATCTATGGAGTCAATAAATTTATTGTGATAATTCTACGAATTTACTTTTTAATTTGTTTTATGTCTACATGACATTATTGAAACACTCTGTATAGTTTTGTATAATGGCATGAAAAAATCTTGCGGTTTTTTGGTTTCACTTGTAATTCTTATAAATATGGTATTTATAAATAAGTCATGTAGGTCATTGCTCGTTCTCACTGCAGCATCGACTAATCTAACCATTAATTACGAATTATCTAACACATTTTATCTAACCGCTGGACTTATATTAAGTATGTGGTTAGTTATAGATATTATTATTTACTGTGCTTATTTTTCACATGATAAAAGGTCTCTCTATGACCTCTATAGAAAATAATATTTTCCTCCCTCAAATGCACCCGCATTTTAAATTTATTACCATAGTTACCCTGAAATCTCAATGACTGTTAAAATGTCAAAATAAGCGTCAAAATTAATGTAATTTTATTGCAAGGTATTATAATGTTTTATCAAAGAACATTTTACTTTAAGAGAAGCAAATTTTACTTGTATAATATTAAGAAATCAGAAATATTTGTTACCCGAATACAAAGTTCGATACAACAAAGCGGAGGGAAGTATTTTTGAAAAATAATACACAATGGATGAATAGATAATTCTCAGTTCAGGTTGACGTAACAATTGAACCGTCAACATCATCAGAGAGTAAACGTGGAAGCCTTGTAAATCTTATAAACTATCATCCGAAACAAGTCAAAAAAGAAAAGCTACTGAGTTATTTCGTAATTTCAGACTGGATCACATTTACCGTTCATATGTTCAAGGCTGCGTTTTGTTGGAGAAAAGTTAGAGAAATCTATTGTTTAACCGGTACGATCCGTATTATCAGAAACCAAGACAATTGTGCACCAAATATTACTACTGAGAAGGTACAATCAAACTACCAATGTAAACGCAAAGGTCAAGTTGCAGGCCCTTCTGGATCACACTGTGTCGCGTATTTTTAAGATAGATTTTGTTGATGTGACCAATCCGATGCATTTAACGTTATACTAAGTGAGGATGTGATGAATCCTCAGGGCAAAGTGAATACAAACATACGCTTCCAGGACAAAATGTAGTAATATTAGATGCAAAGTTATTCGTTGCATCTGTTGTTCCTATCAAACTTGTAGACGAAGTCAAAAATGTGTTGTGTCAAAGTCCTGCCCCATCTGCTGTTCGATATTGTCGATAAATTTCTATATAACTGAATAAAGAAACACCAGAAAAGAACGAGAGCTATTCCAAATCAGAGAATTAAACTTTTCTTTGGTCGAAAAAGAACAATAGCTATAGCGCTTCAGTAAAACATGAATTATTTTTGATCATTATAGAGTAGAGTATTTCAGGTATATCTCATCTAGTGCTGTTTGTGAAGTATGGGGAGATAAACCTATCAAAATGAATGATTTAGTGAGTATACAGAAACGTCCAGAAAATGAAGATCCCTTCAAATATGGATTCTCTATTTTACATTGTCAGATACGGTTCATGGAGTTGGATGTCCATATTTTATATAATCTTTTTCTTAAAAAATAATCTGTAAGGACGTAAGATTGAGACGGCAACAAAGAAATTATATGTGCAAAAACGTATTCGTGAAGAAATGGTCCTAATTATTGTCCAACCACAGCAAAACAGAGGAACCAGCAACAATGGTAATAATGCAGACAATTCTTTGAAAATTCCGGGCGTAGAGCTGCGATAACTAGTGTTGAAGAAGGATTAGTAAAGATACTTTACCTTATTCTTCAGACAATGTCATCTGGAATAAAAATTAATGCACTTAAATTTAGCGAATATGCCCTACAAACAGCAAAGCTTTACGTAAATAAGTAAAACTGGTAGTGTACGCCCTCATCTTGCACAAAGTACTCATCCACGAAGAAAATATCACACGGTATAATGTAGTCTTGACTATTGGTCAGCTCTCAGA
Source organism: Rhamnusium bicolor (assembly GCA_029963845.1). Classification (NCBI taxonomy): domain Eukaryota; kingdom Metazoa; phylum Arthropoda; class Insecta; order Coleoptera; family Cerambycidae; genus Rhamnusium; species Rhamnusium bicolor. The sequence continues at coordinate 225,352 of JANEYF010000887.1, forward strand.
AGACACAAAAGAGCCGCATAATACATATTATAAACAATTCAGATTGCACGATGCAAGTAATTGCTCAAGATATGTGAGTGATGATGTTTTTCATATTTTGTTGTACTGTACACGTCAAATTCTTTTATAACTAGCAGAAGAAGGCCATGACTCAAATACTAATGATCTTGATGAAGAGGCACTAGAATTATTGGAATAATATTATTGTACAATAGAGTACCCTCTGTATATTTGTTATTGTACTTACAGAAAATAAATGTCTAGGCTCAAGGCGCTCATAGTTCTTTCACAATAATTTAACGTGTTGTATAATTATATTCTCGTGAGCAGAATTCAATTGCTAACGACAGAGAGCAATTGCGATGCGACATGCGACCGTCCCGCCTACCATATGGGTACATGTTATGTATTTGCACACACATATAATTTCCGTGAGGGCGAATAGAGGAGGCGAATTTAACGGCGTGGTAAAAATGGAAACCAGATTTGCTAGGGGGGACAACTGCCCTGTCTTGCCCCCCGCCCCTCCGGATGCCTATGGACGTTTGACCCAGACATGAACCCGGGTGATCTGGGTGGGAAAACACGTCACTGTTTGTTACACAACTGTGCCGGCGAGATTAGCAGTAATGAAAATTTCGAAATAACGTCAGATTTTGCACATATTTAGCTCTTCCAAATTTAACTTTTTTCACTTTGATATTTTGTCTTTTGCAATGCGCGGTACATTTGCGTCGCAATCTATGTGAAAACAGACATACAATTTTTTACCTATTTTTAATTAACATAAGATGTTGAAGAGCAAGACATACAAACTATTTTTCCTGCAATTAATATTGTTTAAAACCGTAAAATGTTGATACAAACTATTTTTTTCCGTAATTAATATTTTCTCTTAAAACAATATGTGCCGTATTATTGCTCTTTTTTCTAGCAGTGTAAGATTTAATACTGAAAATTTATTTTTATATTCGCTACATTTTATTAGATCAATCAAGCGTACGACATTACTTCTAAGCATGCCAACAGGTTTGCCCTGTAGGTCAATATAAATGTATTGGTCACTAAGCCATTCAATTCAATGAGGTTCTTTTAGGGTCTAATTACATTTAGTTTCATACCGCTGTTCTAGTTCAATTTTGCAAGAGGCACAACGTTCATTACCATTGTCTAATGGTAGTTTCTAAACGGCTTGTTCAATAATAGTTGAAATATCAAACTTGGAAATGGTTTTGGGGCTAATGTAACATTTGAGCCTTTAACTGACCAATATCAGGCGGCGTCAGAATATTGAGATCAATTTTAACAAAGATCATATTGATGTCTTAATAATTCCAGCTATTCCATTGTTCCTGAATTGAAATAAAATAAATTTTTATTCAAGTACTATCTTATTTTGAAAATAAGGAAAATATTTCTATTATTTTTAAATAACGTAATATAAAACAATTGTAAATTAAATAACGATAACTGACACTCTGGCGATGAAAATGCCATGCCTACTTACATAATAAAAATTAACTACCGAAATTATATATCAATATGGTCATTAGAATAGTGGGAAAGTCGCAAAACCATTTAAAATATGATACCATGTTTGGATCTTAAATATTTATAATAAATCAAAAATAAATACTACTTCTTATTTATACTATAACATTGGTTCCGAACCAACCTTTGTCACCAGAAATAGGAAGGAGGTATTAGATATTACAATCAGCTCAAACTACTTGAGCAACAATATATCCGATTGGAAAGTATCTTCTGAACCCTCGTGTTCAGATCATAAACATATTCTATTCAATATAGAAGCTGGTCCAAGACCATAGAGGCACGTCTTGGTGGAACAAAAATTTGGATAAAATGAGAAAGGAAGTTCGACGCCTCTTTAATCGAGCTAAAGCTTCGGGCGACTGGGACCAATATAGATCCGCTCTAACGGACTATAACAAAGAAATAAGGAAAGCAAAAGGGGATCTTGGAGGCAATTCTGTGAGAGTATAACTGATGTACCTCACAGTACTAGACTCCATAAGATTCTTTCCAGAGAGCCGACAAGGGAATTCGGTTCGTTAAGGCGGCCGGATCGCTCATATACGGACTCTGGAAAGGAAACCTTACAGCTCCTAGCACAAAACCACTTCCCAGGGTGCTTGAATGCGGATAACCAACAGCCGTCACCATCAGAAGGCCGATTAAAACGACCTGATAAAAATGATTGGCTGACGGCTAAAAAGGTGATCACAATACCGGCAATTGAGTGGGCCATCAGATCATTCCAACCATTCAAATCGCCAGGAGAGGATGGAGTTTTTCCAGCTCTACTACAAAATGGACTGGAAATATTGCTCCCACTCCTTATTAAACTATTCAGAGCTAGTCTGGTATGGAACTATATCCCATCCAGTTGATCGGCGGTTAAGGTAGTATATATACCAAAAATGGGTAGGAAAGAACCAAGCTCTAAATCGCTTAGACCAAATAGCCTGACATCTTTTCTGTTGAAAGGCCTGGAGAAGGTGCTGGACGGATATATCAGGGGGAACATCCTGAATCATCACCCCCTCAATATCCATCAGTACGCCTATCAGACAGGAAAATCAACAGAACTAGCACTCAATGACCTAGTCGAGAAGACCACCCAATCCCTTCAAATGAAGGAAATTGCGGTGGGAGCCTTTCTCGACATTAAAGGAGCATTTAATAATGCATTGCCCGACTCCTTATATGCAGCAGTGGCTGCCAGAGGAATTGAGCCTACTACAGGCGACTGGATTCGTGCCATGCTATCAAACAGTACCATAACAACGTCCCTACAGGGAGAAACAGTTAGGTTTAGAGCCACGAGAGGGTGCCCACAGGGTGGGGTTCTCTCCCCCTTTTGTGGTCACTTCTTGTGGACGACCTACTGGCCATCCTCACACTGTGGGAGGTTGAGGTTCTAGCATATGCAGATGATCTAGTCATACTAGTCAGAGGAAACTCTGAAGGAGTAATTTCAAATACCCTTCAAGAGACACTGGATGCAGTGAGTAACTGGTGCGACGGAACAGATGTCTGTAAACCCGCAAAAAACAGTAATAGTACCATTCACCCGGAAAAGGAAGCTGGAGGACTTACGACCTCCCACTTTAATGGGTGAAACTATTCCATTTGCGGAGGAGGTGAAATATCTAGGAATCACTTTGGATAAATCACTTAATTGGAACTCCCATCTGGAAAAGTTAATCCAGAAAACAAAGCTGTCCCTATGGACATGCTGTCGTATTTGTGGCAAATCCTGGGGCATGGGTCCCTAACAAATTTACTGGATCTATATCACGGTCATCAGACCAATGATAACATACGGATCCATTGTTTGGTGGCCAAAAGGATTACAACGGACGGCCAAATCCAAACTCTCTGGACTGCAGAGATTAGCATGCATGACCGTAACGGGAGCAATTAGCACCACACCGTCAGCTGCAATGGAAATCCTCCTAGATTTACCCCCTCTTCATATATATCTGGAGAGAGAGGCCAGGTGGGCAACCTACAGACTGCAACGAGCGGCCATTAATATGCCGCAGACTAGTATCATGGAGCGGAACAGGCTGCTGGATGACATAGAGAATCACAGCATCCTGGGAATGCCCTCGGATACTATGCCTACTATGACCAACTACGAGCTGACCTTCAACATCCTTTCTCCAGAAAGAGATGAGTGGGATCGGAATAAAGCCGACCTACTGAAGGCAGACAGTTGTTGGTTTAGAGACGGCTCCAAAACTCCCGAGGGAACAGGAGCCGGAGTACACAGCTACAGACCAAGGGTGAGAATAGTCTCAAACCTAGGTACTCATGCAACTGTTTTTCAGGCTGAGGTTCATGCCATTGAACTGTGTGTACGAAGGCTGGAATATATGCATCTTACACGCAGATCAATAAAAATTTTCTCAGATAGCCAAGCAGCTATAAAAGCTCTTGGCTCCTACCGGTGTAACTCCAAAACGGTATGGAACTGTCAGAAAGCACTAAATCATTTGAGCAAGAACAACAAAGTGACTCTGGTCTGGATACCCGGCCACTCTGGTATGGAAGGTAACGAAATAGCGGACTCCTTAGCCAGAGAAGGAGCAGGATCACGATTCATCGGACCAGAACCAATACTTGGAATATCCTCAAGTACTGCCAAGATGGCTATCTCAACCTGGGCTGAAAAGCAAACTCTCCAATATTGGCAAGAGTTACCAGGATTAGTTCATTCGAAGGCGTTTATAAAGTACCCTTTGAAATCAAGAGCTAAGAAACTTTTAGAGTTAAACAGGACACACCTGAAAACTTTAACAGGCCTATATACCGGGCACTGCCGACTAAACTATCATCTGCATAAACTCGGCCTAGCGGAAAACGCCGAGTGTCGTCTATGCCTGGAGGATGATGAGAAGGCAGACCACATCTTATGCACCTGTCCCGCTGTGGAGAGGATCCGATTCTCAATATTTGGCAAAGGGCAACTGCTGCCAGAGGATCTGGACACATTCTCACCCAATAAAGTTATCGGTTTCATTAAGAGACTGAACTTATTGGGTGAAATATAATTAGGCGTGAGCCACAATAGGCCTGCTGATGGCCGCAGTGGAGGGTCTACTGAGACCCACTCACAACAAACCTAACCTAACCTAACCTATTTATACTATAAAATCGTCACATTTAGTGGTACTTAAAAATTTTCGATTTGATTATTTGTGTATTTATTTTATATAGCTGAACTTACCCGGCGTTGGTTTAAAGATTCAGATTTATTTTTAAACTCATTTTAGCTTATAAGGCCAATTTTATAATCTTTGTTTAAATCAAAAGTCATGATTCAAAATGGTCCAATCAGTTATCAGCGTTCCTGAAAACTCTGAATTGTGTTTAAATTGAGATTATAAAACTGGCCCTTAGAACTGAATTCTACATTCCTACCAAATTTCAACATTGCAACTGGAAGGGTTTGGGACAAATAATTAAACCCCCAATTCACACCCATAGAGGAAGCTTTCGAAAAAAGTCCCTTCTTAGTGGCCATATTTGGCCCCCAAGATACATTCCTTTAAAATGTCAAGGTTCTAGCTCTAACGGTTTTGTTCAGCATTAATGAGTCAATGAATCCTCATTGACTCACTGACATGATACTTAACTTTATATAATGGCGGTTTTATTTTTTTGGTCCCAAAGTCAGTCAAGTGGTTAATATCACCGACAAGAGTAAAAATCCTTGTTTTTAATTTTTTACGAAAGTTCATTCACGATCAATCATCAATTTTAACTCATGTGCTATAGATAAACTCACATTTAAGTTTCCCGCAGATTCCAAAATTATAATAAAATACCATTCAAAATAACAAAAGTTGACCTCGACTTCCAGACAAACAGGAAGTGCGTAGAAAATTGAAAATACTTTCATTGAAAGGATTCCAGCACATAAGGTCTTTCTTGAATTTCTCAGAATAAAAGAGCATAGCAGGGGTGGATACCCCTCGGGAATGTTGGGTTGATAATTTTTCCTTGACATCACACTACTAAGAGAAAATATTTTGTAAGTTATCACACCTCTGCACACGCTGGTTTTTAAAATAAATTAATTATTCGAATTTTGAAAAAAGTTTCAAAAATATAAAATGACACGGAATCACGGAATTTGTTTTTCATAAATGCCCCTTACTATGCTTCATACATATATTTTGTTCAAAATTTTCCGAAGGGTAGAACAGTGTTAAAAAAATTACTACCTATATATAAATATTAGGGAGGCTATGCATGTAATTGTACCCCAATTTTTTTATGATATAATTTTAATAATAATAATAATAATTTTAATATTCTTAATATAGTAACTATAATAATAATTAAAATATAAATATAATCATAATATTGTAACAAAATTATTAACTTTATTTTTTCTTCAATTTTCCTATATGTAACCATATAATATTATAATAATAGTATAAGCATAATGATAAAAACTTATCATAAACAAATGTAGGGACACTAAACAGTTAATTTAACTCTACATTTTTTTACATCCATATTGTTTATATGCGGCAAGGGCATTGAAGGCAAAGATTAGGTGCCCCCGTTTATACGTAATATACCTATTAAATGCACTCTCAACACGCGGCAAGTCAAAACGTGTTTATATTATATTAACCTCACATTCATGTCTATGCGCATCAGAATTATTTTTTTTTTTTCGGTTTCCCGATGCCGGTCAGTCCTCCCGTGGTCTCCGACGCCTCACGGGAGTCGCGCCAGAATTATTATTATTATTAAAATTATTATTGTAATTTCTTGGATTTTGACCCTGAAGCAATCTCAGAATGGGCCTTTGACGTTTGTAAATAAAATATGCCATTTTATCTTAAGATACAGTCTGATGTACTACACTTAAGAAACCCGATTCAAATCGAATAATAAATAAAAACTTTACAGGTATGTGCAAACTCTTAGTGGAACATATTGTATATATTGAGGGTAATCCTTAAGTACATCGAGAAAATTCAGGAGGTGATTTCTGAACCAATTTTGAGACGAGAGGTTGAAATAAATCTTTGTCATTAACAGCTTTTTTTCGGAGTGTTGACTCCGGTATGGGAGCATCGTCCAAGCATCGCACACGCGGGCAACTATAGCAATCTGCGTGGGATTCCGGACCCAGGAGAATGAATAAGAACAGAGAATGAATTTGACGCGGAGTCATCCAAGTGGAAGCCACAAAGGTGCGACTGGCTCCCTGTCAGTGGTTTTCCTTTAGTGTCTTTTTTGAGTTTTGTCCATCATTTTAACTCAGCTACACCGTGCTGATGAAGACCAATTAGTCAGAAACACGTGTCCACGGTTTGCATCTTTCTGCCATTTGCAATTTTTGCATTTTCCACCGTGCAATTTTTTTCTTTATGCGGGCGTACCCGTTAATTCTCATTGTTTTTACTATATATATATATATATATATATATATATATATATATATATATATATATATATATATATATATATATATATATATATATATATATATATATATATATATATAAAACCTGTACGCGAGTTACTTTCCCTGCTTAGGTTGGAAAAATAACTTTCTCGTACTGTTTTATGATGGTTGCTTAGCAACGGACTAAAATACTAGAAGAGCGTATTTTGGAATCTGAAATTGTGCTGAGAATGTAGACATTCTTCAGCGACTTCAGAAAAAATGAATTGCCAGCATATTGTGATAAACATAATGCAATACACGAAACTGAAATAATGTACATGTTACGGTGAATATGATTAACTGGGTATTGTACAGGGTTATTCATTATAAATTACCCAACCAGGGTCAAATTCTAACATCTTATAAATAGGATACATTGTTAGCATAAAGTTATTTATAATCATCTCCAGATGATGCAAACTTGTTTGGCGAAAGACGCGTTGAGAGCTGTATATGGTGTTTTGGTGTTTTGTGGAAAATCACATGTTGGATTTATCTACGACGGATGTATATCTGTTCAGATTTAATTCTTTCAATTAATCTTGGAATTTTAAATTCAGTCAATATTTTCTATCTAATACTTAAGTATGAACTCAATATAGTTCATAGAGTTTTTATTCTTATTTTGTTGTTTCCTTTTATTATTCTACTGGCAGAATATAATTTCAAACGTACGTATGTAACTACTACTATTAATTTAAAAACCTAATATTCGAGTACAGAGTTGGTAACAATTATTTTTAGAGAATATTGTCTCTCGACATAATATAATCACAATGCTATTGTATTAAAAAGGCGACTTTATTACCGTCGTTTCGCGCTCGGTATATGTAACAGTAAGGGTTCTGTCAAATTTTATTTACTTTTTATTCGTAAATGTAAATGAGAGTTACCATATTAAAAATGTACACGGTAGTATATTAAATTTAACTTTATACATTTAGCTTGTGATGTAAACAGAAATGAAATTTCTCGCCCCACAGAGGACCACATAACCCTTCTCTTATTATAAGCCTTGCATGTTCTATATCAAATTTTCTTAACTTCAAAGCTAATCAAGAAACTGAAAAATCGTACAATTTCAGAAAAGTCAGTTCTCGGATACAGTATGAATTATAGCTAATAATTATCGCGCTGGCTGGCATTATTTGAATATGAGGAAGTTAAATCTGCCTGTGACATTGTGTTATTAGACATCAAAGCATAATATACATGCCTATGTTATTACATAGGTATATCATGTCTTTGATTCCTATGTGTAACTAATGTGATAATTTTAGCGAAACAAAATATCAAAATTGGTATAGATCTAATAAGGATATAACTATATAATATACTAATATTAATTTTGGATACCAATTACAAAACAATTGATAGAACATGCCACAGATAATAAATTGCAGTAAAAACGTAAATAATACAAACAATAAAACAAAGTATACATAATTTTAGTCAGAAGATTTATTACAATATTATGTATATTATTATATAACTATTAATGTATATGCTACGGTCAAAGTGAAAAATCAGGAAAAGATATTATAATTACTGGACATTATGAATAGTCACCAGCAACTTTGGAGAAAGTAATAAATTTATGAATGGTAATAAGATTTTATCACATTCACTGGTGACTGCATAATTTCCAAGAACAGTTGGGAAATGTGATATATCAATAAGTTTTCTTCAATTTTACTGGTGATTATAAAAAATCCTCAATCCCCATGCTCCTTTAGAGAATGTGATAAATCATAATAAGTATGTTAGACCCAATATGTGAAATCGAAAAAAATTTTCAGAACTATTAATGAGCAAATAAAAATGTCCAATACTTGATGTATCTATTTTCAACTAGTATTGCACATCATATTATGCGCAAAACTATTTCTGAAAATGTTGACTATATAATTACTAGTTGTAGAGGCTACAAACAGTATAAGAAACAATCGGTGGCTTATAAATATAACAAAATTTTATTATGATAAGGCAAACAGAAAAATTCTCTGGACAATGTGATAAATTCTTAAATATTTTTCAATTTAACCGGTTATTTCGCATAATCTCCAACAATCATTGAATAATGTAATAAATATGTTTCATTACTCGGTGCCAAGCCCGTTGCGCATACATTTTGTGATGTAACTAATTTTCCTTGTGCTAAAATGTCCCTCTTTGTAATTTTGAATATTATGAATGTCACAGTTCAAGGTCAGTGATCGAAAATTAAATGATGGGCAAGGGAAACGGAACGGAATAATGACATTTTAAAGGTCATTTTAAGGAAAGGGAAATTAAGACGAATGACATAAATCTGAATTGTTATTGTAAGGCAAGGAACACAGTGAAATCAATAATATACATGTTGTAAACTAATAAAATTTTGTAACGTAGGCAGGTTAATCCCATATGAGTAATTATTCATGATAAGGCAAACAGAAAAATTCTCATAAAATTCCTTTTTATTAGTGTGACCGGTTTCGTGAACAAGTAAATTACACGTACAAGTAAATTCCTTATAAAATTCCTATGTTTGAAGATGTGAAGTAATTTACTTGTTCGCGAAACCGGTCACACTAATAAAAAGGAATTTTATGAGAATTTTTCTGTTTGCCTTATCATGAATAATTACTCATATGGGATTAACCTGCCTACGTTACAAAATTTTATTAGTTTACAACATGTATATTATTGATTTCACTGTGTTCCTTGCCTTACAATAACAATTCAGATTTATGTCATTCGTCTTAATTTCCCTTTCCTTAAAATGACCTTTAAAAATGTCATTATTCCGTTCCGTTTCCCTTGCCCATCATTTCATTTTCGATCACTGACCTTGAACTGTGACATTCATAATATTCAAAATTACAAAGAGGGACATTTTAGCACAAGGAAAATTAGTTATATCACAAAATGTATGCGCAACGGGCTTGGCACCGAGTAATGAAACATATTTATTACATTATTCAATGATTGTTGGAGATTATGCGAAATAACCGGTTAAATTGAAAAATATTTAAGAATTTATCACATTGTCCAACCAGCATTGGAGACTTTTCAGAATGATCGGAGAAAGTAAGAAAAACAATATGATTTCTCAAATTAACCGGAGTTATTGGAAATTATGCATATATTCGCCGGTGAATATGTACAGGATTATTCATTATAAATTACCCACCCCTTATCATCGTTATTATTGCCTATAAAAGAGAAGTTTTAAATAAAAGTTGTGTCGTTATGACTGAATTTTATTAAAGTGCTATCAAAAGTACACTAGCGTTCAGCTTTCAGGAGATATAAAAAAATAATATTTATTTTAAATGGGATACCCTGTATATTATTAAATTTTTGGAATGATCCTTTGCTCCTGATTTCAAAAATATACCTTATATTATCCCTACCATATACCGTTTTTGAGTTATTAAACGTCGAAAATCTTAGTTAAACTAGTTACTGCAAATATGGAAAAATTAACATTATTAAAGTGAGCTATGAAAATGACAACTATTATATTTGATAAGTGACATTTCTTTAACAAAATAATCAAAATACACCGTGTCTTAAGATCTTTTGCAAATTGGGCGTGGTTAGTAAGTGCGTCATTGTGCTATAAAGTAATTTCGCAGTAAATACGGAATGATGGTACATTAAAAAAACCAATAACGTGTTTAAGGCGTGTCATGTGTTGTAATAATTTTAAAATTTCAACCCTTACAGCAGACTGGGAAGCACGAGGCGGGGCGAGGATAGTTAGTATGTTATTCACGTGCACACTTGACTGATAAAGCTGGTAGGTTGGGCTGCGTAGCAATGTGCGCATATGTACAAAATACATATTACAGAATCTCTAAAGACATGGTGTATAGAAAAATACCAATACTTTAAAATATATCCCTATAAACTCTCGCCATCGCGCTCAATACAAAATGGCGAGTTTTAATTTTCCAGTTCATCGCCTATTAAGCTTCTCCCTCAATAAGGAGAGGTTAGAAAAGAAAAGGCACTGATTAACTACATAGCTGTGTGTAATGGATATTCTGTAAGTTTAGTGATAAAATATCAGTAAACGTAAATTTAAAGCAAAACAAAGAAGGTTTAGTGCCACATTCCCCAAAAAGAAACAATTATGCAGCTACGGACACGTGTTTCGGAGTTATTGCCCCTCATCAGCGTAGCGTAGCTAAGGAATTGGATCTACGATGGGATAGATCAGGAACAAGAACTAAAATAAGGCTGGAAAGTACAGTACACAGTACTCAATTAGTGTCTTCATGTTCCCACGTGCCACATTTGGGGCCTCGATGAGCACAGTCAACACACAGAGCTCTATGTGTACTGGTCATTTCCACCTGGCACATACAAATAAAACAACATGGGAGCATGATAGCCGAATGGGTAAAGCACTTACACCTATTTACTCGGTAACGAAGGTCGATGGTTCGATTCCATCCTGAAGTAAGGTAAAAATTTGATTTGTAACATATTTCGTGCTAAGATAGGAATTGTCGATGCCCTAAATGTAGTTCAGACTTTATAATAAACTTTGGGACTTGGTCTCTCTACCTATCACAAAATTCTAGTATTTTCAGGGAATTACTTCGCTGACTTAAGACGCAGTTAAGAAAATATATTATAAAAATATTTTCTTAAGGTGTACCACAGTGATCTATTCTTTGACTTCTGCTTCCTTCAATTTACATTTCCAATATTCTTAGATCTGTCATTAATGTGAAAATATATACAGATCATACTCAAGTGCAGATGCATTGCAGCTTTCAGGTGTTTAGCCCAAAAGTCATTGCTCACACCATATTATGGACAATGAACTAAAACCATCTGGAAGGCTTCTTCATACCATAATTTACGACTTCCTAAATATATTTAATTTGCAACATAATTCAAAAAAAAAAGAGAAATTGGTAAGTAATGTACACGATAATTATTCCCAAAAATTTTCTGAGACGATAAAGAAAATACCAGTATTTTTCTTTTATTTTCTGTTTAAATCCAAAGTTTTCTCTTATTCATGTTTTTCTGAATATTCAATGACGCGATATCCTCTCAAGTCCATATAAAGACAACATAAATTTGACAACCCTAAAATTCTAAAGCATAAGCTGTCCAAGGATTACGCTAAAAAAACATGGGCACACAACAACTCCTTCAAATTGCCGTCAGCTGTAGCAGAGATTCGAACTCAGGAATAGAGAGACAGTATGACCAGTCGAGCTTGTCATGTAGCCCGCTCTAGTCAACTGCGCCACGGTGCTATATGTGGCAATACCTGCTTAATATGGAAATCTTTGACAAATAAGTGAGCGTAAAATTAACTTCATTTTGTGGGTTCTGCCAAATTATATGTAAATTAACCAACGTGTTGCAAGACAACCTAGAAGAAAACTAATTAATGTCGATTTCACTGCCTTTTCAAGCAATCCAGCATCATTAGTTATGACATGACATGTTGCCGGTTCCGTTTCTATAAAAAAACTGACATATTCTTCTGCTTTCTTCCTAAGCGTCAGTTTGCGTATATGAATTTGTGCTTGACACTGAGTTATCCACACACTTTGGCTGGCATTAATGAGTTCATTAGTATAAGTGACAGGCGCCCTATAATAAGTCTCCCGAAAGGCTTAATACGCTCTGTTCAAGGTGAGTGTTTGCGATCAATGAGTTGTCTCCAGCAAAGCCACTCGCTCCCCTAGAGGCCGCGATTTATTTAGAGCATCGTTTACGAGGGGTGTAACGTTAATTTTCAATTTTCAGCTCGACAGAATAGATACGATGGAATGAATAGGTTGAAGTATGGCAACGCATTTTACTAATGATAAATTATTGTCCAGTCAGTTCTCTTATGATGCATGACGTAATTTAATTCTGAATGAAAGTTAGATACTTTTTTAGATTAGACAATTAGACAATTAGACAATTCCCGAATCAAAAGCCGAAGCTGTCTAGAAGGTTACACTTAAAAAAACGAGGACATACAACCATTCCCACCGTCATTACCAGAGGCGGTATGGATAGATTTCTAGTCACGCTTAGCATTGCGAGCTCTAGCCAATTATGAGACTGAGCCGGATGGGTTAAAAAAAATTTATTTATTTATTTATTAAGGGAAATATCGGTTAACACGATTTCTTTTTCACCAAAATATTTTTAGAAATTGATCTTTTCTCATTAACTCTGGCATTAATCCTGTAGGTTGTGATGTGTGGCTGTAGTTTATTCCTCTAAGCGATGGTTGTGTGAGTCGAAGCTCTTTGAGCACAACAAACAATAATATCCAAACAACTACAAATTTTCAATACACAATAATAAGTGGCAAGTGAACCGTTAGAAATGTAACAATTTGAAACAAAATGGTATTACTTATATATAAGGTACTGACATGCGCTTTCGATCCTGGATTATTGGCTTTCTATTATGGTTAGAAAATCTATACATAAACAGGATAGAACTACGGAAAAGGGGGCATTTCAAGAAATTATTTTCGATTATACAAAATATCCCAAAAATCCTGGGTGGTCAGGTGACATCTTCTTAAACGAAACACCCCGTATATTTTGAGATTTCTGAAGAAATTTTTTAAGTTGATTTACCTGTTCAGGATTTTTAATTCTTTAGCAGAATATTAGTATTTTACGGACTACGGATAATTAGATAAATCGCTACAGTTACAAATGTAAAATTTAAGAAAAAATAATCGGGTTTTTTGTTTCAGAAGGTTGGTAAAGATTACAGTTAAAGTTTCATGATCCTGTGATATACGGTGTGGTCAGAATGTATTTCACAATTTCGATAATATCAAATTCATTTTTCCTCCTTTTTTTGTTTAAATGGAACATCCTATATTTTCAGATGAAAGGATGCAGAATGACACTATGAACTTGATTAGTGTTAATGTCCCTATCAATGGCTATTTTCAGCCGTTTTCGAGATAATCATCAAAATTCTTAAAAATGATCAAAAGTGCGTCTTTGTTGCAACTTTTAATTTTAAGCTAAGAGTATGTATCTGACCAATGAGAACGTTTGCTTTTATAAAATCACATTAGGCTTGAGACTAAGGGGTCCCGGGTTCAAATCATGGCTATAGCATGGAGTTATAGTAGCGTTTTTAAAGTACCGAGATGGTAGCAGTTCGCTAGAGCGTTGTTGTGTGGCAGAATAGGGCTAGCCACTGTCTATCTCTCCTGAATATGAGTCTCAACTGCGGCATCTAGCTAATGTAGGAGGGAATGGCCGTTTTGTGTATGTCTGGCCTGATTAAGTTGTGGAATAACAATGTGCTAAACTCCACCAGGACGTTATTATGAATAATGCGTCAAATCAAATATGGTCTGTGTACTCTTGAATTAATGTCTATCGGTTTTAGATAGGTGAAGACTTATTTAAAAGTAAACTAATGCAAATAAAGCAATTATAGGGTGTTTCAGGATTAACTGGACAAAATTAAAATCTGGATCAAATAAGAAAAAAATTTCCTATGAAGGTATGTTCTGAAACGCTTCGTTAAAAAGTTACGCACCTCCAAAGATGGAGGTTAAAATTAAGTTTTTAATTTTTTCTTAAATTTGGACTAGTCATTATGAGCTAAATCGACTAGTAAATATCCAGTTTATGCGATTGCAGCAATCAAAAGTGAGACACCCTATATATATTTAGGTAATAAACTGTAAACGATATAATAAACTCTTATTTAGGTAGGTCAAGACTTATTATTTAAAAGTAAACTAATGCAAATATTTTAAATCTAAGCCTATGGTGTATGTAAAAGACTCTTAGCTCCGCCTCTCTGATGCTAGGTCCTAGATTCTAGTACTATCTAGTACATGCTCCCAGAGCAATTGATAATGGAGAATGACGTTGGTAGTTGTGCTTATTTCGGCACTATCCTACTACTCAATTATATTCATTGAGACGACATAGATCTTGAATTTTTAAAACATTGCAACTGCATCTTGGCAATATGTAGGTATTTTATTAAAATAAAAAGGAATGATTTTTAAATGACATTTTAGGATGTTTCTAATTCCATATTTTAAAATTTATACCTGTTAATTTAATAATATTAATATACTGCAATATTTCATAATTTCAACATTTTCAAAAAACAAATTTGTTTCACAATCAAAAACATTGTGTAGAGGTGGTGGTGAGGGAATAAGCCGATACCTAAGAACTTGAGTGCCAGGTACTGGAATTAACATCACTGTAATGTCTAATTCACGTCCCATGCTATTTATGGTGGACTATTTTTAAACAGAAATGGTGTATAAGGATTATGATAAATACGCAATTTATATCATACTTAACAAAATGCAACATATAAAAATGAACGACGGTTTACTTATTGCTTTAGAAATATTAAATTGCCAATTTCTTTAGTCGTGCTAATAGAAAACTTATAAAGTATCTTCATTAAGCCATAATCCTGAAACTTAATTTTGTGAAAGGTTATAGAACTTATCAGCAGAGGAATTTCATATAATCAATTAATTTCATGTTATTAGTTTGGATGATTATGTTATTAACTTGACATTATCAGACAGAGACAAGAATTATCCATGACAAAAAAATTCATTTATAATATAAGAACGTAAAAAATAATTTCTTACGTACAATTGCTAGTATACTGTGTGTAAAATGCCAAATGTGGCCAGATGTCCACAAAGACTAATTGAATAAGCGAACTGGACATAAAAGTGTGAGTGTACTGTCTGGTCGTGGAAAGAAGACCCGCGGAAAGAATGTGATTGTTGCATTCCATTCACAATTAAGCGTTAAGGAAATAATTTGAACTAGTGAATGGGAAATATTTGTGATCGTTTGCATCCGCACCTACTAATTGGGAGAGATACTATATTCCTACAGCCATCGTTCCATTTACCAGAAGAAGGAACCTGGAGGGACTAAGTCATCTAGTACTTCGAGGAACACAGTTACAGATGTTGGGAGTGGTAAAATATCTTAGTGTTATTATAGACTCCAAATTAACCTGAAACCAACATCTGGACAGGATCATACAAAGATCGGTAGCAACATTGGCAATATGTAGACGATCATATGAAAATCGGTGGGGACTCAGACCTGGTATGATGCACTGGCTCTATACCAGGGTAATAAGACCTACAATCACGTACGCTGCGTTAGTGTGGTGGCCTAAGACAACCCAAGCAGGGGCAACCAACAGGCTGAGCCAGATACAGAGACTGGCTTGCTTGGGAATAACAAGTGCCATGAAAAGAACTCCTACTGCGGCCATGGAAACCCTTCTGAATTTTCCTCCACTTAGCAAAGTGATTCAGGGGGGATACCAGAATGGGAGCCTACAGGCTGCAGAACTTAAATGGCCCATAGCGCACGATCGGGACATATGAGTATAGCAAACATAGTAGAAGATCATATACTGAATATAAGATCAGACTATATGACACCAAAATATACGTTCCACAAACCTTTCGACATTATTATTGGAGAGACGATTCTAGGACAGAAACAGGAGCTGGGGCAGGAATATACGGAGAAAGACCAAGAGAGAGTATAAGCCTCTCACTGGGACACTACTCCTCTGTAATCCAGACAGAAATTTGCTCGATACTACAATGTACACATGAAAACATAAGCAGAGCGTACGAGAATCAACAAATATTTATCGTATCGGACCGCCAGACAGCACTGAAGGCACTAGCCTCATATAAAGTGTCATCAAGACTGGTATGGCAATGTCATGAAGAGCTCAGAACTCTGGGAGAACGGAACAGAGTTAAATTACTGTGGGTGCCCGGACATTCTGGGATATCAGGCAACGAAAACGTAGACGGTCTTGCTAGACAAGGATCTGATGACCCATTTCTCGGCCCAGAACCCGTGCTGGGTATTCCCAAATGCTTAGCAAGGGGAATCATCAAAGACTGGATCAAGAAGCAACATAACAATTACTGGTGGAACATTCGGGGCAACCGACATGACATGGGAAAACACTAATCAAAGACCCCATGCACCAAACAAACTGAAGAACTGTTAAGAATGACTAGGTTTCAGTTAAAAACAGTAACAGCGCTTCTAACAGGACATATGGCTGTTAAAAAGCACCTGCAAACAATGGGAGTGTATAATGCAGACTGCAGACTATGTGGGAAAGATCCAGAAACCGTGGACCATATCATATTCGAATGCGAAGCATTAGCTCATAGGAGGTACAATATATACGGGCAAACACAAACCGACCCAGAAACCATCAGAACTCATCCAGTCATATACCTGTACCATTTGATCAGTGGCACAAGAGTATTGGAATAGGTCGAGTAAAGCAAAATAGGGAGTACACAATAAGCCCAGGAGTTGCAGTGCCCTCGGACTCAACTCAGATGAGCCCTAGGGAAGGAAAAGAAAAAATATTCCTAGTGTATTGTTTTGCAGAAAGCTGACGACTTATTGGCAATACTCTTACTGGCTGCGCGGGCCTACTTTCACCAACTGGACAGTATTAAAGGTGGCTGGCGGAACACAGACTGAGCCTGCCCTTTATCGCTAGGTGTATCTTATTCTATCTTATTTCACCCTATCGTTCGTATTATTTTTCCAATTTACCATATTTGGCGTTTTACATTGGTATAAAGGGCCAAACCTGCCTATCCATCGATGACCATGTGTGCAGTTTTGATATTCCTTTACGATATTCACATTATGACAGGGAGCGTCATCTTGTTAAAACCAAATGTGTGTTCTTAAGTCAAACGGTATAATATTTTCCAATAAAAAAGAGCACTTGATGTTCTAATAAATCTATGTAATAGTTGGAAAAATTTTGTTGGGTAAAGTTCATAATTTGGGGAAAAACAACTTCATCAGCTTGCCGACGTTTCGGTAAATTTTATTACCATCCTCAATGCATTATAAGATATAAAATTATGATGTATAGAAATATAAAAATGTAAATCAAAAATTATGTATATAACATGTTGAACAAACGATAAAAATAAATATACGGATATATGCACCTACATACATACACAATACACATGCACATACATATAAACAAATATTAAAAAATATATATTAACAATGATTGAAAATATTTAAATATATTTTTTTAAGGGCATCTCAAAATCTAATTTTAACATAACTTAGTAAAACTAACTACTCATATATATATCTTAAAAAATGACAATACTTACATTATATTATGAGTTTACAAACATAAGAACTTTAGTATCTATTGGTAATCACGAATGAGATTCTTTCTTAACGATAAAGTATACAAAACACATAAGAATGGATAAAAACCGTCATAGATAAAATAGAAAAAACAACCGATTATTTGCAATACTGGCAAGGATTAATTATTAATTTGTTTAATAATATTTTGTAAATAATACATTTTAAATTATAGTTATTATTACTAGTATTAATTTAACACACACATGTATATTTAACTAGCGGTCATAAGAGGAAAAGTATATTACTAATATTAAATGCATTCACTAAAACATTTGCCACCTTCCAGCAGCAGGCATTGGTGGTTTCTTCCAAACTAATCCAGACGTATTTGTCATTCACTTCAAAGTAATTTTTTTGTTTCATACTGTTATATCTCTGTGATAAATATTTTTTTCTTATTGTCGTTTCCGATGTTACTTGAATAATAAACTAATAAACTTTTGCAAAAATTGAACGAGACATTTAAAAAAAATTAACCTCCACTGTCTTTAATTTCGCTCTGTTTACGTATCTACTTGTTATTCACATAGACGTTTTATAAATACTACGTGTTTAGAGTATATTCCAATATTTCGAAGTCATTGATGTATTCATTTTCAATGGGCAGTGGGTGTAAACATGAGCCAAGAAACGGATACGACCATATCTACCTATGAAATGCTATTCGACACTCGACACTAACCAGACCCATCGATCAACACGTAATTGTTTTTTATAGCTGCAAGCTGATCAATTACCTAATAAAAACCTGCAAAAAACTAACTTCATACTTGAAACCATTTGCTTATAATTTTTTTCAGTGCATTATTAGTTGAGAAGTAATAAGTAAACTAAACCGTTCAATAAAAATCATAGTAACAGTATTGGATATGAAAATACTACAAATAAATATAGTTTCTTATAGGGATGATGAAAAGTAAATTTAAAACGTTCTCTAAGAACGTCAAAATTTGTATATCTATTTTGAATATTCAGGCGATTGTATATATTTTCTCACACAGTAACGAAAAGTAAAAACGGTTATTCTAGTCCATTTATATTATAGCTTCCGACTTCTTGAAATGTATATAAAATATTTGAAGCAAACTATTTGTAGCAAAGCTGGTGAAACTTGATTAATGGAAACACAAGCTATTAACTTGGCTCTTTTGTTGTGAGGTGTACGATACAACAAAGGCCCATCAATCATTTGAATTAGAATAAGCTACATTGTTCTAAGGGCGCATATCCGTAGCATTGCAATTTAACCTAACAGCGAGTGGTTCCCTGGGTGGATATCAGGGGAATCCTCTGGCCGACTAGTGATGAAGGAGACAAGATTCATTGACTTCGATATTCGCCTGCTACAGGGTGAATTATTATATATCAATACAAATTCTATAGAATTTAAAATATTTTATTTTCGGAAAAAGTTTCTCAATTGTTTGATAATAGCTTATATTTTTATAGGTGATAAAGTAGAATCAATAGAACATGAACGAATGTCTTATGTGGCAAGAGAATGATCGATTATTAGGACGACCATTTTCACTAAGTAGTCTGGATACAGCACTCGTAATGGAGATAGCGAGATTTGATCCGTTTTTCCCCTCCTTCAAAGTGATGTTCTTCTTTGCAGATATCGAGAACTCGATGACATACATCACCTATGTCAGGCTTATTGACTTGAATTTGCCTGACAATCCGAGTAACGAGTAACTCCAGTAAATACAACATTTTTCGTTCTCGACTATAGATGCAACATCTGCTGGGAAATAAGACAGCACTGGTGTCTTGTCTACAGCTTGCCAATGACTTGGGTTGTAATATAGTACTCGTAAAGCCGCATTATATCCATTAGGCCTAAATTGCGTATATGGAACATACAGAAAGTAATTGCATGAGCGATTTGGCCCTCCACCTCGCTTGATGTCGACCACGAGACTAAGTGAGGAGCAGACTTCCAAAATGCGTTTTGTCCAAATTACATAATTTCCAGTAAATAAGGAAATGTACTATGAAGAAATTGATACATTTCTGCTAAATTCAAAATATCAATAAATGGGAGAAAAAATAGAACTGCAATATAGACTTGGTCACAAAAATCTTTTTTCTCATTCATTTTCGTATTTTTAAAAAAAGGACGGGCGTAAATGCTCTTTGATTGTCTAAAGTGGACAAAACTCATTTTGTTTGGACAGATCAGGCACTTAATGCTGTTTGATAGTAAAACACAAGCTCAATAATTATTTCTAAAAGTAAATCTTTATTTTTTTTACAAAATGCATAATAAATTTTTTTCTTGAAAAAGGAATTATTAATTATTAACTTAGACTTAGACTTAGAACCTACAATTTCAACCCGCTGTCATCTTCTTCACATTGACACAACTCTTTCTGTTCGACATCATCTTCATTATTCTCGTCTTCTTCATCAGGAAGATTTTCAATATTTTCTGGAAGAATTGGGGCTAGCCATGCCAATTCTGCATCGCTTCTCCAAGTTTCGGTAGCGAACTCAATTAGTAACTTAGTTAAGCTCTTTATTTTTTTCTTCTTTATTCCCCGAGTAAGTGGTACTTCTGATAGCTTGATACTTCCTATTTGTTTCCCCTTTTTCAACAAAGTTTCATATTTTTTTGATTCATCATCATTTCTATAATATTGCTCAGTTTTCATCACTACACCCCCATTCTTTGTTCTTTTAATTAAAATTCTCTTGGCTTCGCTGATTCCAACAACTTTTTTCAAAGAATTCAAAGCTTCTTTAAAATCGTAAACAGTTTTCCACTCCACTCCTAATATACGTACTTCTCCAATTTGAGAGTAAAGCTCCCAGTACTTTTCTGGCGATTTTATTATACTCTGTGCTCTTATCAATCTTTCTGCCCTGCCAAATGCGCGGTCGGCAGGTAGGTATGAATGTCCACGAACTGGGAAACAAACCCTTATGGATTGTAATGTTAGGGGGAGCATGTCTTTGAAGCCAAATCATTAACATGTGGATAATATGGCTATTTTTATTTTGGCCACCGCATCCGTCCGAGTATAATCGTAGTTCCGTCACGTGGTCCGAGATCTCCATTTTTGAGAGAAAATCAAAAACAGCAGAGCCTACTTCATTGGATCCACGACCGGCTTGAGTCTCTAGCCAGGAATAAAATATGGGTCTCCTACTCGAAATGTCAGTTACGCAAAATGAATAGAAAGAAACTTGCTGTGCATAAAACGCATCTGCTATTGGGACCTTAGGCAGCACCTGCACTTGCTGCAAGTCAAAACAGAATGAAAGAGTATCATCCGATTCTTCTTTCATCATTTTGTAAAATTGTTTGCTCCTTAATCTATGCATTCTTAAATTGGTCATTAACTTAATTTTTTCCCGCGGATCTTGGCACAAGTGAATTTGTCTTTGATGACGCACACAAAAACCACAAATATCGGAGGCTGGAGAGCCAAATCCAATGTTAAATTGAGTATTAAATATACGACTGAAAAATTTATAATTCACTTGATAACTTGGTTCTACAGAATCGTTATAAATATTTGTTAGTTTGGAAATATTGAATTCTGATGATAAATAAATTCTTCGGGATTTGGCTCGTCCATAGTGGCTCTCTGTGCCCTTAATATTTCGGAGAAATTCCATGACTTTCAATTTCTTAGAGGTAGTTTTATTTGAGCGGTGGTCGCCACCTCGGTTTTCAAAAATGCCTACACCAGATTTTATTTTCTTGGCAGTATTTTGAACCCGCCGCTGGCTTATTCCGAAAACAGATAAAAACATTTTCTGGCAACCATCTTTCTTTCCATGGCTAGTCCATATTTTATATTTAACACTCATACTGTGATGCTTTTCATTGTGAAGTTTCCTGCTTCTTTGTCTCTTGGGTGTATATACTTCCAGAAGATGGGATATTTTGGTGTCTTGTTTTATTTTATTTGGATCTTTGTAAAATTTCGCCCGACAAGCGCGTAATTCTTCTAGCGAAATATTATTGCAGGATTCATGCTTGCAGGGGTAAGTGAAATTATCTAAATTTGAGTCATGATCGGAATACCTGAAGAAGTAAAAAAAATTCAAACATAACCTCGAAATATTTTTCAAATATTACCTACCTTATTTGTTTTTTTCGTTCTTTGCTGGTCATATTTTTTCTTCTTTTGCGAGTTCCTCGATCAGTGTCACCTATGACATGTTCACATTCCATTTTTTCAACAAAAACACTGCAATAACTATTCAAAAACAGAGTCAAAACTTGAACGAAACACACCTAAATACATTCAAAACGCATTTAGTCTTTAAAACGCGTTTTGAAAGTCTATGCGTAGTAGACAAAACTCACTTTGAATGTCCAAGCAACTTTTACTGATGATTTTACATATGATTACATGCTTTATGAAAATCCAGAGTAATGGTGACAGATGCGCCTTAGTTTGAGAAACAAAACGCCATCTTTAGCTCAAATGTTGAAATTTTGGACAAAACGCATTTTGGAAGTCTGCTCCTCAAGTGAACTAAATATTTAATTTTCAGACTTTATTATCCTCATCATTTGTCATTTATTTGACTGTTCTAGCTAACTACAGTGGAAGTTTAAATATGGAATATTATATTATAAAGGATGAGGGCAGAAAATATACTAATATTTTATGACAAAACAGCGTCGAATATGTATAACTGAATTTATCAATCAATTGTCAATTTTCTGTCCAGGTTGAATGGCGGAATAGCAATGTGTTAAACACGCTCTTTTAAAAAGCTGTTCCCTGCAGAGATAATTAATAATTTTCTACACTTCTTCCTGAATTTCGAAATAATATAACGAACGTGTATGTTCTCCGCAACTCGATCTGACACAGTTAACGTTTAAAAACATTTTAACTGAAAATATTTAAAATTATTGCCTTCCTGCACTTGTATAGCTAAAACACCGAACTGTTTATTAATGTCAACAGAAAATTATTTTAGCTTGATTAGATGTACATCAGAGTTTAAATTGAGATATAATTTCGTTAAAAATTAATCATTGCCATTAATCCACGAATGACAGAAGATAGAGCTTACATAATTAAATTAATTTAGTCTAACTCTGAGATAGTATTGATCAAATAGCACGACACTGTATGTAATTTAATGAGGTTGCAAAATTATTTACATGGGTGTACCGGTATGCCGCATTACAGCTTGATATTATCGACTAATCAGTCTTAAGTCAACTTGTCGAAGAAGTGAATATCTTTGCCAATTTTTTCTCTGTGTTTGCATACATATGACTCGCAATAAGCAGCCCACAGTTAACGTAGCGTGGTAAAACTGATTGCAGAATTAAGACCATTTTTATTATCGGAAGGACCTCCTCTACAGCACGTACTATAGGAAATAGAAATGAACTGAGGAGTGATAATTAGAGATCGGGAGGCAGCGATAAATTCTAGAGAAGGCTTTTACATAGAAATAAACACAAAATGAAATATTTCCAAACAAATACCCCATTAGCGCATATGCTCGTATGCCCTGTGTTTTTAATAACAATCTCCTAATTTTTTCGAAACTTTCTTTTTTCGTTCACAAGGCTTGATACATGGTACTAGGCTGTCAAAGTCGACCGGGATGTGGTGGTGTTTTAATTTTTTTTTTTTCTTTGATATCTTTTCTTTACGAGGACTTTTTGGTTTTGTCAGTTTATGCTTTACATACTTAACATCTATTGGGGGGATGAGGTATGGACATCCGTTTAATTTCCGACATTCGATCAGTGAAGTTAAGCAGCACTGATCGAGTCCGGCAATTGGATGGATGAACGATAGCTCATCTAACAGTCGGTAGGCTGTCAACAGACCATCCCGGGAAGGCCGCTAGCCTGATGCAGGCGGAGAGGCAAGCCCGGGTGGAGGGTCGAAGAGACCTACCCAGGAGGTTTGCCACTCTGGTAGCGGTGCAGGCGGGCAGGCCCAGGCGGTGGGTTAGTTGACAGTCGAGGACCGTGGTTCGGAGTCCACGCTAAACTGTAGGTCCCTAGGTAAAAAGGGCCCATTGTGGCCTACTCGCCTAGTAAAATAAGTAGCTACTACTACTACCACTAACATCTATTGGATCTTTTAAAGAACTTTTTATTTTTCGTCCAAAGGTACTGAGACTTTTGCACAGGGTAATAGGCTGCAAAAATCGACTAGCGGTGTGAAGGTGTTTTTTTTATTTATTTTTTCGATATTTATCTACATCCTTTCACGAGTTATTAGGGCTTTTTTGTTCTGTCAGTTTATACTTTACATATTTAACATCTATTAGATTTTTTTTAAAAATTTTATGCATTCAGGTAGACTGTCAATGCCAAAGTTCTACGTTATGATGTGAGGCCATTATCGTAACCTTCGCGATCACGTGGCTTTGCTTGCATAAAACTAAATTATTAACGAAACAAAATTTAAAAAAAAAAAATTTGTATTCTCAACTTATACAATAATATTTATCGTGAAAATAAAATAAAATAATGCACCTCTAAAATGCGTGCATCTTCTCTATTGATAGAAGACGTTTTTTAAGAAAAGGAGTTCCTATAAACATAGGCCGTCGAATGCGCCGTTTGTGAAATACATGATGTCGAAATACATATTTCCTTTTAATTTTCCTTTAATATAAAAATACCTGTTTAAAATAAATCGTAATATTGTGGCAAAAGACTAAGTATTTGAGTACCTACAAATAGTTTAACATAAAATAGAACATAAATAGAACACTCTATATATTTTGTCACCATTTTATTAAATAAAAAGAGTATTATACAGTGATCTTATGCTTTTTTGGATTTGCATGCAACGTTGCCAAGTTATTTAACATTTTCTGGAAATTTAAAGATTTATAAGGGTCCGTTTAATCATTTTAATTTACCTATGAAAACAAGCTGGATAAGCAAATATTATACTATTCTTAGTTCATACTACACGTTAAGTATTAGTACCTTTTTTTACATTATTCTATTTTACAGGGTGTCCGTGACGGCATGTCAATTAATGCGAATTTTAAATGGGTAAAAACTCTGTTTTTTAAATGGAATACCCTATATTTTTTACGTGGTTGGATTCCTCCTTCAAATTGCTTTCTTTTTTGTTCCTATACCTAACTGTTGAAGTTTTCGAGAAAATTAAGGTTTTCTCTTTAACCTTGCGATCATAGTACAAATTAATACAATTTTATCAAGAATGGCTTTGGAAAAACAAAAATTGCGGTCAGGCGAAAAATTATTTTCTATAAAATCATAAAGGAAGCAGTAAAAGTAGCAAATTTATTAAACTTGAATGACAAAATTTACACCTCACCTTAGGTATGTACATAACAAAATAAAAGTGTAATTTTGAACGTAAACAGTAAATAGAAGAGAAAAAATAAAACAAAATATGCTCAACGTGACCTCCTAGTTGTAAATTACAAATTCTGACTCTATGAAGAAATGAGTCACTTACATTTTGCAACATGTTAGGCGTGATGGTGTCGAATGCTAGTCGAATTCTTTGCTGCATGTCTTCTCTTGTAGTTGGTGATGTTTTGTATGCTAACACTTTAATGTACCCCCACAAAAAAAGTCCAATTTTGTCAAATCTGGCGACTTTGGTGGCCATTGAACTGGTATTCATCGACCTACCCAATTGTCACCAAATGTAACATTTAAAAAGTTTATTACGACAATACTATAATGGTGGAGCTCCGTCATGTTGGAACCACAGCCTCTGTAAGACATTTTGAGGACACCCGTTTAACAATCCTCCCATTACATTTTGTAAAAAATCGAGGTACATATTCCCAGTCAAGTGATCATTAAAGAAATGCGGTCCAATTACATATTCACCTACTATCCCTGCCCATACATTGAATGATCATCCGTGTTGATTATCTACAGTTCTCGTAAAATGAGGGTTCAGGGTATCATAGTAGTGTAAGTTATGACTATTAACACAACAATTTTTATGAAATGTGGCCTCATCAGTGAATAGCACGAAATCAAAAGATTGCGGCTGTTGGTGAATCTTATTGAGTGTCCACTCACAAAATGTTACCCTACGTTCGAAATCATTTAGCTCTAGTTCCTGAAGCAGTTGAATATAATAAGGATGAAAGTTTTGTGTCCTCAATATTCTTGTTACAGAGGACTGACTTATATCAAGTTCCCTATTAATTTCTCTCGTACTTTTATGCGGATCTTCAACGACACTTAATGTCACTTGAAACACTTTTTCTTCATTTGTTGCTAGTTTTGTACGTTCATGTTTTTCATAATTTACATGTCCAGTTCATTCAAACCTTTCTCGCAACCTTTCAAATGTAGAATGGTGAGGATGTCTTCGTTCTGGATAACGCTGAATATAAATTCTTGATGCCAATAGCGGATTTCTCTCCCCTTCTCCCAATGCATAAACCATGTCGATCAACTCTTCGTGTAAAAAATTCATAATTTATTTAACAAAAATAATTAACTCAACTAGGAAATACAGAAGAATTACCACCAAGTAAAATTAATTATGTGTACACCACAAAATATCAGTTTGATTGCACAATTTTTGTTTTTCCAAAGCCATTCTTGATAAAATTGTATTAATTTTTACTAAGATCGCAAGGTTAAAGAGAGAACCTTAATTTTCTAGAAAACTTCAATAGTTAGGTATAGGAAGTGTTCTACAAAAAAGAAAGCAATTTGAAGGAGGAATCCAACCAAGTAAAAAATACAGGGTGTTCCATTTAAAAAATCAGAGTTTTTCCCATTTGAAATTCGCATTAATTGACATGCCGTCATGAACAACCTGTAAAATAGAATAATGTAAAAAAAGGTACTAGTACTTAGCGTGTAGTATGAACTAAGAATGGTATAATATTTGCTTACCCAGCTTGTTTTCATAGGTATATAAAAATTATTAAACGGACCCTTATACATCCTTAAATTTCCAGAAAATGTTAAATAACTTGGATAACTTGGCAACGTTGCATGCAAATTCAAAAAACAAAATATCACTGTATAGTACTCTTTTTATTTAATAAAATGGTGATAAAATATATAGGGTGTTCTATTTAAGAAAAATATCTTTTGTGTGTACAGAAAATTTAAGCATCCTGTAGATTTCGCAATAATTTTAAATGATAGATCTTATCGACCCAAAAAACTTTTGTATTTAATAAATTGTTGTATCACTAACGGTTCAAAGGTTATCGAAGGAGAACACATTATTGCCTCACCCTGTATAGAGGATGATTACTTTTATTGAAAAAAAATATTAACCAACCGGAATTTTTTTAATTTTTTCTTTATGTGTATCAAAAGGCATTCAATCTTGATTTAAAAAGACCCTCTTGTTAAAAGGCGATAAATGCAGCGTTTTTAAGATAAACAGAAATATATTTAATAGCTATGTCAAATTTAATAAAACGGGTGAAAACATAAAACAATTAACAATAACGATAGTAACAAATAAGCTCAATAACAGTTTATTGTAAATTCTTAAAATACAAACCATTTTGTTCAATGCGCAATTCACACCTACCTACATACAATAGAATATCTCGCGAAAAAAACTCAATGGTGAACCCTTAGTTCATTACACGTATTTTTAATGCGATTAATAAGTTACTCACTTGTTTCTACAGGAGTTACATACACCCTTTCCTCTCCAAATCTCCACACAAAAAAGTTTAAGTGAGTCAGATATGGGTATCGTGGAGGCTACGAAACTGGGCCCCCACGACCAACCCATCCCACTGGAAAGTTGTTGTCCAACCAATTCCTTACAATTCTCCCAAAATGAGCTGCGTAATCAAGTTGGAACCAAGCCATTCTTTTAAAATTTTGCGGAATTTCTTCCCACATATTGAAATGCTTTCCTTGTAAGAATTGAAAAAACATTCACACGTGGTAATAAAAAATAAATCCCAAACAAATGATTCCTATAAATTCGATTCCAAACGTTTACACTGAATTCATGTTCAAAATTTCTTTGTCGACGGCATGATGATTTGCATGTACCCACACATGTTGATTATGAAAATTTACAACCCATCAACGAGTAAAGGACTCATGAGTTCACAATATGTTAGAAAAAAATTATTTTGTATTGAGTATAAAAATCTCCATTCTTGGTTACTTAGATGTAAGCTTTGTACATGTTGCAAATTATAAGTATGCCATTTATCTAATTCAGCTTTGCAAGGCAGAGAACGGAACATTATATTAATTAGTTTTCTAGAAACAAAATTCATTGCATTTTGTTTGCGATTAATTTGAACCATACGGTTAATAGGATGGGGGAAATTCAAAAAACCTTTGATAAAAAGTATTAAAAAAATAATATATTAAGGATTACGTTTTTAAATGAAGGCAAAGTTAACTAATTCTGTCTAAAGCAGTATCTTCAAAACTTCTACTGCATATTCAGTATTACACAAGGAACTCATTATTTTATTCTGCATTTTATACACAGCTCGACGTAATTTCTGAAAGGAGGATAATTTGATTTTTAATACATGCTAAATGAAATTTTTAATATAAGATTAAATAACAAATTATATTCTTTAATTTACATCCCTTTTCACTCCTAATTTTCATTAGTAATGCCAATTTAAATTCACAAATTAGTGTAATTTTTCATGAAACACGAAAGCGAAGCGAGAATTAAATATATTTTGTATATAAAAGATGTTTATCAAATAAAATAATGAATAAAGATTGTTATACCTATTTAATAAAAGATCATAAGTCATTTCGAATTAAATATAATTTTTAATCAGTGGTACAGAAACAAGGTATTTCGAAGTGAGCAATTTTCGAAAGAGGGACATCCTTCAAAATAATTGATAAAAGATAGTTTATTTAATATCTTAAAAAAAAAAATTCTCAACTGCCTCTCAAGTCATTGAAGTAACCCACTGAAAATCTTAGAATTTTATGTTGGGTGAAGAGAGAGAAGGGGCTCTACAGTTTATTATGGAATTCGAACCACATCTAGGGCATCGACAATTTCCTCTTAGTCCGAGACAAATTACAAATAAAATTTCGAACTTACACACCATAGATTATCAATAAAAAATAGGCCTATCTGTATACGTTGTGCTGTGCCGGAGAGAACTTAGTACATTATAAACGACGTGAAGAAAACAATAAACAAATCAAAAGTACCAGATACGCATGGCGACAGGTGAATGCATCTGATAAAAGCAGAGATCTGTGTGGATTATAAAATTATGTTGACTAGTTAAATAAATCTGTAGTGTCTGCTGGAGTAATTACCAAAACATAGTGGACAATTAGATACTATAAGAAAAATTTAGTTGGAAATATTACTACATCTCTCGGAACACAGATTGTTTTTGTGTGACATTAATCCATCTGTGGCTGTAACTGTCAATCATAATATATTCTGTGATTGCATGTTGTGTTTATCATTCCATCGGTGTTTATATTAATTTATAGGTTAAGTTAACACATGGCTTCGCCGAGATGAACTCAGTGACGTTTCCCTGAAACAGTACTTTTGAAAGCTGTTTTTAAAAATTTTGAGTTGTTAATACAATAATGAGTAGTTGTAAAAGTGTTTCTGTTTCTTTCCTTATTTTCTTTTTCAGTAATTTGCTTGGAAATTTTCCGTATTTCAATATTAAATATCAATATTTGTAATAATACACACACTAACAAACCCGCGCCTATGTGTAAAAATTCAAACAAAGCTGTGAATATCCCGACCAGTTTCCGCTTCCCCTTATATTTGTTATTTATTTTAAAATTGCTTATCAGCTAAGATCTCAAAAGGGACATGTTTCTACATAAATACTAGAACCATGTCATCAAGTCCTTATTACCCACAGCTTCCCCGTCTAACAGTGGCCCCTTCTAACATTGTTGAGAAGGAAATTTTATAAAGAATTCAGTGAGTACCTACTTTTTAGTTGACTTGAAATTAATCGGAGAAAATTAAAATTTATATGTTTCTTTTATTTTCGTTAGGTTGATGTTTTCATTAAAGTGTCTCTTTAAAATAACTTCAAGATAATCTTTAATGTTTGCCGGCTATGTTGAATAAACTTTGGATTTCAAATGCTCCTGTAACAAAAAATAAAACTGAGACAATTCGGGTGGTCTAGCCGGCCATTCAATAGGACCACGTCTTAAAATCCATCGTTCAGGAAATTGAATGTTCAAAAATTGTCGCGTGGCAACTATATTGTGAGAAGGTGCTTGATAATGATAAAATTGATAATGTCTACCCGGCAGTTAGTTTCCTACATGAGCCTTTATTAAAAAGATTTTCTTTCCTTAGTTTGCAAGAGTGCAGGGAACTTTGTTCTCTACTGATTTTACATAAAATCATTAATAACTTAGTTAATTGCCTTAATATTTTAAATATGTTAAATTTCTCTGCCCTGCATTTGAAACAAGTTACCCTCAAACATTTTGTCTTACTACCCCACGAACTAATATTCTTAGATTTTCACCTTTATTTCTGAGACATATCTGTGCAAGATGAACTTGATATACAGTGTGTCCCACGGGACGTGAGATTACATGTGTATCTTGGGTATTAGTTCAGATAGAGAGAATAGTTTAAATAAATAAAGTATGGCAGAATGTTATGCCCACTAAGATGGTGTCCAGAAAACGATTTAATTCCGATTGGTTTAGAAAAAAGGCAAAATTGTTATTTTCAATAATGCCATGTAATTTTCTTATCTGTGGTTCGGTTTAAAAATGTTTAAGATCATTGTGCAATAATTTTCTAAAGACCTCACAGTGGCTTTCTTAATTTATTTTTTTCAAACAGTAGTATTTAAAAAACTACATTATTTTAATTTCTTGTTATGGACGCCATATTGGATTGTTGCATTTTTAAAATCAGAAAAATATTCGGGTTAATTTGATATATCACAAACGCAAAGTAGGCTCAGAAACACAAAAACAATATTGTATATAGCTATACCATGTAAATTTGGTCGTGGTGAAAAAAATTTGTCAAATAAATATTAGTGGGCTTTGAAAAACAAAATGTAATGATCTTAAACATGTTTTAATTGAACCCCAAATAGAAAAGTTACAAGGCATTTTTAGAAGTGGCAATTTTGACCAGTTTCTAAACAAAATCTAAACCAATCGGAATTCAGTTATTTTCTGGACGTCATGTTAATGGGCAGAAAATCTGCACTACTTTGCTCATTCAAGCATTTCTCTATCTCCACTAATAACCAAGATACCCATAATCAGCCCCACGTTCCATGGGACACACTGTATTTAATTCAAATATTGAAAATATTAAGTAAATTTTTTCACAGCCTTTTTTGTGTATTAGTGTATGTTTATTATGTAAATGTTTATTTTTAACACCTATATATTCTGTGTAGTTACGTCTTTCTGAATATTATTATTATTATTTTAATTCTAATTACTATTCCTTTCCACCCCTTAATTGGTTCTATACTGTGGGACGGTATACCTAAATAAACAAACAAATAAATAAATAACATATTGATGGCCAATCAACCCACACAATTGTCATTTTTGAAGTAAAGATACACAACCTCGATTTATTCGAGGTGGTGTGAAACATATTGACAATTTATAATATCAAAATAAACTAAATATTGGAAGAAAAAATAAACCAGCGATTTGTACTGCGAAAATATAAACCTACCAAAAATGTCGTAAAAACTCGACCAAAAGAAATGTGCTATTCAATTTGTTATTAGCTGATTGCTTTCATTCAATATTTATTATAGGAAGAAATAATGGAATAATATCTACATTCTTTATTTTTAATATTTACACAGCACAGGTTTTGGAACTGTTCGAGCTCACTTTGTCAGCGTAAGAACGTAAACAGCTCATTCATATTGTACTAGTTTTTAGGTATTCTGGAAATATATTAGATGGGTTTAATTAGTGTGATAAAGCATACTAATAGTAGAAAACATGGAACACAATATACATTTATCTTTCCGTATCTCGACGTTTTAGTATATAATGTGTCAAGTTGGCTGTGGCTGATCATACTATGCCTCAAATATGTTTGGAACTTAATTGTATGCTGCTGTTGCTCAGATTACGTCTTATGATTACGCAAGCAATTTATGTGGAGGTTTTCTACTGTAAAATAAAGCAACATAACCTAAACATTACAAACACGCAAAAATATAGTTACTGGTAAAAAACTTTTTAGTTTAATATCGTTTCATATATTTCTTTTTGTTTCGTTCTCTACAGGGAAAAGTTACTTGATGCAGAATCAAATGCATGTCAGAGTGTACTGATTACTCAAGCATATACAATTGCTTAATAAATTATGTTTCTTTAAATTGTATTTATTCATTCATTTAGTAAGTCAATACATATTCTTCAAGTATTAAGCACAAACTTCTATATTAATCAATGAATTGAAAAAAATTACTTTATATTTTATTTATCTCTGGAAATTTGAATTGCTGGACCATTTTTAAATATTGTTGCAATTTGATGGTAGGAAGTGTGAATATGTGAGAGAATTGACAAAAACACGACTGTTTAGTTAAACGTATATTGTGGAACTAAATAATATCCATATATCCAATGTTACAATTATGGCCAAGCCAAACGATAAAAGAGGCCGCTTACACGTGGCCGTCGCGTCGTCTCAAATATTAAACAATATTAGTCATGTATAGTCGTAAACATATATATGTTTTCCTTCAACACTCTCCCTAAAACTTTATGCTTATGACTGTCATAACTGTGAATAAAAAATACACAAATTATTTCATAATATTGTTGATTAAACCAACTTTATTTCTTAACATTTCAAATCTTGGTTTAACCAACAGCTTAGTCATAATATCAACGATTTTATTTTCGCTTGAAACATACATAGTATCAAATTCATTTTTCTCATACAAATCTCGTATAAAATGAAATCTTATATCTATGTGTTTGGTGCGGCTGTGAAACTCCGGATTTTTAATTAGCCTTAGCGCACTTTGATTATCGATGCACAAGAACACCTTGTCGCATTTAAAAACACTCGCACCAATTTCTTTTAGAATTCGCACTAACCACACAAGATCTTTTGCTGCACTCGCTGCACTTATGTACTCCGCTTCAGTTGTGGATAATGCAACGCACTGTTGTTTCTTGCTCTGCCAGGATACTGCAGCTCCGCCTAACTTACTGATTACACTTGTAGTTGATTTGTGTGTATTCGCATCACCTGCAAAGTCGGCATCACAAAACACTTCCAATGGTTCACTTGTATGGTAAAGTAACCCGAAATATGCTGTTCCCTTAATTACTAATCGTGCTTTGTATCGATCAATTATTCCTTTTTCTTTGAATTTTACACGATACACCCAGCGATTACTAAAGATTGTTTTCTGTGGTCTGTCAACCAAAATCCAGGTATTATTTTCTAATAGAGAGCTCATTTCTTCCATCCATTGTTTGGAATGTTGTGAAGACACTGCCTCTTTAAAATTTACAGGTTCATCGGCCATGAAAGCATCAGGCACTCCATAAAAGTCTGGTTGCTTTATTTTGGTCCTGTCTCTCAGCTGTCTCTCATTGGTCAAATCATCCTTGTGAGAATTTTCACTAGTAATTTCTGATTTTTCAACATTCTCATGTTGAACCACTTCTTCAGCATCTTTTTTACTACTTTCAAATTGAGTCTGAGTTGGCGATAACACTTCCTTCTTTAAGAAGGAAGTGTTATCGCCATCTCATCTTTAAGATGACATCACGACTCACAATTACGTCATGTAACTCAGGTACCCACATACGGTAACCTTTTACTTTCTCTGAATATCCAACAAAATAACCTTTGTAAGACTTCTTATCTAGTTTTCGTCTTTTCACCTTAGGAATATAAGCAAAACATTCTGTGCCGAATACTCTGAAATGATCAATTCTCGGCGTTTTTCCGCTCCATAATTCTATTAGTGTTTTACCAGGTTTTCTTGTAGGTCCTGTTCGATTTAGGATATAGACGGCAGTATTGACGGCTTCTGCCCATACAAATTTTGGAATATGTGGTTTTGAATACAACATCGACCGTGCAGCCTCAACAATAGTACGATTTTCTCTCTCGACAAAACCGTTTTGTTCTAGTGTATACAGTACCGTCACGGTATGTTTGATTCCCATTCGTTCTAACAAAGACTTTACCTTTTTGTTCACGTATTCCTTCCCGCCATCATTTTGGATTTCTTTTACTTGCTCGTTGAATTGATTTTTCATTTCAGTTAAAAATATTTGTAATTTTTCATATACCTCGTATTTTTGCTGAATGAAATAAACAATACGATATTTACTATAATCATCCTTTAACAACATATAGTAACGTTTTCTACCTAATGATTCAACATTCATGGGCCCACAAACGTCAGTATGAATTAGTTCTCGAACTTTAGTTGCGCGTTCTTCTTTTCGATCCCTAAAACTCTGCCTGTGATTCTTGCCATAAGCACACCCATCACAAATCTCGTTGTCATAGGTCAGTTCAATTCCAAATCGTTTCATAAACACTTGCACATGTTTATTATTTTGGTGTCCCAGTCTTTCGTGCCATAAATTAAGTTCATTACTGCTCGATTTCGTAGAAATATAAACATCCGCGGCGGACTTATCAGTAGAGCTGTCCGAGGTCACCTGGCCGACAGAGCCGTCATATGAATCATATGTTTACATCATATCATAATACTTGAATAAGTACAGTAAATGGAAATAAATTTTAACAATAATGTTACATTTTATAAAAATTTGTATAAAACTCACCCTTTTAAGCAGATTTATGAAGTAGTTTGGTTGTCGTCATCACAAAGTGGGGAAGATCTATAGTATAATAGCATCAGGTATGTTTCTGCAGCTGTCTCCGTCAGCGATGTTCGCTTTGGTGAAAAAATATGTTTTGCATTTTGAAAATGACCATTCGACATCTACGGATGTAATACAGGCATAAGTAAAACAATATGTGAACTCGCTTAACGAAGTTGTAGATGCACCATCACAAATTTGTCTTAATTTGCTAAAATCAGGATCTTTCTGTAATACACTCTCGAATTTTTCACTAACACGATTATTTTTTGCGTCATTTATAGCCTGTAGCTGTGTATTTACGTCGTCCACTATTTGCAGCGATTCCACTAACGACAACGAACTATTTTGCAATTTTTCTATTGCGTCGTGTAGTCCTCTATAATTGTTATTAATAGTTTTTAAATCTGTTTCAAGGGAAACGTCTTGAAAGCTTGTCTGGTTTTCCCTAATAGCTGCAGCCTCGTTAGGGTTGAACTGTAGTATCACAGCTTTTATTTGTTGAAAATATTCAGCATAATAAAAAGCCGCTTTCAACCACGTTCTTCAACGTGTAAGAATCGGCTTTGGTGGTTCAGGGATACCAGGACACTGTCTGTGAAATGCTCGAAGCCGTTTAGGAGATTTGAGAAAAACTTTTTTTGTATTTGCTATTAATGCATCTACCTCTGGAAAACATTTTCGAATCGTTTCTGCCACAAGATGTAACGCATGCACTTTACATGTAACATGTAAAAACCTACAATTGTCTCTTTGAAAAGAACGGCCTACCATGCGCATTGTCGCAGCACCATCAGTCACGCATTAACCTTTCAAATAAGACTGCAGCGTAAATCACTTCTAAATCGGCACGTGTGACGCCATCGCAAGACCGTGGCTGTACTCCAGCCACCTCGGACAGCTCTACTTATCAGACGAAATAATAACACGTAACACGATACGATAGAGATTGTCGGCCTCGACACCCACCGCGACTACATTATTGTTCCGTAAAAACATGCAGTTTTTTCCATTGTTTTTAACAATAAAATCAACACCTTTCTTAGCTGCAATTTTCACTGAAAATAAGTTACGAGCCATTTTTGGTGCGTACAAAACATCATAAAGTGTTCCTGGTAACCATATTTCGTTCGCATATGTTTCCACGTTTATTTTTCCACTTCCGTATGCAGCAATTGATTCTCCGTTCCCGACACGTATCATTTTGGGTTCTGAAAAGTTTTCAAATTCACAAAACCATTCTCTACGATTTGTAATATGGTTTGTCGCACCCGAATCAATCAACCAAAAATCGGATTTTTCAATTTCACTGTTAAGTCCAACAAACGCTTGTTTTTCACTGTCATCAGTCTGTACTTGCGCGCTCACATTGTTCGGACAATTCTTTTGTAAATGTCTTTTTGAACCGCATGATGTACAACCCGTACAGTCTTTGCGAAAATGTCCCGTTTTACCGCACGTAAAACACTCTTTTCCTCTTTTTGACATTTTCTTGTTCTGGAAATTCTTGTTTTCAAACTTTGCTTTCGACACTAATGCTGTTGTCATTTCTTCAACATCAGTTTCGTTCTTTTGAAGCCGTAACTCCTCAGTCATTAAACGTGTTGTCAATGTCTCTATTTTACGCTTTGATGAATCCGTAGAATCCCATACACTATGAAAATAGTTGTATTTCGGAGGTAGAATTGACAAAATTCTTGACATTAGCATCGAATCTGGTATTGCACCACCAAGTTTCTTCATTTTGTTTGTCATCTGTTCCAATTTTGCAATATGCGCTGCTACATTCAACGAAGAGTCCCACTTAAATTCAAAAAACTGTTTTTGAATTAGTCCCAGACTCTCATCAGACTTCAAGTCATATACACTGTGTAGCTTTTTCCACATTTCTCGCGCATTTTCGCAATTCATTAACAGTTATAATGGTTTTTCTTCCACCGTTGTGACAATGATTTTCCGTGAAATACGATCTGCT
The DNA here is from genome assembly GCA_029963845.1 of Rhamnusium bicolor. NCBI lineage: Eukaryota > Metazoa > Arthropoda > Insecta > Coleoptera > Cerambycidae > Rhamnusium > Rhamnusium bicolor. The sequence goes on from JANEYF010000887.1 coordinate 262,338, forward strand.
TTTGTCCATTTTCGAAGTTGGTTCTCGTAGTTCGGCTCTGTACTCTCTGGTTTAACAAATGTTCCGTTGCAGACCCCCAGAGCATCTTCACTGTCCAGCAATGTACTAACTACGAACTGCCACTGTTGCCAATTTCCGGCATCTCGAAGTTTTTCGACTTTCGGTTTGTCAGTTTTCATTTTGACACGTTAAGTCTTTGAATGCACTACAAAACGAACTAGTCACACCCGAAAACTCCACCGAACTTCCTTAATCACATAAACAACACTTCTTGTACACTGGGTACTGGGCCCATAACCTGTTTCCATTTGATGGTAGGAAGTGTGAATATGTGAGAGAATTGACAAAAAGACGACTGTTTAGTTAAACGTATATTGTGGAACTAAATAATATCCAATGTTACAATTATGGCCAAGCCAAACGATAAAAGAGGCCGCTTACACGTGGCCGTCGCCTCAAATATTAGTCATGTATAGTCGTAAGCATATATATGTTTTCCTTCAACAAATATCCATCCCCGTAAACACACATACGTTTTTAAAACGTATTTTCAGCGCGTCATTGGTTGATAATTCGTGTTACGTTAGCAAATCAACCTTTCATTTATTGTTGGAAAAATAACGGTCTCTCGTAGCGTTAAACGTAATTTTTTCACGAAAAATATTGGCCGTTCTTTTGACAGTTTTGACAATATTAAATTAATGTTATTTAAAGCGTTTATCAAACTGTTCTCTTAAATGTTCATAAATCGTTCATATCAACTGAATAATCCATTGAGGTCGAACAGAAACGTTTTTAAAGCATTTTGGAGTTACGTAATACAATTTAAAATATCTGACATATTCGTTTCACATATACTTATATTAAACGTTTATAATTTCGTTATCTGAAATGCGTAAAACTGCGACATTTTTAAGTTGATTGTGCGTAAAAAGAAACGTTTTTCAAATGGTGTTTGGACATTATAAACGTCCTTCTAACTTATGTGTGTTTACTAGGATATTATTTTTATATTACTATTTAAGATTTTAAAAAGAATTAGGTGGGAACAGTCGATAAGAGATTCTTCAGTCAATTTCTTTTAACGTGCATCAGTCTAGCATGTTTTTGAAAACGTTTATATTTAGCTCTCCAAAATCTCATTCAATTGTATGAAATAGACCTTATTCAAAAAGTTTAAACTGGTTTGACTTTTCAAATTTTAAAAACTGTTAAATTTCCTCCAATATTTTATAATATTTTCTATTATTTATTTGTGGCATCTTATAATGTCTCCTCGCATCTTCTGGGCATAAAACCTCTGGTTTATAAATTATTTAAAAAATGTGTTAATTAAACCTCTGCGCCAGGAGGAATAGTTAGAAGTTGGCTTTTTTGAAAAAAAAAATGTATAGTGTGAAACTAGTAAAATGAAGAAACCAGGAATTTATAAATTTACTTGTCTGGATTGAAATGTCTTTTATGCGAGTCAAACTGGTCGTTCGTTTGAAGCAAGATCTAAACAGGTTCATAAATTTTTTTCGTGAATGTATTCCTCACTTATAAATAGGGAGCGCGAGACCCTCGAAATACGCTAAGTAAAAGTGACCTATGCAAATCGCCAACATGAAAAAACTGGGTATATTCTTATGTAAAATGACCTGCCGAATTCGATTATTGAAGTCAAAATTCTTTCGGAAGTGCAAAATCGGAAAAAGCCACACTTTTTTTACTCTCTGAAATTTCTCAGAAATACAACAATTGACTCGGCTTGAAAATTTGGACACATTTATTCTGAAACACGTTGAATCGATTGCCGTACATAAAGTTGTACTAAAGATAAAATATTTGGTGCAAAAAAGCAGACCACGTGGAGAACGTGAAATAACACAATACGTCGTTCATTTCGAGATGTATTCATAAATTACATAATATTTATTGTATTATGTTGGTAATAAAATTTCGCACTAGCACACAATAAATACAATTTTATTATTCAATATAGTAATATGTACATTTGCCTTCACATAAACAGCTTATGGAATATGAGACATTTGCAGTGCTACGGCAGAGGTATTTGCATTTGCAAAATAGTGATATATTTACAAAGTGTGGCTTCGCTTTTATTGTCATGATTGGCATTATGTTGCCGTTTTTTCTGTTCCATCCGAATTCAAAAAGATTTGATATTATTGGCTGAACTAAGTAGGAAGTTTTGTAAATGGCGCACAAAATATGATCTCAGTATGTGATAACGAAACGCTAGATGGTGAATCCCTAAAAATAATGTACCTATATTTATAACACTTAATTTTAAATTAATACACGTGTTGGTAATTATGTACAACTGATACTTCCTTACGTACCTTATACCCATTTTACAAGTTAGAAATAAATGGGCTCGTAAATGGTCCATACTTGTCATAAATTTTGGATGACCATATAATTAAGACCTGAAACTCTGCAAGCATTTATATTGAAAATGTGTATATTGAAAATGTGACTTATCTGTCATCCACGGCTCGCCAGGAATCACACCATCTTGGCAAGACGTACACCTTGTACGTGAGAAACCATATTCCTAAAAGCTTTGCAAGGGCTTAGCGCACGGTAGACTAGGTATTCTAGAAGAAACCACATAACCAAAAGAAGCCTGTATCCAGGTAGAATCTGGGTGAAATCTGGGTAAAATCCGGTAGAATCCGGTAGAATCCAGTAGGATCCAGTAGGATCCAGTAAAACCCTAAAATACCATATAGGCGCGTTGAAAATACGATATATCTAACCTGATTAAATGATTTAATTATTTAAGGGCATACCTCCAAGAGAGGGTCCTGTGTCGACTTCGATGACTCGTCGAAAACGGCACTGTTGTCCAGTGATCAGAACACTAGATTGACGGCAACTGCAAGTTATAGAAAATTGTTACTTTGAGTGATTTCAGAAACTAGTGTGAAATGACTTACATTTTCAACCAAGGAGACGCTAACGCATCAACTACTTGAAATCCTACCAAAGCGAAGGAAGATATATCAATATTCCACATACCCAATATATATTTGGAATTAAAGTACCACTTTTATTTTTTACTTTTAAAAAATATTTTCCTTTACCAAATGAAAATCAATTGAAATATTGTATAATTAATTTTACTCTTTTGCTTACTTTATTTAAAAAAAAGAGGCAAATTTTGTGTATTTAGTATAACACATAATCAACATTACCGCCTATTCTTGCCTTCTGTGGACCCAGAAAATATGGCGAAGTCGGGAACTATTACCTAGCTGATTACTTTTTGTGATAATTCCAAATAAATATACGTATTCCGATTTACCGTTATAATAAGTGCAATTATTTTTACTAACATCGTCGTCAAGGTTAAATAATTTTGTCTGTACCAAGTTTTAGTAGGCTCAGGTGCAAAAAGTTGCACTAACACTAACGTTTATTCCAAACAATCACGGTAATATCGACCCTCGGTTTATTTGGTGTGCAAATCTTTACTAAATATCTACCAATACCTGCATTACCGACATTAGTTTTGAGGTTATGATAAGTCAAGGCCCAAAAGTCTCACACCAACGTCCAGCCGACGTTGTAAGAGGACTCTATAGTTAATAGTATCTATTATGTCACTCAGCAACGTCTAGTCAATGTTGGAAGGTTACCCAAAAATTACCTAAACCTACTTAGTCAGTTAAGAACGTCTAATTAACGTTGGATGATGATCTGAAAATACACCCAACGTATTAAGTAGATTTCTGATGTCAAACCAACGTTGGTAAATGTGTTAGATGTAAATAATAGATTTACAAGGTTCAAACTACGTTGCACCGACGTTGTATCATAACCATAAAATTTAAGAAACTACTCGACCATTAGTTGTAATAATTCTAACGTTGAAATTAGTAAAAAAAGTAGTCGGTGATATGTTACTTGGGTAACAGCAGTGAACTAAACACTTCATACACATAAAAGAAAATAAAATGAAAACTGTCTGTTGCCCGATATGGTTAGGCACTGCGCTCCAGTGCGCCGATTGATTTTACAATGCCTTTTCCTCACTGTGGCATTTTATAAAAAAAATAACGCTCGAATTAAAAGAATTTCCTCATTCCATTAGCTACAACTTATTCGCTTAAAGTATACAGTTATTTATAAAAATAAAAAAGTTACCACGATCCACACTTTTTCGTTGTAAATTATCCAAAATTGTAAACTGTTCCATTAATATTCATTTATTTTTCAGTCATTTCAAATTGACTAGTAAAATTTGTAAACGACACGCAGCCATTATTTGACTGAAATGGCTGACGCCTAGTAAACACTAAATGTTGGTTGATTACCGGGCCTTTGTTGGAGATCTTGGCTAAATAGAGGCCCATACTTTGGTGTTTACTAGGCGTTGTCGCCACCATCTCCAAAATAGTCACTATACTTTAAACCAGAGAGAAGCAAAACCAAGATTATTTTTTGCATACACCGTTGGAAAAAGAAAGTTTTGAATAATACAAAATAGATTTATTGGGGTTCAAAATAAAACAAAGAAGGTTTAGTGCCATATCCCCCAAAAAGAAACAATTATGCAGCTACGGACACGTGTTTCGGAGTTATTGCCCCTCATCAGCGTAGCGTAGCTAAAGAATTGGATCTAGAATGGAATAGATCAGGAACAAGAACTAAAATAAGGCTGGAAAGTACAGTACACAGTACTCAGTTAGTGTCTTTATGTTCCCATGTGCCACATTTGGGGCCTCGATGAGCACAGTCAACACACAGAGCCCTATGTGTACTGCTCATTTCCACCTGGCACATACAAATAAAACAAAATAGATTTATTGGGGTTCAAAATAAAACAAAGAAGGTTTAGTGCCATATCCCCCAAAAAGAAACAATTATGCAGCTACGGACATGTGTTTCGGAGTTATTGCCCCTCATCAGCGTAGCGTAGCTAAAGAATTGGATCTAGAATGGAATAGATCAGGAACAAGAACTAAAATAAGGCTGGAAAGTACAGTACACAGTACTCAGTTAGTGTCTTCATGTTCCTTCATGTTCCATTGTTTCTTTTTGGGGGACATGGCACTAAACCTTCTTTGTTTTGAATAATGTAATACTAAAATATTAAAGTTTTTACGACAACGAATGACAGATATATAGGGATGGGAACATAAAAATGCAAAATAAATATTTTTTCGTAAAAAAATTAAAAAGTGTAATTTTTTCCAATTTTGAAATTCCAAACCAAATCGCGACCTCAAAAATATTTTTAGAGTGTTTTTACGTAAGAATCAATTATTTTTGTATGTTCGAATGTTATATAGCATGTATCGAATTCGAGAGTCTCTTTTTTTCAACTATTAGGAAGAAAGTATATAATAATTAAAAGGAAAAATTAGTTGTGTAGAGAATTTACCTAGAGTCACTATAAGTAGACATTGAGGATAACACGTCTCCAATAAGATTATAATCATAAATTATAGTATAATTATAATTATGAAGGTCTGAATGGTAATGGTAATGGTGGGGGAGGCTGACGCCTGGCAAGTAGGCCACAGACGGGCCCTTTTTACCAACCCCCAGCTGTCCCCTCAGCCATGTGCTTCTCTTGCTCCCTCATCGAATCTTTCCGACCTTCTGATGAAGGTCAGGATGTCACTCATTGCGAGGGAGCTCATCTCCTCCCTTAGAAGCGCCTCAGAACCGAAGATACTGTGTCTCAGGCGCCCAAACGCTTCACATTGTCCCAGGAAGTGGTAAGATGTCTCTTCATCACTCCTGCATCTTGGACATGTAGGGTCTTCCTCAATACCTATCAATGATAGATGCCTCTTAAGTCTGCAGTGGCCTGTCAGAACACCGATTAAGAGATTCAGAGTCTTACGACTCCGTCCCAGCAACCAGGCCGATCTCGATTTGTTCGGCCCCGTCACAAAATCTCGGGTTTGCCTGCAGGCCCTGTTGGTCCTCCAGTGCGTCCTCAGTGTCTCGTGGGCCCACTCATTGAGGGCCGTTGTGACCTGCCTTCTTGAAATACCTAACATAGGCTCAGGCCCGTGACAGGGTTCCTCGGCTCCGAGTCTAGCCAATTCATCGGCCTTCTCGTTGCCTGGAACTCCCATATGTCCCGGGACCCATACCAGTCTGACTTGTTTATGCCTGGCCAGCTCTTCTAGGGCATCCCCACACTCCTGGACGAGAGCTGATCTCGTCCTGGGGGAGCACACCGCCTTTAGAGCAGCCTGGCTGTCGGAGCAGATGTATATTATCTGTTCCGCCCCATTCCTAACCTCAGCCCTACCTGCCACTGCTAGGATGGCGTAAACCTCTGCCTGGAAGACCGTGGTGTACGAGCCTAGAGCAAAGCTCTCCTGTACTTCTTTGCCTTCCAGATATATTCCCGCCCCGGAAGACGATCTAGTGGCCAGCCGAGATCCGTCTGTATAACACCAGAGAGTCCGGGCGGAAGTCAATTCTTCCTTCACTCCACTCCTCCCTACTAGGAAGAGTGAGAGTGTAATTCCTTTCCAACCTTAGCTGATCTTTCGCTTCTCTCACCTTCAGGACAGAGAGAGGGATTTCCCTCTCCGTCAGTCCAGCAATTGCTGCGTGACCTTCAGCTCTGCCTGAACACTGCCAGCTCCCAGAATCCCGCATTCTCAGATAGGCCGCTATAGCCTCCCTCTTTATCCACGAGGGAAGCGTTGGCAGGCCTAGCAGAACCTCCAGAGCAACTGTCGGTGTCGTCCTCATTGCGCCAGTGATCCCTAGGCAGGCTAGTCTCTGGACTTTTACCAGCTTTCGGGATGTCATCGCTCTCTCCACGCTCGGCCACCAGACCACGGATCCATATTGGAGCCTAGGTCTGATGACCGCCGTGTACAGCCAGTGTAGGATCCGTGGGTTGAGGCCCCAGTTCCTACCTACCGCTCGGCGCAATTGCCAGAAGGTCGCAGTCGACTTTTTGATGACGTTGTCGATATGCGGCCCCCATGACAGTTTGCTATCTAGAGTCACTCCCAGGTACCTAACCTCCTGCACAAGCGCAAGAGGTTTACCGTACATGGTTGGTGCCCTAAAATCCTCTATTTTTCTTCTCTTGGTGAATAGGATCATCTCAGTCTTAGATGGATCGACTGAGAGACCTGTTTCGCCGCACCATCTTTCTATTATTCTACAAGCTACCTGCGTTCTGTTGCAAACGACATTTAAGAAGCGGCCGGTCACTAGGACCAGCCCGTCGTCCGCATATGCCTGCGCATAAAATCCTTCCGAAGTTAGGCGCTCCAAGAGACCATCCATTATTAGACACCATAGATGGGGTGATAGGCAGCTGCCTTGTGGACAGCCCCCCCTCACCCCGACGTCCAATTGGCAGTCTCCTAAAGCCGCACTAACTCGTCTCTCTTCCAGCGCAGATTTCACCCATCTGACCAGTACTGGAGCAGTACCTCTAGTCCGAAGGGCATCGCAGATAGTAGTAGTCCTTGCTTTATCAAAGGCACCCTCTATATCAAAAAATATTGCTAGGGTGACCTCCTTATGCAGGAGGGCCCTTTCTACCTTATGCACGACGGCGTGAAGGGCTGTCTCCGTGGACCTCCCTCGCATATATGCGTGCTGATTCTTGTGGAATGGGTACCTGGCTAGGTCCCCTTCCAACAGATATCTGTCCACTATCCTTTCCAGTGCTTTTAGCAGGAAGGACGTGAGACTGATCGCCCTAAACGATTTGGCAGCTGTGTAGTCCTTTTTTCCCACTTTGGGGATAAAGACCACTTTAGCTGACCTCCAGGTCAGGGGAACATATCCCAGTGCCAGACTGGCCACAAATATTCCTCTTAAATGCGGTAGAAGAATATCCAGGCCCTTCTGAAGCAGAGCTGGGAAGATCCCGTCTGGCCCCGCTGCTTTAAAGGGCTCGAACTCATTCACTGCCCAGACTACAGCTCCATCCTTTACAATCTCCTCGGCAAGCCGCCAGTCAACTGGTGGTATCGGCCGCTCCGAGGGTACTGCAACGGCAGGGCGTTCGCCCGGGAAGTGAACCTCTAAGAGGTGTCTTAATGACTCCTCCCTAGAAGTAGTCCAAGTCCCATCTTGCCTTCGTAGTGATCCTATTGTCTCCCTTGTCTCGCAGCTGAGTATTTTCATCAGTCTGGCGGTTTCCGGTAGGGAGTTCATTTCCCCGCAATACTGCCGCCAGCTTTCTCTCTTGCTACGCCTTAGTTCCTTTTTAAAATTTCTCCTAGCCTCCTTGAAGTCGTCCCATGAGGAATCCGTCCCTCTCTTGATGGCTCGATTGTTAGCACGTCTGGCCGTCCGGTGCAGGTCATCAAGCGACCTACTCCACCATCGGGCCCTACGTACTCCCACGGCCTTGAGTGGGCAGGCTTCCTCATATGCTCATAGTAGAGCACCCACCCAGCGTCCTCCAGATGTCTGATCGTGTCTTGGCCAACCATGAAGATCAGGTGCCACCCATCAGGACCTCCTGTTGTCTCCAGATGCCGCCATGCCCCAATGTTGAGGGAGCGGTTCTGGAGAGCCAACACTCTAAGGACTCGGCTAAGGTCGACCTCTTGGCTTCTCAGCCAGAAGCCGACCCTCTCCGGCCATGGGGCATCAGCCGCTCGCAAAGCGCGGAAGCTGACGTCTCCCTCGACCAGAGTTGCCCAGTCCTCTAGGAGCCAACGTCTGGAGGTTTCATCCTCGGCAGATATCAGGAACCAGCCCGGTTCTACCCGGCCCGAGTTCCTGAAATGAAGTTCAGGACCCTGAGGACCCCCTTCGGGGCCCGCCATGGTCCGCAACATCTCCTCCACGAGATGTCCTCTCAGACGCTCTGCCTCTTCAGGTGTGATAATACCAGCCTCGCGGCTAGACACTATAATGACCTGATTTTCTCTCCTGGCAGCAGAACTATAGCTGGCCAGTTGTGGCCCGGCCCCAGAAGCCCGCAGGTTTGCAGCCCCTGTGCTTCCCCTAAGTAAGGGAGACACATGGACCGCATCACCTGCTGGCTTCAAAGGTGTCCGGGCCGCCCTGGCCCGCCTGTTCCGCCGCTCTGGAGGGGTGGTCTTTTCCGCAACCCTCTGCCGCTTGGAGCCCTTGGTCGGAGGCTGAGTAGTTGGAGGTCTTTGCCGACTTCCAGGTTCCTCTACCCCCCTCACCGAAGCAGGAGCAGAAGGGAGTGAGATGGGTTGCCTTTTGGCTTCCCTTCTTTCCTCCCCTCTTGCCCACTTTGCCTTAGGGCCCCTCGTGTTAGAGGGTCGGTCTCTGTACGCCTGCCTACCAGTCCGGTGCTCCTGGCTTTCCTTGACGGTAAGCCTAGAACTCGGGGCCGGTTGGTTGGCGTTCACCGAAGCAGAAGAGGCTAGAACAGAGTCCTCCAGCTCTACCGGTCGAAGTGAATCGCCCGGCACTGAACTCTTGGCCTTCTGCTCCTTCCTCCTGCTTCCGACTTTCTTCTTATACGCCTTTCTCCTTTCCCTCTTTTTTCTGAGGGCATCCTCGGTGACATCGTCCGTGGTAGAACCTTTCGGTCCCTCCTCAGACTCGTCACTAGGAGACCTCAGAAGATCTTCCTCCTGGTGAGGTAGCGGCTCGGTGGCCACCACCTCCACTTCTGAGCTAGGGAGCTCTGATTCAACGAGTACGTTGACTTTTTCTCCTTTCTTCCATTGGTATTTTGGGGGGGGTTGTGTGTCTAGATGTCTCTGTGTGTAAGTGTAGGTGTGTGTGTGTGTGTGTATAGTGTTGATGTATGTGTATGCTTAGGCTGTCCGACTCCTCGGATTCTCCCTCCTCCAGGAGAAGCACAAGGCTAGGCTTTATCCCGGCGAGAAAGGTTGGCAGCCACTAGTGAAGCCCCCCGAAGAAAGCAGCAGGGCCCTATTCCAGGCGCCACCTGGCACTACTACAAACTCCGAGATTATACATCGGGTGAAAGGGCAGCCCCCCTACGCTGGCTATGCAAGGGTGGGCCCCTATACTATCCGGCGGCACTGGGTGTACCATCCCCAGCTTCTTTCACTGTTACCTCTCCAACACGATCCCAATCCAGGAGCCCCACCTCGAATCTCCCCCTGGAAGAGGGCGAACCCAGGAGTCTTTCTGACCAAGCATTTGTGTGTAGGTGTAAGGTGTATATGTGTGTGTGAGTGGATCTCTCTTAGTCTGGCTCTTCCCCTCGGCCTGTCCGGCATGGGAGTCCTTGCCGGTAGCTAAGCTACCGCCGGCATAGCCCTCAGTTCATTAGAGCACGCAAGCCCCCCTCACCGCGAGCAAGGTGAAGATCCTTCGAGGGAGATGAAGGTCTGAAAATATCGATTGCGGAACAATCCTTCAGAATAGGAATATCGGTCCTACAAAAATTAAGTTTATGAACACGCCTAAAGCAAGAAATCTTAACGCTACATTAAATTTCTTTACACGACTTCAATGGAAAAAGAATGAATTCTTTATTTGCTAATCAAATATTATTTTTCGCAAACGTTTAGTTCACATAACATGTTGATAGTCGGCAGATGACAACCACAATTTTATAAACGGATGCAGAGATCGCATTCTTTAGAATAATTAATTGTATGGTGTAGTTCTTTACAGAGAGGACCAAGTAATTAATAATCTGAAATATACCACATATTCCTAAACAGTACTTTTGGAAGAAATTCTGCTTCATTAATGACTAAATTTACAAATCTGACAGAACTGAGTTCCGATTCATAACACTAGGATTGTGAAATTTATTTCACATAAAGAACGTATGTAAGATGGTCGTTGTTCCAAATATCAGTGACCAACAAGTTTACCTAACTTGAGCACCAATGAATTCTTGCAAACAAGTCTCTGAAATTTCAAGACAGTGACTTTTTGGTAAACAAGACATATAAAAGAAACACAATTTTATATTTAATAAAACTTTTCTAGTTTTCTAGACGAACAACTGCTTCAGCTGAGGCAAGGGTCGCCACAAGAAAATGTAGTTTTCATTAATTTTGTATCTTATTTAAATTGTCATTTTTAAGTATTACATTGTATATATGTAAATGCCTATTTTTGTAAAATTTTATGTAACTATTTTACTACTCAAGATTATGTTAAAATGTTTCTATACAACCAAATTTTATATATACTCACCTACGTGGAACTAGACACGGAAATCCAACATCATTTCACACCCGCAGAAAAAAAATACCATACGAAATGAAACACTCAAGAATTTAATGTAAATACCTAGATAATATCTATTTTCTGACACTCGTCATCATCAATCAATTTCAACACTTTTGCAGGATTTTCTTAATTTTTATTTTGTTGCAGATACATAGCAGTAACACAACCAATCAAGTATGCCAAACACAAGAACACAAGAAGAGTATGGTTAACAATTGCTTTAGTATGGATGATATCAGCTGCTATCGGATCTCCTATCGTGCTGGGGTTGAACAATACTCCTGATAGGGTCGCAGATGCGTGTCTCTTTTACAATAGTGATTTTATCATCTACTCAAGTCTTTCCTCTTTTTTACATTCCGTGCATCATTATGGTGTTCCTTTATTATAACATATTTAAGGTAAGTTCTAAAGGTTACAATACGCTAGCGTTATTAGAGATGTATCAATTAAATTAGACATATACAAGATGTGGAAAATGTTACCCTATAATAAACTTTATTAACAGTTTTCTGAGAATGAGCACAATAATAATAATTCTATGCACATAAGACGAAATTTTTTACAAAGAAGTTTCAATTAGTGGATATTTCGTATGTATACCATGAATCATTTCACTAATTCATTTAGTACACTTCAAGCACCAAATCTTTAGAACTGCACTGATGTTAATTATTCGTCCATAAGTAGGATCCTAACTTTTTTCATTGTATTTTGAGTTTCCTACAAAGTGAAAATATTGTTCTGTATAACGACAAAAGCGTTGTTTAAAAACAAATTATAAGTTATTACATTGGCCAAGTTTTCCAAGAAAATATATTTAAAAAAATAACAAGCATAATTCCTTTACTGATTTTACTAAATTTTGATATCATTCGATTTTGGATTGAGTGAATAATCCTCTGTGTGAAAATTCCCGGAAACATTAGTTGTAGCCATGTTGACAGTAGAGATGTATATATACAGGGTGGAGTAATAGTGCGGCGGACCTCGATATCTCAAGTTCTACGATAGCTAGAAATTTTCTAAAAAATTGCAAGTAAACTGGATAAAAAAGTCTATAACAGTAAATTATTTTCGAACAAACAGGGCGAGCCAAGATGAAATTATAGGACCAAGTGCCTTTTTTTTAAATGGAATGCTATGTATATCAGTACATTTTTTGAAGCCTCTTTCTAGGCTCTATTCATTCCTATTATATTATTAGCTATCTCCCAACCACTTTGATGTAATGAATTTCTTTGTTGAAATAATGCCATCTGCAGATGGATATTAAAAAAATCACCACAGTCACAATTATGGGTTTTAAGAAAAACTTATGTGAATACCAGTTGTAGATGTATTTGGGGTGTTAGAAAATAAAATCGCGTTGAAAATGGACAATTCGTGTTGTCGCCTGTCGATGAAAAAATGCATTTTTGTACATTGGGTGTATGCCTACTCACGGAATTCTTGCTGGCAAACCATAGTTTTTCGGCTTTGTAGATGTATTTTGCTGCGTTAGAAAATAAAATCACGTTAAAAATGGACAATTCGTGTTGTCGCCTGTCGATGAAAAAATACATTTTTTAAAACAGTGGAACAAGAAATTTCTCGAAGTTTTGACAAACATACAGGCAGCAAGGATCACATCTTATTTCTCTGGATATAATACATCTGCTCTTTTTCATAGAGGTAAAATAGCAGCTCTGAAATTATTAGACAAACGGCCGAATTTGAAAGACGCAGTTCAAGTTTTCAATCAAAGTAATGCATTTCGAGAATCAATTTCTTCGAATGGAATGCAATTTTCCTTGGCCATGTATGTTGCTCCAGTTAAAGAAAATTCCTTGAATAACTATCGTTACTTGTGCTACTGTGAATTAGTAATTAAAATAAATCTGTCAAGTTTCATGCAGTACCATCTATAGCGAAAGCAGCTGAAGAACTATTTCCGAGTATATTATCAGACACAAAAGTGGTTGGGAAATGAGCTGAACCACCAGGATGGATATTAAAAAACAACTTTTTGGATCCAGAAAAACATCAGCGCCTCCTGTTCCGGATTGTCTTAAATATGATTTTTTGCAATTGCGCAAAAGGTTGTAGATATTTGTGTAGCTGCCGAAAGTTAAGACTCCACTGATTCTCTGTTTACGGCATTTGCCATGGGCAATCTTGTTTAAACGCTCGTGATAAAATCGAGAAAATTGTAGGAGACGAAAAAGAAGAACATGTAGAAGAAATTAAAAACTGAGACAAGTGAAGAAGAAAAAGATGATGAAGAAGAAGACGGACGATGAGCAAAAGTAGAAGTGGGAGAAAGATAAATATTAATTGTTGGTAGCACGATTATATTTTGAATATTCATAATTCATATTAACACCACTGACTAAATCAATCATGATTGTATTCATTAATGAATTACATAAAACCTTTCTCATCAATAATCCTTATTTCCTATTTAATATAGGACTTGATATACTTATTAAGCATAAAATAGAGTAAAATCAAAGTATTTGCTTGATTCATAACTTTTACATCAAGTTTTCTCGAAAACTATAACTTAAATTTTATAATAAAGTTCATATTTGTAAAATTATGAACTGGATTATAATGTATTCTAGAATAGATACATAGTACTTTTTCAAATGTTTGGTTATATACTTAGCATACGCCTATAATCACTTCACTATTATCACGCATTTTCTTCCATCCTTCTCAGCGTAGTCATTAACAGATTTACATGGATTAATTGAACTCATTTACATGAAGGCTTAGATAATTCAACTCAAATACGGTAATTAATGAAAGTCAGCCTACTACTTATTTTGTAACTACAGGCATAAAAGAATAACTAAACCTTGACAAAATATAAATGAATCAGGTATTAATTTAATGCCGGCGCATCCGCCAGAACCTATAGTAAGAAGTTCACTTATTTATTTATCCACTGTTGGCAATGGATTTTTGTATCTTTAGTGTTATTTACTCACAGAAGAAAACGTTATAACCAAATACTTAATCAGAACGACTTACTTTTAAAACTAGTTAAACTCTTAGTACAATTTACAGGTTGTGTACTGAATCTTTAGACATGGGTCTCTTAAATGGCAACGTTACAATGTAAACCAGTGACACATCAGCAGTCTCTTGTCGACGTAAGCATTAGGATAGCAGATAATTCATTTTTCATCTAGCCATCGTGGGTTTAACAGTACACAATGCCCCTGACACAATGCCAATTTTCATTCTTCCTTCAATGTACTATGTCTAATGATTCAGTACACACTCTGTATGACAATATTATTTTAACTAAACTCCTCCATATTCTGACAAAAACTTTTGTTAAGGTAGCAGATTATAATAATTATACTGACATAGCGACAATTTTGCTCGTCTTTAGCTCAATGTGTATTATTTATATCGTCCAACATATGGTGAAATATTTCTTAGATATAACGGACAAGAAATAATTTAATTATACAAGAAATTATGAATTCCTCTCGTACCATTCTTACTGACGGCTCTAAGTCTGTCAGTGCTGTTGATTGTGTAGTGTACATTCATGTGCTCTATGTATGCTTCAGAATCTATTGGAATAAGAGCTTTAGATTAGACCTTATGTAATGATACTATATTAAACTACTTAATTATGAAAAATTTTCTATCAGTTTAGACCGCACTTTCTAACCCTTCAAACCATGTGTACTCAATAAAATTCTTGTAATAATTTTGGAAAAATAACTTAAAGTGGAAGAGCGAAACAAAGACCTAGTTTTGTTGGGTTTATGGTCATTCTAATACTTGTGGCAACATAAAAGTAGATACATTAGCCAAGGCGTTCAATGCCAACGGTGAACAACTCGATGATTACCTTACTTGGACATTGTCTCTGTTCTTAGACAAAACATGAGTATGGAAAGATGAATGATCTAATGTATGTGAAGACAACTATACGCATTATAATAAAATAGTAATTTACCCAACACTTCTTTGGCAGATTGAAGTCACCCAAATAGGTACATAAACATAAAATTCGTTAGATATATATTCGACCTCAATAATTGCCTATTCCAGTGTCACCACAATTCTGATGCAAATAATTTTTTAATGCAAAAATTAGTAAAGATCAGACTCCTCACATACATTCGTGGGTGAATAAGTTATACTCAAACCCAAAATGAAAAAAATATATCGCATATGCTGGTATTTATTGCCTTGTACCACTTTTATTGCAAAGCATGGAACTTTTATAATAAATCCTGATATGAGAAATATTAAAAATATCTTATATGCAAATCATATCAAATTGAAAGTGAAACTAAAACTTTAGAAACTGTATATGAAAATCAGATTTGAGGTCGATACATTTATGAATAATATTTTGTTTTGCTGTCTTGGGTCATAAATTTTCTTCATATTCATCAATACATAAAGCAGCAATTTCCATGTTCGTATATTGGAAATGTCAGTAATAAATATTTAAAGTACGGCATGGCTGAATATTTCAATACAAAACAACATTCAGGACATTTTTTCCATTATCTACCAGGTTTATTTATTGTAACTATCATACATGAAAACTACTAGTAACTAAAATTATAGCAGTAATAAATAAGTGGTAGTTAAATTGGTAACATGTCGCATTGAAAATTTTTAGTTATTGAGTGATTATTAAAAATTAACTTGTTCTACAATTAAATTGGAAACATCTAAGTAATTTACCGTAATTTAAAAGTTTCCACCACAATTATATCGGGAACAGAGAAACATTGAACAACAGTTTTAACCATGTTAAATAAGGTCAAAAAGGGAGTAATTGAAGTAGTATGAAGATCAACAAAAGGGCAACCATCTAATTTCAGCCACCCCTACGTTAGAATCTTAAATGGCATCCTATATCTTGCGATATCTCAAATGAAATCTTTCATCTTCTGCAAAATGTATTTTTTCTGTAAAAATTAAATTTATATTTTTTGTGTAGTTTAGCAGAGCAACGACCATTACTTAGACTATGCTCTCTGAATTACAGCAGTTTATTAAGACATTACCGAACAAAAAGCTCCGGGCAAAGACGGCATCGATTATAAGCTTCTCAAGAATCTACCGAATAAAAGTGTAGCTTGTATACATCATTAACGCGATTCTGCATCAGCAGCGCTTTCCCACTTCATAAGAAATGCTGTGGTGTGTCCAACGTTGAAGCAGAGCAAGAGTTCTAAACTGGCTGCAGCTATGGAGTTACATCTTTGCTGTCAGCTATATCAAAATTGGTGGAGAAGGTCATCCTGAGCAGAATAAATGCTGTACAGGATGAGCTTAACATTCAAGATCCTGACCAGTTCGGTTTCAAGAGTTTGCACGATATCACGCAGCAGATTGTCAGAACTGTGAATGATGTTAAGGTGCAGTACAATTTCGGAAAGAGTACGACTAAAGTGCTCTTGGATATTGAGAAAATCTTCTATACGTCTGGATTTCAAGGTTAATGTGTAAATTACACCGGTTAAACTTTCCTGGCCACGTAAACTTGTTCACTCATACCTGATAGATAGAACACTGCAGATTAGAGTGAATGAAAAGCTTTCAACACCGCAGGACATACGTGCGGAAGTTATGCAAGGGTCGGTCCTCGCATCAAAATTATTCAACCTAAACGTCTCCGATTTTCCACTGTTTAATACAAAATTGGCCATGTACGCCGACGACATGACCATATACAGCCATAGCGGGAGCAATCAAACGGCGATTCAGCTATTAAAGGCTCACATGGTACGTGCGACGGATTACTATGACCGATAGAAAATTAGAGTTAACTTGGGGAAGACGAAAGCGAGTGTTCTCCCAAAATTTTTTTGAATACTAAGATTTTAACGCCGATTTCGAAAAATGGGCTCCAAATTCAAACAAAAGAGAGCATCAAATATCTTAGGGTACATTTGGACAAACGTTTAACAATTTCAAACCATATTAATCAAACCGTCCAAAAGGTTTACGCTCTGCCCAAGAGTGTAATTCCACTCATGGCAAAGGGTAGTAAACTGAGTAGGACAAATAAAAATTTAATACACGCATGTATATTGAGGCCAGCCCTGCGTGGTGCAGCGCGTGTGTGACGACTTTAAGAAATATTTCAGTTTTAGAAAATAAATGTATTCGCCTCATATCAAATTCGAATAGATACACCACCATCAGAGATCTACATAAGCGTTATAACGACATTGTACACTTAACGGATTATATTAAAAACATTCATAATAATTTTATAAATATCAATTGTCAAATAGCATTACACAAATTACCACACCAGTCGTTGCCCATCTTTCGACAACCCTTGTAGGCCCCTACAAAACTTTCAAATTAATCTTATTTTCTTCTGTTTTTCCTTTAAAATTTTTTTATAATTATTTATTGAAAAATTCGTTATATCTTGTAAGTAAATATAACTTTTGAATCAAATTAAGAATTGTGAAAAATCTAAAATTAAGCGGTGTGACATAGCTGCTGAACAGACAGATTACCTTTAGGGTTTTTGAGATTGGGATTTTCCCTTCCTTGATAAACAGAATTTATCAGTGAAATATCTTTTTAATCATAGTTTTTTAACCATTTTTATCAATAATTATTTTGAATGCCATTTTGTTATTTTTAACCTAGGCATAAGTTTTCAATGACATGTATTAATTACATCCTTTTCAGTTTACAATGGGTGTTAGTATCTTAAATTTAATTTTTAAATATCAAATCAACTTCATGCCTATTTATCACTTAAATTGCCACGGCTCATCATACCGTAGATGTTTGGCTGGTTCTTTGCGTGGACGTTGAAATAACAGTTTGTACATAATATTTAAATATATTGCTTTGATTGGTTGATTGAACAACCATTACCAAGTGCACATTTCAAAAACCCCACTTTACAGGATATTACTGAAAAAAAAATCCAGGCGACTAAAACATTTTATTTGTAATTTATTTTAATTCATAACACATACTCATAATATTGTCCATTGTTTTCCAAACAGTAAGTAATATAGTCTGTTCTCAAACTATCGTCTCACATTTTGTGAAAGATCTCTTGGATAGATCAATACTCAGTAATTCTCTGACCAAATTTTTTTAATGCTCTTTAGTGGAGTTCTGTAAACGACAGATCTGAGATGGTTCCACAGATAAAAATCGAGTAGCGTAAAGTCCGGGGATCTTGCTGGCCACTCTATGGGTCCTCTTCTACCAATACGCTTGGAGTAGGGAAATGTATTATTCAATGCGGAGGAGCACCACCTTACTGGAAGTGAAGCAGACTGATGAACTTCAATATCAGTTATTGACATTAACAAACTAACAAATTCAATATTAGAGCTACCATACAATATCTAAGTTTCAAAACAAAACAAAAAAAAAGCAAAAATCGTTCGTTTTTGTAAAAAAAATAAACTGTCAGTTTTCTTATCTATTTTTATAAACTACCTAACTACATACAGGTTGATTAAAATATCTAACATTTAGAAACCTTAAAATAAAATTGTATGTTTAAGCTAGAGCATGATATTACCACACTGTCTATTACTATTACATAAGTTTTTTAAGTTATCGTTGTGAAGAGTGATGCATTTGTTATGAACTGAATAAAAGAAATTTGCTTTCATGGATTGTTTTCGCGTTCGAAAAGTCATATTTGCCTTTGCTCGTAATTTTATTGATGTAAAATATGATAATTTAGTTATACAGAGCCCGGATCTGAATACTATATGACGTCAATATCAGTGTTGGATCCAGGATACCGGTGTAAACACATGTACAGAACTGATAAACATGTCACATGTACCTGATTAAAAGAGGTGCATTTTAAGCGCTGTTCAACCGCCTTCCTATACGAAGCTGCACCCACCACAAATAGCAAGAAGCGTCCTTTATTACTTTCATAGTTATCGCCTCATAGTATTTTAAGACTGCTATCCACACATTCACATATCATTTCTGCATCTGTGTGTTCTAACACTTTTGTTGATATTGAGCGGGCTGGCAATGACACGGTCTTATCCAATCTCCCAACCAATCTACATTTCATTTTCATCTAACCCATACGTGTTTATCTTGCAACTTGGAAACAATTTCTGCTTTAATATCGTTGCATACCGGCGATATATAGTTTTTCCTTAATGTTGATTCCGCAGGCACAGTAACGTTATTTTACTTTCTTCCCGCTGACACAATTTTGTAGAAACTGTTCAAAATGAGGATTATCTAGTGTGGTCCAGGGAATGTTATACGTCACCACCATTTTAACTAAATCTAAATTAAATTGTTTTTCTCTTTCAGTAGCACTCACAACGTATTACCACTCATACGTATTTTATGATTTTCAGTTGCAACATGCTGTAAAACCTGCATTTTTACTGTCAATGACAATATTTTTCACAAATAATACACCAAAGCTCTGTGTCATCAAGCTCTATCTTCAGGAAATCTTTATCCATCGTTCTACGGTAACTCTATGAGGAAGAAGTGGATGCGATATTTTCAAAATGGTCCACGACAATATTCTCCGATTTAAAAAGTATACATGCTACACTCGCGGCGTTCACGGGTTGACTAACGAAATTAGATTAGAGTTGGATGGTAGCATTAAAGGCTGCGTTAACACGTCCTCATCGCCAGGATTACCAACTTATAACTTTAAATCGCTGTTAAAATTTTTCTATTGAGGAAAATAAAAATGAAAACAAATAATTCATTCTTAAATACCATGTAGATTTAATATACATATTGAAATAATTTAATACGAATGGCTGCGAACAGAAAAGCAAATGATATTCGTGTAGATTTCTTATGTGATGTGGAGGACCGATGTGCGTCGGCTATACGCGATCGATAGGCATTATGAATAAAGTCATTCACTACTTGCTTTCCTATTCACGTTTGTTCGAATTAAATCAATTCAGTCTGTATACAATTACAATCAATACTGAGGTGTATTTTTTTTATTAATAAGAAATGCGTATAATTTATTTGGTGTTATTTTATGAAACTAAATAATCATATTTCCTATTAATAAAAGAAAAAATTACGCGTCAATATTGCCGTTTATTAAATATTTGGAAGAACTAGTTATTTTCACTTTTAATATTATAACAACGGACAAAAAATTAATATCTACGGAATTCTGTAACTTTTTCACAGATGTGGGGGAGAACATGACAAAGAAAATGCTAAAACCAGATACAAATTTTCCAAACAAAACAATTGAAAACAGTTTTTATCTTAGCAATGTCACTGAACCAGAAATTAGAAAGTACATACTGGAACTAAAGCATAAAAAAGCTTCTGGTTATGACAAAATATCAGTAGAGATACTTAAAGAAGTAAATGACTTAATTTCACCACTAATGACTCACATTACAAATGGAATATTTGAAACAGGTATCGGCCCAGCTCACTTTAAAGTAGCAGAAATAATTCCCTTATATAAAGGAGGCAAACAACTTGAAACACAAAACTATCGACCAATTTCATTAATTACTAACCTCTCAAAAAATTTTTGAAAAAGCCTTAAAGGTAAGAATTATGAAATATGTAAATAAATTTAATATATTATGCCAAAGACAATTCGGTTTCCGTGAAAAGACATCTACTGAGGATGCAATTAATTATTTAATCGAAAAAATATATAGTTCAATAGACAATAAAAAACCTTCGCTTGGCATTTTTATAGACCTAGCAAAGGCCTTTGATACCATAAGTCACAGGCAAATATTACAAAAACTTTGGGATCTGGGATTTAGAAGGCAAATATACAGAATTCTAAAAAGTTATCTAACCAATCGAATACAAAGTGTGAGGTTGGGCGATACTAAAAGTGGGACCAGAATCGTCACTTATGGATTACCGCAAGGGACAGTCTTAGCTCCCCTACTATTTATAATATATTTAAACGATCTACTCACATTACCCATTGATGGTACAATCATCTCATTTGCAGATGATACTGTCATATTTGTAGAAGGAGAAACTTGGGAAGAAGTCTACAACAAATCGTCTAAACTACTCGAAACGATAAAAAAATGGTTCGATCAACATCTACTCACTATGAATACTGTTAAAACTAAATATTTACCATTCTGGTCATATAAAAATTTACTACCTGCGTATAAAAAAATAAAAATCCAAAACACTGACATAGAAATTGACCAGGCTGTTTGCATAAAATACCTAGGAATCATCCTTGATTCACACTTGAAATGGGATCTTCAAATCGAAAATATATGCAAAAAAATTAGACATCTATTTTACAACTTTAAACAAGCAAGCAATATTCTCAAAGAACACCAGTTACTCATAATATATTATGGCCTAGTAGAGTCTATCATACAATATGGCATAACAGCCTGGGGAGGACTACACCCAACGCATCTATTACCATTAATACGGGCACAGAAAAGGGTAATTAAAATTATGTTCAAAAAAGATTTCAGATATCCAAGTAGATGTTTATTTAAAAAATATAAAATTCTCAATATACGGCAAATTTACTGCAGACAAGTATTAAACTACGAAATAAAGAACAAACAGTATCTAAAAAAAAAATCACACATATAATACAAGAACAAGAACTAATGTAATCATACCCAGAGCTAAAAAATCAATATTCACAAAAAGTTCAATATATTTAGGTCCAAGACTTTACAACCAAATACCAGATCACCTGAAAAATAATAATAATAAAAAACAAAGAGAAAACATCAAAAACTGGCTACTCAGCTTACCAGAAAATTTTATTGATAATTTAATAAATACAGGACAGTTGTACTCGTAAATTGATATATATTAATTAATCTCCGTTTGTATCTGTTTCTTTTACCTCTTAGTATAATTTTAATTTTAATAATTTTATTTTTTTGTATTTTGTCTTTCTTCTTAGTTTTAGCCATTCTTTTTTTTATTTGCATTATTTGTAATTATGTACACTATCGTCTTATCTCTCATCTATTATACTTGATATAACATAATCCCAGATATATAAAAAAAAAAAATTGTAACATCATAAACACCCACAGACAAGTTTTTCTCTAAAAACTTAAGTGGGGCTTAACTAAATATTTGTTATCATGAACTCTCCTCTAAGAAAACAATGTACAAGCATAAATTGTAAACAAACAGATGAAATAAATATTACTTTTTTTTTTTTTTTTTTTTTTTTTTTTTTTTTTTCGGTTGCCCGACGCTGGACAGTCCTCCCGTGGCCTCCGACGCCTCACGGGAGTCGCGCCAGCACATTAACCTCAGCCACTCCCCACATCCCGCAGGGTTAGTGACTGTAGGCTCCGGAATCGTGTGCCCTAAGCAGACGGAGAGAACCAAGAATGACCGCCTTCTGCATTTGGCCTGCCAGCCACTCAGCTGATTTTTGGCAGGCCGGTATGATCTTCAGGTCCGAGAGCAGCGTAAGCTTTATCCCTCCGAGTACACCGATAATAAGGACGACCATTTTGACCGAGTAGCCTGGGTACAGCACTTGGAGCTCGTACCGGAGATCGCGATATTTGGTCCGTTTCTCCTCCTCCTTCAAGGCGATGTTTTTCTCCGCAGGTGCCGAGAACTCGATGACATACATCACCTTGAGTTGATGGTCGAGGAGGACTATGTCAGGCTTGTTGGCTTGGATTAGCCTGACAGTCGGGAACGAGTAGTTCCAGTAAATCCGGCATTTCTCGTTCTCGACAACGGACTCAATATCTCCGGGGACGTAAGGCAGCACTGGTGTCTGGTCTACCCCATACGAGTGCCTTAGATGGTAGTATAGCACTCGTAACGCCGCGTTATGCCGGTGGATGTAGGCCGAAATCGCATATATGGGGCATGCAGATAGTAAATGCATGAGCGATTCCGGCGCCTGATGGCAGGTCCTGCAGTTGATATCAGGAACCTCTACACGCCACACGCGGCTACGGTAGACCAAGGTGTTGATAACACCATCTTGGCAAGCCATAATGAATCCCTCGGTCTCCGACTTAAGCCCTGCTGACCTTAAAAAGGCGAAGGTCAGCCTGGTCGATAAACCCAGTGTTTCTATGTTCTTATAGAAGACACCATGCTGGGGTTTATCGACGTGCTGCCGAAACAGATTTTCCTGTTCGGCAGCTCTAATTCGGGCTTTCAGACGATTTGGCTGAAGTTCAGTGACTGACTCAACATCAGCACCTCGCCGGCCTCCTCGCCTGATGTCAAATGCGAGACCGAGTTCATCTGCGGCTCTTTTTGCTGCCTTAAACAATCCTGCTCCCACTCCTACAGTTTCGTGATGTTTTACGAACCGCAAGAGGGGATCTGAGCTCCTGAGTATGTTACATGCCATACTCAGTACTACTCTGCCATGCGTACACTCCAGGCTCAAGAGTCCTCGGCCCCCCCGTTGACGTGGGAGGTACACACGAGGAACGGACGATCTAGGATGAATACTTCTGTGAATATTCATCATCTTGCGGGTATCTCTGTCTAATTGGCGCAGCTCATCTACCCTCCACTTTACTACTCCGAAGGAGTAGAGCAGAATCGGAACGGCAAGCATATTAGTTGCAGACACCTTGTTCTTCCCCGAAAGTTCGGAAGACCAAATCTTTCGGAGGCGGTGTCTGTACTTGCCGCGGAGAGAATCCTTTATTTGTGTTACATCTTGGATGTGCCTTTGTTGCACACCCAGGTATGTATAGGTCTCTCCGGCATCCAGATGTCTTAGGATGCTTCCGTCTGCGAGCTGCGCATCTTCAGGGAATTCCCCGCATCGTCCTCTCTTGAGGTGGACGACTGCACATTTGTCCAACCCGAACTCCATACCAATTGCCCGCGTATATTCTTCGACCACCCTAAGAGCGTTTTGTAGTTCACGCTCTCCGGAGGCATAAAGTTTAAGGTCATCCATATAAAATAGATGGGTGACCTTATGCCTCCGGTCGCTGGGTGGCCCACATTGATATCCGCGGGTTTGGCGGAGCCCAACAGACAACGGCAGCAGTGAGATGCAGAAGAGGAGAGGACTCAGGGAGTCACCCTGGAAAACTCCTCTCCTAAATGCCACCTGCTCTGTCGTGACCCGCTGCGCACCTGATGTTATGGTGAAGCGGGTCTTCCAGAGCGGCAGCAGCTGTTCTATGCATCTCACTAGTGGTGCTGGTACCGCAAGACATTCGAGCAAGTACAACAATAGCTCGTGCGATGTTGTATCAAATGCCTTGCGGTAATCAATCCAGGCCATCGATAGATTCCGCTTGTATTGCACAGAATCCTGTGTAATACAGCGGTCTATCAGCAGGCTGTCCTTGCAACCTGCCATGCCCTTCTTGGCACCACGCTGTTCGTGTATCTGCTGGAAGACCGGATCAACAGACCTCAGTGTCCTAGCATACAAGATACGTGTAAATATCTTGTAGCAGGAGTTGAGGCAAGTGATCGGCCTATAATTCCTCGGGTCGGAGAGATCCCCCTTTTTGGGGATGAGCACAGTACGTCCCTCGACGAACCAGTCCGGAATCTGCTGCCCCTCGTTCAACCATGAGTTGAAAACTCGCGCCAGACGGCGGTGAGTGGAAGGAAATTTCTTCCACCACCAGTTGTTAATGCCGTCTGGGCCCGGGGCAGCGAAGTTCTTAGTACCAACAAGTGCTTGTTGAACTTCCTCCGTACTGATGGCCGGGCACACTTCTTCTGGCTCTTGACGATGTCTGTGGCATAGAGCCTCGAAGTGTGCAATTGATGGAGTGTCGCTATTGAATGGACGCGTCGTTTCGTAGATTCCTTTCCAGAAGGTTTCGACACCTTCTACAGTCGGCGGATTATCGACAACACGCTGTGGCTCTTGAAAGAGGCGGGAAGGATTGGTATGGAACAAATTGTTTTGTTCCATACTCCTCACTCGCCTCTTTAATGTTTTCTTTATCGCCATGAGCGCTCGGATCCTATCTAGACAGTGCTGCTTGATGGTAAGCATCACTGTCAGATTTAGAGTATGGTGTTGACGTCTTAATCCGGCTGCTATGCGCCGGATTCTGGGAGTAAAAACTCTACCAGACGTCTTATATTCCACCACACTCTGGATCCGAGAAGCGTGTTGTCTGGCCGACTGTATCTTGCCTTCGATTTTTTGTACACGCCGCTTGGCTTTCTCAACCCCGTGATTGGTTGACCTCTCACGGGGGACGAGTTGCTTCGCGGCGTTGTACACGGCACAGTTGATTTGCCAGATGTCTACATCTTCCGGAATTTCCTCATCGATGACCGCGTCCATTCTAGCCAGGTCTTGTGGCTTTAGGTTAGCCCTGGTGTTAAGGCTAACCCTCGTCCTTAAGTCTACACCGCTGAACTCTAAAGGATGTTCCCCATCAGCTGGTAATTGCCGCGGTGGTACTGCGGCTGGCAGTTCTTCCAGCTGACGGGGTGCCCTTACGTAACCTGTCCTGAGCAGAAAGGATACTTGATCTCTCAGATGTTGTTGAGAGAAGGCGCGATGCTCTGGATGCATTTCGCACCAAAGTGCATGCAATCGCGCCATGTATCCCCTTCGCTCAGGTTCGCTACTCTCGCGGCAGGTCAGCAAGTCATCCCGAAGTTCCCTCGTCCACTTAAAGCGTCCATGTTCGTTGCGTCCGTCATTATTGAGACCGTCCGGTGAGGCCCCTCCCGCCTGTCTCTGACCCCCATCCGCTTGGGGTCGATCGTGAGGAGCCCTTCTTCTAAGGTTGTATGGAACCCGAAGTAGAAGGGGTACCAGGTGGTTAGCCTTGGTACCCCCGGCCGACATTAGTCAGGCAGAGTTACCTCTGCCTGTCCAGGGTGCACCAACGTGGAGGTTGCCGACCTTGCACCCCTAAATATTACTATTATTATTATTATTATTATTATTATAACAGAATAACTTTAACCGCGATTTATAGATTTAAATTGGATACTTGGTGAGAATGCACTCTTAACTTGATCTGGATAAAATTGCCCTCTTTTTGTTTTCTACATCTGCTTATTTTTAAATTAATATTATTTTGCGCTTTAGTGTAGAGATCGGAAGGTAGCTATAAATTCCAGAGACGACTTTTGCGTATATATAATATTATATTATAAACATCTAATGTATTGACGTAATTTACATCGTTTATATTGGATTAAAATATGCAATAATCCCTTTTGCGAGTACATCCGTTCCTGAAATTTAATATTTAAATCCGGGCTCTAGATAATTTTCAATTCTTCTTAATCAATAATAAATTTTTCCTTAATTCATGATTATTTTTCCCCATCTTTCATTTCAAGATGCTCTTATTTGGTGAATAGTATCATATCAGTCTGTCAAAGAAGGGGGCATTTAATTTTCACTTAACAATTGAAAAATTGTCTGCTGAATTTCATTCACATTTTAACTCCATCCTGTCTGTAGATTCTGATTTGTTTTGAAATGTGAACTCCATATGATGACAGATCTTAATGCAGCTGTTCAGCTCATTGCCTTGGTGGAAATATTCTTCTGCTTATCTTTTTTGTCTAATTCAATTTTTATTTAAAATCTCATAATTTGTTTTTAACAACTTTCCTTGACAAAATGATTAAAAAAAGCCTTAGCTCTTGGAATTTTGATTATATATAAAAATGTGAATTTTTATAAAATTTCAATTTTAATGAATTTGTTCCATACTTTAGCCTTACACTGTATTTATAAGTTTAAAAAAGTCTTTGTAAAACTGCCACATAATTTTAAGTAATTAAAGTATATTTCTGTATTTGCTCATATGCAAATTATTAACTCATTTTAGATGGAATCGAATATTGCTCGCATATAACCTTAATCAATTGTTCTTTTCAGGCTTTAAGGAATAGGGCTATGCAATTGAGGCTTAATCGGAAACCATTACCCTATGAAATAAAGCCAGGAACAGTGATAGAAAACGTGGCCAATACTCGAAGATTGGCGGAGACGACGCTGGGGCCGACGCCTATCGAAGAACAGGCCACCAACACCGGCTCCGGTTCAGGAGATGAGGACGACGATATCGCCGAAGCCGACTGTCACGTAATATCAAATGACAAAAGTACTGAGTTTATTTTAGCAACTGTAGTAGAAGAAGCTGCGTAAGTATATTTTAAATATTTGTAATATTCCTTAATTTCTTTATTCAATTTTTTATTTTCAATATGTAGGCTGCCTACTACAAAAGGACCACTTCAATAAATTTGGCTTAGTATGCACCGTCGATCAAAAGTGTTTAAATATCTATGTTATATTTTTGAGGCCTGCGAAATTAAATTTGACGCTTTTAGCTTTTTTTAATTTAAAGGTACAGAAAACTTTCTTTAATTAAATTTGACGGAAAAATAAATATCTTACACACTATGTTAACAGACTTTCCAAATCTTTAATAGATTTTTATACACCCTCTTCTTTAGACATAGTAGCGCGGTCTGCCTACGGATTTGGACCCTTAAGTGAAGATACAGTAAACAAAAATATGCAAAAAATCGGAAATTTTCCGTAGAAATCAATAAACCAAAATACAAACAACTGGCACCTCGGGGGCCCATAGTAAATTGGGCCCAAAGTTGGCCAAAAACGGTTTTTTCCATTTTACTCTGTCATGGTGCCATAAAATGAAAAAAAGTTTTGTGTTGTAGAACTATTAAATACGGATCGATCTGTGGAAATCCGATGTCAAAAAATTCAAAAATAAATTATTTATTTGAAAAAAACCGTTAAGAATCGCGTTTTTTTTGAAACGATCATTTCGTCGTGAAAACAAATCATTTTTTCACGAAACTTAGTAAAACTGTAGCTCCCTGCTAACTAAAAAAGATCGTTTTCAAAAAATTTAAAAATATAAAAGTTTTGCAAAAATTGATTTTTTCGAAAAAATCACGTTTTTTTAAAATCTCGATAGCTCATACACGCTTTCATATCTCTAGTCAATTCTGAGCTTAAAAGTTGCTTGAAATGTTGTACTAACATGGTTATTTATTGCGCACTTTTTAAATTGATCGGTAATATGCGAAAAATCGGTTGAAAAATCGGTTTCTTTTTAACAACAAAAAAAATTTTTTTTCAAGAAAAAAATTTTTTTCTTCTTTTTTGTTAGCAGCATTGAATAGCTGGTATTTTTTATAACTTTACAAAAAAAAAATTTTATCTACGACCCTTTGGAGCCGAGATAATTTTAGTTTTTTGAGAAAAATCTAGTGACGCTATCTTTTAATATTAAGGGCTGAAATTTACAGAGATTGTAGTTCAATACTTGTATTTTACATAAAAAAATACTACAATGACATATTCGCTCTCTATTCTTTGGAAATTTAATGGCAAGCGGAGCACACCCCGGCTCATAAGTTCGTTCGCTCGAGCGGTGTCGTGGGGGTGCGGGACGGTGTTAACGTGGATACATCTGTAAAACTGTATGCTCTTATCATACGTACCGTATCGTAGTTTCAACTGCACACAGAGCGTTCATACGATTATGTCTCTTGAACATTATGTTGATTCTTAAAGACATATGAATTGACAGGTAAATAATAATTGTTAAGCAACATTTTTAGTATAAAAATAAAATATTTATTTTACATCAAAGTTCAAAATACTGACAGTGAATATAAACGTGTACAGTACTTAATTGATCCGTAGTTTTTTTTATCGGAGACCCCTCCTTCTCTCCTCGTTGTCACTGGTACGTTCTTCGCTGTATGCAGCGAGTACGAAAGAGTCGGCTTCGCTTTCGATCTCATCATCATCATGGACATTGGTCTGTGATTCATCCATCACCACACAATTAATAGTAAACAAATAATAATAATGAATTTATCAGCGAAAAATATTGCAACGTACCCTTATTTTGTAACGACAATGTGAACACGATAATGAAGCACCAACACTGTAACGGTTTGCTGACCATCTGCACTGCACAGTATACAGTTGAGAAAGAAGCAGACGCACAAAGTGTAGTTGCCGAGGACCCCTAATCGGCTCCCCCCACACCGGTACTGTGTGCTCCGCTTGCCATTAAATTTCCAAAGAATAGAGAGCGATTATGTCATTGTAGTATTTTTTTATGTAAAATACAAGTATTGAACTACAAACTCTGTAAATTTCAGCCCTTAATATTAAAAGATAGCGTCACTAGATTTTTTTCAAAAAAAAATTATCTCTGCTCCAAAGGGTCGTAGATAAAATTTTTTTTTTGTTAATTTATAAAAAAATACCAGCTATTCAATGCTGCTACCAAAAGAGAAAAAAAATTTTTTTTTCTTGAGAAAAAATCGATTTTTTTGTTGTTAAAAAAAAAACCGATTTTTCAACCGATTTTTCGCATATTACCGATCAATTTAGAAAGCGCGCAATAAATAACCATGTTAGTACAACATTTAAAGCAAATTTTAAGCTCAAAATTGACTAGAAATATGAAAGCGTGTATGAGCTATCGAGATTTTAAAAAAACGTGATTTTTTCGAAAAAATCAATTTTTGCAAAATTTTTAAATTTAACTATACACAAATATATTGTAAATGTGCATGTTTTTAGCCTTTAAAATGTTAGAGTTATTGTTATTAACCACGAAACCTAAATACTCAGCTTATAACTGGCGTAAATACAGTTATTTCGGCAAATTAATTAGTGTTTTAAGCTATGGAAGTTTTCGAGAGGATTTAAGGAAATTTTGTTTAGGGCAAAATCAATGAGAATTTTTAAAATTCACCAAATTTATAGATATTTAAATAATTTTCAAAAAAAAAAGGAAGGGAATCTATTAAAATTCTGTAAATTTATGATTTTACGTAATATTTAAAATTGGCGCATACCTCTAACCAAACAGAAAACTTTAAATTACCATAAAGCTTATAGCTTCTTAAAATTCTTATCCATTTTTACATAAACGATACATCACAAATTTTCTGACAATATTTCCTAAAATTCTCTTAGAAACTTTTACAGCTCACAATAGTAGATGGATATGACTCATATAAATTCTCAATATGTTAATAAACATTTCATATATTTTTGAGATTGTTATTAAAATCTCCAATACAACGTAATTAATTCTCAAAAAAGAGTTTTTAACATGTTTCCATTTATAAATTTACAAAATGTACCTGAAGTTCTGAGAATGTATCAAATATTTCCTAGAAATACATAATAAATAACGACAAATTTTGACAAATCAGGTTTTCAAAAGGTTTTTAAATTGGTAATTATGTCTTTCTGTTTCACTTACTCTATATCACATAAATAAATTATATTTGCAGAAATATTTGTACCGTGATATGTTAAGTTTTCAGATTAAATAGATAATAACGTTGCCATTTTGAATCCTAAAGATCTGAAAATTTCACAATGTAGTCAATATGAAGTCCCAAATTACGTGCGTTATCACTAAATGTTATTGTTTCATTGCCAATGTTAATTTTTAATTTATTTACATATTTTAACCGTAATTTCTTAGGCCCAAATAGCATGGCCGAGCTTTTTGAAGGGTTTACTGTTAAACAAATATCATCTGAGGCTTTAATAAGAAAGTCGAGATCATTATTTATCATTAGGGAAGCGTTGTCTATATCGTTAAATGAGAATGAATAATAAATTTGCGTATCGTCAGCATAGAAGTGAACTTTACAGTGGCATACACAGTTTTTTAAATTTGAGGTGTATATAATAAATAATAGTGGGCCTAATATCGAGCCCTGTGGCACGCCACTGGTCATATTTAGAGGCTGAGAGTCTTTATTATTTATAACAACTTTTTGCTGACGACCGCACAGATAACTTCTCATTAAAGCTTCAGCATCTGCCCCAAATCCATAATAGTGCAACATTGCTAAAAGCAGACGATGATTTATTCTATCAAAGGCTTTCGAATAATCTAAAAGAACTAACACTGTTAGTTTACTATCATCTGAAGCTGACAGTATATCATCGACTACTTCCAGCAATGCTGTGGTGCAGCTGTGGCCAGGTCGAAACCCTGACTGAGTTTTAGATATAATGTTAAACTTTGTAAGATGGTTTCGAATTTGCGCATTTATAACATTTTCAAAAATTTTGGATAATGTAGGTAAGACACAAATATTACGTAAATCCTTCAGGTCACTCGGCTGCGCTACTTTAGGTAAAGGTACAACTAGAGCAAATTTCCAACACGTCGGGTAGAACTTATGAATTATGCATTCATTTATGATATGCGTTAAGTATGGAATAATTTTAGGACAACAGTACAGTAACATTTTGATATTTATTTTATCAATGCCAATTGCTTCGATTTAATTTTATTTAGAAAATTGTATACTTCCGTATTATTTGTTAAAGTAAACTGAAACTCTTCAATATTTTTTACGTTATTCATATAATAATCAAGAGTATTGGCATTCGGAATATTACCCAACTGTGAAGCAGACATAAAATAATTGTTTAAAATGTTAGGATCTGATAAATTTTCGGGAATATTACCATGTTTTGGTTTACTATAAATATTAAGGTCTTTTAAATCTTTCCAAACAGTTTTGTAGCCATTGCTATTTATCTTAAATTGAAGGAAGGCTTTTTTTCATTTTCTATTGCCTGGTTTGTATAATTGCGTAGGTTTTTGTAATAATCCCAGTGTTGAGGTAACTTTGTATTTTTATATTTGTTTAAAGCTTTCTCCCTCATATTTATTAAAAGTTTGATGTTATCTGTAAGCCACGGAGCTTTCTTTTTTTGTTATTTTAGCGGTAACTATAGGTGCGTTTGTGTCGAATAAATTTAGGATTAATGTATTTAATAGATTTAATTTAGTGTCAATATCATTAAAATAAATAATTTGATTAAAGTCGCACATTTCCAAGTCAGAAACAAACTTTTCATAATCGAAATTTCTGAAGTCCCGGTACGTATACATCATGGGTTCAGTTTTTTTATTAGTTTTGTCGTTAAAAAATACTGAGACTAAACTATGATCTGAAATGTGGGGAACATCTTCAACATCACACGCCTCTATAATTATGTTCTCTGAACAGAGAAATAAATCTAATAACGTAGAGCTCGTAGCACCAATTCTCGTAGGGGAGTTTACAATTTGATTGAGGCTATAACTAATTAAAATAGTATTAAGTTTTTTATAAGCATTACTATTAGCATCTAAAAAATCTATATTGAAGTAACCACCGACTAGTACTTGATCATATTTAGGTACGACATTACTTAAACATTATTCAAACGCACTGAGAAATTCTAAGTAAGGTAATTTCGGTGGCCGGTACGCTGCTCCTATAATTGTAGATAAACCCCTTATATTAAAGGATATCCAAAGTTGTTCAGTATTAGCAACCTCCTCTAGATCTATCACATTACACCTATATTTATTTTTTTATGTATACAGCTATACCTCCTCCTCTAATATTATTACTTCTATCCTTTCGAAACAACTGGTAACCATCCAGAGATATAATTTCATCATGAAAAAATTATATTAGTATAAATTTTGAAAACTTTAATTATCTCGAAATTATAAAATAACAAGAAGTGTGGTATTAAGTACCTACCTTTCACATTGTACAGGGTAAACAATGTTATGTGAACTTTGATGAGATGCTAAACTTTGTTTTTATGCACGATATTGTCACGTTAAGACGTGGCCGTCCCCCAAAATATCACTTTATTGGGACTCGTTTGGCTTATGAGAGCTTTTGTGAAATGACTTGGAGGCTAGTTAGCAATTAGTAAGATTTTATTGACCATAAGTTTTACATTTAAAAACTTTGTTTCACCGTTTGCTACTCATGTAACAGACAATGAAATAAATATAACGAACAAAACAATATAAATAACAATCACAGGCACACAAAAAAAAAAGGTCGTGTACTCGCGACTGACCTATATACCGGTATGTATTTTCTCCCGCTGAACCCGAATTCGAGTCAAAAAACATTAAAGGGATTGATGTGACTTAACCCATATACCGGTATGTATTTTCTCCCGCTGAAACCGAATCTGTGGTCAAAATTGGCTTCTGGAGTCAAAATTGGCTGAAAAGATTGGCTGCCAAATAGCCTCCAACATGTTGAAGGAAGTTTTCCTGTTTCCAGTACTTTTTCGAAGCGCTCACCAGATTCTTTTTTTCAATTTTGGTGATTATAACGGACCCGTTTGCATTCAAAAGACCTGTGCAAGAGC
This sequence comes from Rhamnusium bicolor, assembly GCA_029963845.1. Lineage (NCBI taxonomy): Eukaryota > Metazoa > Arthropoda > Insecta > Coleoptera > Cerambycidae > Rhamnusium > Rhamnusium bicolor. The sequence continues at coordinate 295,642 of JANEYF010000887.1, forward strand.
ATTCTTTTTCTTTTCCTCCCCTGAGCCTCTTTTGAGCATCCAGCAATAGTCCGCCATCATATTTACGTCCCACCGCCCTTGGTAGCGACGCTCCATCTCTCGCAGATCTTGGTGGAATCTTTCTCCTTGCTCCTCACTATAATCCTCAAGATTATCCGGGAAATAGTCTGCATGCGAATGCAGGAAATGTAATTTTAAATTCATTAAACACCCCAATTTTTCGAAATCCCTAACCATTTCAGCTACAATATCCTTCTATTCAATATTCTTTGCCCCAAGTTTTGTGCAATTTTGAGCCATTTGTTGACTTTGACCAGTTGAGCTAATTCTGACCCCAGATTTAGATCCAGCGGGCAAAAATACACACCGATATAAGGGTAAAGTCACTTCAATATCATTCAATGATTTTTGACCCCAGATTTTGGCGATTTTCCGGCCATTTTTTGTTTTTTCCGGCCAATTTTGACCAGATTGGCCAATTTTGACCACGGATTCGAGATCAGCGGGCGAAAATACATACCGGTATATAGGTCGGTCCCCGAGTACATGATCTTTTTTTTTTGTGTGCCTGTGAATTCTTACCCCAAGTGCTTGATGAGTCGAGATGTGTCACATCTGGTGGTTAGTCCCACACTCCCGTTTTCATTCCAATGGCGAATATTTATAGTTAATATAAATACAGAATAAACAGATTCTGTATATTAGTTTACATATTATGTAGGTGAAGTTTATTATTAATTTGGACTATTTCTATTGTTTGTTCTATGTAAACAAAACGGTTAGTATACTCTGACTTTGTTTTATTTATTGATATTTTATATTTGTAAATTGTTTAAGTTTTAATTTTATTTATCTGATATGCCAACTGATGTTTTATAAATCTGGAAGAATTACCTATAAATATTCTATATGTGACAATATGTCGTTTAAAATGATTAGTAATTAATAAAATTGATACAATAATTGTTACTTTCCTTTACGATGTAAAATTTAGGACAGCCAAAAGTTAACAGGTCATACGTGAGAATATTTCATATACTTACAGGGTGATATATAATTTTTAATTTGTATATATCAAAAGATTCGTAATTGAGATTTAAATTTGGCGTGTCAGAGGTTTCTTTTTGAAAAATCTTGTATCAATGGAAAAAATAAATTTATTCTGTAGTTTTGTCATACAACGTATTTTCTTTTTTTTTTAATTATTTAATTTTTTTAGTTGCCGTAGAACTTTTTCATTTTATTAGTTCCATTATTTGTTGATTACACTTGTTGTGCAATTAGTATAAATTAGGTTATGTGTATTTTTTAGAATTATTAATATGTTTTCACAAAACTCTATGGAATTATTGACAAAAGCGTTTTTAAAATTTAAATAGAGTCATTTTTCCCGAGATACAATTTTTTGCGAAAAATATGGTAATACGACATTATGTGAATAGTCAAATAAAAATGCACATAACTGAGTTAGCAAAAATTTGCATGTCTTTAGTTATTGAAAAAATGCAAAAAGGCCGGCCACTAATTGAAATGAATTCGTTAGCGGACCGATGCAAGTGGATAAAATTCGTTAGTTTGATAAATGAATCAATTAAAAATATTGTTTGTTGGATGTTGAAATTCCGGAAAGTAATGCCGGATGTACGAACTGGAAACTACTTTCATGTAATGACTGCTCATCTATTGTAATTACAGACGATTGCCTAGAATAAATTTAATGATCAATAATCGTTAAGTGCCTCTCATTGCCTTGAAAATAGATCTAGCAAATTAATACAATAAAATTATGGAGAGTAATTAATTCTTACTCGCATATTTGCTTATTTTTGATTATTAGCTTCGCTATTCTCGTGGTTCCTTTCAGGGACGGCGCATGGCTAAGAAAAGTGAGGAGGACTAACATTTTACATTGGTAACAATTTGGAGTGATACACCCAAAATATATATAGGTCAAGTTTGGACAGTCATATCTTATTGAATTCTTGACAAATTTATAACTTCTTTATATCATTATTTCGCTCAGTCTTTTGGTTTTAAAATGATTTACGAATGATGTACGCTTTTTTGTTTAAGTGGTGTAGGTTTTGTGAAATAAGTAATTGTACTACAAATGAGTGAAATGTATAACGTATAAAGAGCGTCAAAATTTACTGAGTCTCTACAATTGTACTACTTCTGAGAACACTGCAGGTGTCTGAAGTTAGGTCTACGTATGTAACTAACCTTCCATAAAAGTAAACATTTTCACCAGTGCCGTGCAGATAACAACGTAATCAGAGTATTTTGAAATGTAACAATTTGTTGTCACCAGTAGTTGACATAATTTGGATCCTGCAAATAAAATGACTCATTTAAAAATAACATTATTTATTCTGTGCAACAAAATACAAGTACCTATACATCATTAACTATAAATGAAAGTATTAATTCAACACGTACATTTTAGAAATTGTTCCAACATCACTATTAATTTTATTACTAAAATTGATAAGTAAAAATAAAATTATGCAAGCTATTAGTAATTATTTTCGTCATATTTATCTAGATCGAAAAGTGCAACTTGCTTATTGAGTAGTCGTGGAAAAAGTATAATAATTTACTCGCGTGGCCATTACTCATTTGGATGAATTACGAGACTCTCCTTCGCCTTGTGTCGTAAACTTCATCTTCATAAGTAATAGTTATCATTACATGCTCGTTGAATAACATATGAAGGGTACAGGCTAATAACGATGAATGTCACTAAAGCTAGATACTGAGATATTTACAGTTTTATCTTCAAAACGTTTTGGTCATAAACTACAAACAACTTTTTCAAATGCTTTTATTTATAGACTTTATATTATACTGCAAATAGTTTACAAAAATAATTGTCTTATTCCAACATATTTACGAAAAAAAAACTTCAAAATACTAATAAGTGGCAAAGAAAACTGGGAAAAAACGATGAATGTCGTTAATCACTGATCTATTATTCGCGATACGTCTGAATATTCATTGTCGCTACTATTATTTTCTTAAATGCATGGAAGTTGCTCATAATATTTCTGTGCTTCTGGAGCCACACAAAACCTTTTCAGTTCCTGCAGGTTTTGAAATTTTAGAGCTGACAGCGGTAGTCGGCTATAATACAGCAATAGAAAGATTTATTGCTTTCTTTTGTTTCTTACGCGGAAGGGCTACCACGGCAGAGTTTCATGCACCATTGTAGGTGTTTCTATAAAACATGACTATGCCCTACCGTTGATAGTACTATCCTCTACCTAACAGATGGCGGTGATATGTCAGTTTTGATAATTATGTGACATTCATCGTTATTAGCCTGTACCTTTCATATGTATTAATCCTTACAGACCCTGTACCCACAATTGTGAGGTTCTTACTTTCACCTGATATAAGGTTCAAAATTCGGTTTGTTGCTGCTCAAACCTCAATCACATGATCGTGAGTGTTCAGTTTAATGCTGCCAGCGCACAGTGGTCCAAATTTAGTTGAGAACGGAACTAATATATCTTTTTCCTTGAAATGTCTTAAAAGCACTAAGGAATCATGGGAAAATATGAAAAAAAAATTTTGGCTTACAGGTACGGTTTTTAAAAGGGGTGGCATATCGGGAGCACTAGGTTCCGTATGTCGTAGGGTTTTTTGACTACGACCTTGTTTTAACCATTTAAAATTATTATAATCATTCTGTATATTAAACGGAATGATTATGAAATAAAAATAACGAAAATGAATTGATAATATTTAGGAGCTTAGGGGTAGTTTTGAAGGAAACACTACACTTTTTACAAACATTTATTTCAAACAGGTCAACTTATCACTCAATTCAAACGTAGAATAACAAAAATAGGTCAGTTAAGTAATTTCAGTCACTTTCACTGTCGTCATCTGTTGATGATACATTTGTGGTTGTATCGCTTTCATCTGCCGAACCTTCTTCCATAACCGCTGCACAAAGCGGTTTAGTTTCCGGCTTAAGATCTGGTTCCTTTAACAGGCCTATAACCTCTGAACTAAAAGATGAGAGTTTCTTGTTCGGCAATTTTCTTGAAGATGATATTAATGGATCCGACGAAAGTAACTATTCAATAAATCTTCATTTGTAGTCACCCTCGAAAACTTTCTGGTATGAAACTCTCTAAACTTTTTTAAATCTTTATTCCGAGATTCCTGAGCTTCCTCAGACAGTTGCCCAATGGGTAATAGTGCAGTTCTTATTACTGCAGATCCGTGAAGGAGAATTTTATGAACTGACGCAGGCATGTAATACCATGGATACTTTTCCACGAACAGTCTGACCGTTTGCACTGCATATTTGTCGAGAACCTCACAGTTAATCTCGTATCCACAAGATAATGCAGATAGTATAACGCCGAACCTTCTAATTATCTCTTCATGAATACCAGTTATGGAAGCCAATTGAGCTGGATCTTTAAAAAAACATCTAGCTGTATTTCCGTCATTTGTACTTCCACTTCCACCAGGTTTCGGAATGTCTACTAATAACCCCATTTTTTCCTGAAATCTTGTAATTTTTTTTTTCGCACTTCAACAATGGATTTATTTTCTCCTCGTATCTGCCACTTTTTTATCTCCAATCTGTATGATACATGTAAAAGACATTCAAAACATCGAATCCATGCATGTAAAGTTGATAAACCAAATTGAAAAGATTGTTCGTCTGCCTGCTTTTGTAAAACTGCATCAATGTTATTCATTTCAACAGGTTTTGCTTTACATAAATAGCAGATCTGAGCAGAAGATGTGTCAGTAAGGGCGTTACAAACCTTTCCGTTTATCATTGACATTATGCAAATATATCTAATTCTGATGTCTCGGTTCTGAACTGTACAATTAGTTGGCTGAAGTTCTGCTATTTGAGCTTCAATGTGTTGCATTTCTGCCAAAGAAAGTTGTGTGGTTTCCTTTTGAAACTGGAAGCGAATCGGTCGACAATACCTTGTAGAGGATGGCCTAGGATTTTGCCATACAATTCGTTTTTCTTGATCTGGTTGCTGAGAATAAAGTTGAAGTGATACCAAAGATGATAAAAATAAATCACCATCCCATCTCCTCATATCGTTGTTTATACCGTGAATGTCCAGTACTACCATCGCAACCCCATTTAACTAATAATACCAAATCCTTCGATTGTTCTTCAGTCAAACTTAAAATAACTGGTCCCTGTAATTGAAGTATACGATTTGCAGTGTGATCTAAAAGATCTTGAAGCCGAACTTCTGCCAAGGTTTTCGTAATAGTGAACGCTTCTTTCGGGGGGTAGCATCTTCTCTTAACTTCCAGATCTCTATGGTAGGCGGGATAAATATCAGCGTTATGTTTTTTCCCCCTCTTTTCTTAATAGTAAATACTAGTGCTTTGACAATTTTCCTTCGACAATAAGTGAAACTGCTTCATCTTCATTGTATGGTATAACATTTTTCCGTTCTCAAGTCTTGAGCCATGAAGATCTTATCTTTCTAGCATGAGTAGGAGTTGTGAACACAGCTTCTGAAATCAGTTTAGAAGCTGCCTGTTGACCCTTTTCTTTAAGACTTTTTTTGGCAGCAAATGTAAGTTCCTCAGCTTCATATACTGCTGCTATATTTTCCACTCTCTTTCTTTTCGCTCTTTCTCCTATTTCTTTGGACGACCAGTTGATGTACTTGGTTGTGGCTCTGCAGAGGGCTCCTTTCTCTGAACCAAATCTGATTTTTCAAAAACAAATGCTCCATTTAACCAACTGTCATTCCTTTTTAAAAATCGATCCACAGTATTCGCGCAATTTTCAAATTTTTCAAAAACTTTACTGCAAAAACGACTACACTCCTTCTGAAGACGTCGTTGTTCGTCAATATTACCCTCTATTTCAAAGTATTGGACTAAATAATTGAGTAGATGCTTTGTTTGAATATTGCGGTTTTCTCTGGATTTCTGTCGTAAAATATCGAAAAGTTGCCTTCTCGTTAACATTTTCAATAAAGGACGAAATTTCCTAAAAATTAAAATATTAGTATTAACATTATTCGTAGCATTATTATTAAATAATTATTAATTATTTTATGCCATATCACGTTTAATGTATGTATAGAAAAATAATACATTCTCACAGAGACTCAAAATGAATTAAATATTTTTAAACTGGGGCAGTGGTGGTCCTCAAATATTTGATATGTTCAAGCTATTTTTTAAATGTTTTTCGAGAGCGGGGACTCGCGGGGATTTTTCTGTAGGTCTACGTGAAGTTTAAAATTTACACTGATTTGAGTGAGAAACAATGCAGAAGTTAATGCTTGTGAAATAAATAAATTGCTTACCTAACTAAACTGTCCAATATATATTTCACCAAAATAGCACACAAAATATTAACTACCACCTCTGAACAAACTCGGGCTACTAAACAAACTTTTATTACATTAAAGCGTTTCTATTACATTAAAGCGTTTACCCAGGCGTACAAAGCAGGCAGATCGCCGTAATGACCTGAAATTCTCGGAAGGGATGGTCTGGGTATTTCCGCATGCGCCCCTAAAATTTTATTGAGGTACAACAACCTTGAGAAAATGGGATTTTTTTCCGCTTTTAAACCAGATCGAAACCACTGTGCAGCGCCGTGTTTTGTTTACTTTTGTATTTACTGTTGTTTTGTACTGTGTTGAAATTGCGTATTGTGCGTTACCATGACATCACGAAGTAAGTAATTGTGTTTAATTATATTTAAATGTTTTTCCATCTTTTTATTAGAGGAGTGTTATTATTAAATATTAAGATAAGTTTTCTATGCAAACATTAAAAAATATATACTGAGGTTAGATCCTAAAATGTGAATCATAACGGAATGTCACAATTGGGTGTTCCAAGACTAAATGCCTTTAAATATAAGTAAAATTTCATATATTTGAAAATTTAAAAATGTGTATGTAATAAAATATTTCTTTTCTAGAACCTACAACAAAAATTAATTTAGCAGAGTTACAGGCAAATCCTGATGCAATTTATGAACGTCTGAGCGATATGAAATCTGATTTTGAACTTGAAGACGATCAAGACGACACTTGACGCAACCTGAAATTTCAAGATCTCTCCCTCTTGTCGTGTCCGATAATAGCGACAGTGATTCTATCGATGAAGATAAAAATTTACTGACTAGCAAAACTGGAACTTCAGGAACTAGTTGGAAAATGGGTGTTTTTAGTAGTAAAGACGGACCAAGCAAAAACACCCATACTCCAAGTGAAATACTAACACCAATAAAATACTAAAAATATTTGGGTGAAGAATTTTATTAACTGGGTGCATTGAGAACTGCTCAATACTATTTTAGCAAGAATGGCAAAGAAATGAAGCAGTCTTTAACTTCAGAAGAAATTAAGAAATTTTTTGGAACTTATGCCACTATTGGCTGTATAAAATATCCTAGAATCTGTATGTACTGGCAAACAAATTTTAAACTTTCGGTAGTGGCTGATGCAATGCCACGTGTAAATTTTCACATAGAAGATGAAAATCGAGTAAGTCATGAAATGCAAAGGAAAAATAGACTATGGAAGGTACAACCGATGATAGACTATATTAGAAAGAGATGCCGTGAAATAGAGGGACTCCTTAATTCCTCATATTCTATTGATGACCAGATGATTCCGTTTTTAGGAATAAGTGTGCTAAAACAATATGTTCCGAATAAACTACGACCAGTTGGTTTGAAAAATTTTTTGTTTACCACTTCCAGTGGCATTTTTTCTGGATTTTGAAATATATCAGGCCTCTACGACTCCACTCCAACATAAAAATGTAGAACTTTATCCATCAGTAATTTTACATTTAGCTGAAACATTGCCAATAGGTAGCTATTTATTTTTCGATAAATACTTTTCCACTCTCCAGTTGATGTACTTTAATTAAATAAAAAACATATATACGGAACAGGAACAATCATAAGTAATAGAGTGAAGGGATGCCAATATAAAAATGACAAAAATATGGTATGAGGTGATTCCGAGGGATTTATAACAACAGATAGTAGCATGTGTCTAACTAAATGGAAAGAAAATAAGTCAGTTTTGATGATATCTACAGCGTTTGGAATCCAGCCTGAATCAAATGTTAAAAGATGGAGCACATCTGAAAACAAATTTATAGAAGTAACCTGTTCAAATGTAAATACAATAAAAAAAATGGGCGGTGTTGACACTTCCGATCAGATGATGGAATGGTACAGAACTTTCTTCAAAACATGCAAGTGGACAATTAAAGTCATTTTACACTTGTTTGATTTAGCTCTCGTAAATAGTTGGATTTGATTTAGCTCTCGTAAATAGTTGGATAGAATATGTTAATGATTGCAGAAGTAATAATTACAGACCAAAGGACATAATGGACTTTTTAAAGTTCAGGCTTGCTATTCGAGAATATTTATTAGGTGGATTGAAAGGAACACAACCAGATATTTCGGATAATTTTGATGAGGAAGAAATAACCGAAAATGAGAAAGAATTCTACCAGCAAGAAAGCAAGGCAATATCCTGCTACTTTGCCTTGTCATGATAAATGTTATGATGGTTATAATCACTGGCCTGTCCATGACGACCTAAATAACCCACTTTGTTGTCGATTGTAATCTTGTAAGAGTCGCTCTAGAACTCGGTGCAGTAAGTGCAATGTTTACTTATGTTTGGATAAACATAGGAATTGTTTCACAAAGTTCCACTGCAAGTAATAACAATATATAACAATATGTTTTGACTTTATCTTTTGCCAAATAGATTTTTTATGTTAAGAGTTTGAATAAATGTTTTTGTTGTAAGTTTGTAATATTGTTAATGTATACGTAATCATACTCACGATTGTGTGGTACATATATTTGGTCCCAAAATATACAATTGTGAGCATCCTAAAAAAGTCCTTAGTGGCATACTGAAAGAATCTGAAAAAAATTGAAAATCTATTTAGACCATAACAAGGACACAAATGTAAAACTAAATTATTTTCTACAATATGACCACTTTCAGGTCTGTAAGGACTATAGTAGTTCCAATAAGTGTAGTCAGTAAAGGAATGCAAGTTGGCGTTCCTAATAGTGAAAGGGTACGTGCTTTAGAATGCGTACAGCAGTGAACGCCGGCTGTCGCACATATGCCGCTATACTCTTGATAGCCCCAACTTGCATTCCTTTACTGACTACACCTATTGGAACTAGTATATTGTATTATAAGAAAGCTTAACAAATTATGGTTTGGTATCATTATAAAAATGTCCCTCCAATACGACATACTAACTATTATTCCATCAATTTCCAATAAACGATCAAGGCTCAAAATACTTTGAGATTGATTGTATTAAAGTCGAAATCAAGCAAAGACAAACGAAATTGGTGAACTTACATTTTTAACATTCTTTGGATTATAAAAGCTGTCTGGTATAACGGGGTTCACTCTATCATTAAAATAGACTTTAATATAATCAATTTTATTGAATGAAACAAAAATCTAATAGCAAAATACAATTATTCAAAATAACTAAGGTTTATGACTCTCATCTCTGGGCGGAGAAGCAGAGTAGTTAACCAGATAAATCAAATAACACTTAAGACTAATTGAATCAAAAAACAAAGACATATATGGCAATCGCCAATTGAAATCATACAAAAATATCAAACCAACTTAATTAGTTGTTATTGGCCGCCACCATCTTTTTTTAAGTTTAAAATATACTATAATACTCCGTAACTAACAAGCAACTGGCAAACTTTAAAAAATGGAAAATATGTAGTTATTTAAACAGTCACAGATAATTAACCACAAATGCATGTAAAGTACATTAAACGAATTCAGATTAAAGGCACGGGACGAATTTGCAAATCTTATAAAAATTCACTCGCGAGGCACTCTAAGTCTGACAAATTTGGATAGTGCCTTGGTACCTAGGGGTTCGAAGTTAAATTTGCAGAATTTATATATCTTTTTGTCGTCGAGACATCAATATAATGAAACATTCTTACTCATTCCTCCTGAGCTCAGCTTACAGTCTAGGCCTTACAACACTTCAACCACATTGGTCGTTTCCATAAATCAGCATAACTTTTGTGCACCTTAATTACTCAAAAAGTTAACAATTCAAAAAAGCAATCTCAGATCATCAGTATTTTTCACACAGCGGCTTTCCGTGTAGCTAGCCCACGGTTTATAATCTAAACGGTTACCGCATTCACGTTTTAGCCTATCAGATCGCGAAACGTCACAAGGGGCTCTCTCCATCGTTAAAATGTAATAATCGCTTATCTTATATCTTGGTGAAACAAGTAAAAGTCCAAACTAAGTAGAAATCGAAGAAAAACCAATAATAAAAACTTAAAATAACACAAATGCAAAAATAAACACTTCAAACGAAAAGCGAAAATGCCCTTTGTGATGTCATTGACGTTTCCCTCACCATAATTTTATTAAATGCAACAACCGTTTATGAACCGTGTAAGTTAGCCGGCCTCGTTCTGACGTTCTTCCACTAAAAAGCACACACCCAATTTTTTCTCCCCTGTCCGACCGCACAGTAGCGTCGCGCTAAATAGTACAATAAGGTTTATTAAAGCAATTTTTGATTTTGGAATTTAGCATATAATTCAAATGTCATCCATATAGTTTATGAGGAATATAGCCCAAATTATTAGTCTAAAGAAACAGAGAAAACAATTCGAATTAAAATACACAAGAAGTATACGATGTATATGGAATAACAATGAACACATATCTAAACGACAATAGTATTTTAATCTGCTCTATAGAGTTTAGTCATAGGTAGAACAGTTAGCTGTCCAACAGACGCAGAAGATTTGTCAATGTTTTATATTTAAGCATTCAACAGTTGTGTTGACAACTTACTTCCGTAATATTTTAAAATCTACTTAAAGAATTTTAATATTTAAAATGTACACAAAAAGCTCTTAAAGTAGTTGACAAATTGTTCTAAAGAACTTATATGAGGCGGAGAGCATCCTATCATATTTTGGTTTAAGATGAAGTTTTTGAAGTTATTTATTTTTAATATTTTTTCAGAATTCAGCGATCTGAGCCTATATACGACGAGGTGTAAGTTAATTACCCTGTAGGACTAAAGTAACTCAAAACAGCATGATAATTTTTCCCAGCACTAACTACCCTCTCTTTGTTTAAAAAATGTAGTAGTATTCACCTTTATTGTATATTTTGTACTATGATATAAGACGTCAAAAATTGATGACGCAGAAAGAAATTTAGCAGAATTAACTTTTAGGCCGTATCTCAATAAGTACAAACAATTATCAAAAACAATTTTAAATCCAGCCATAGCATTTTTTTTGTTAAATCCAGTGGCGTAATTATAATTTTTATTGTGATATGGTTTTTGATTTATGACATGTTATAAATGTTTTTTCAGAATTAAAAAAATATATACATAAAAATGTTATGGCCAACTTTTATTCAAATATTTAAAGCCGTTTCAGAAATATGGCCGACTACAGTTTTAGTCAAAAGCCATAAAACGCCCTGTATCTCAAAAACGGTTAACATTCAAGGGTAAGTTTGGGGGTGATTTTAACTCGGCTAAATATGCTTTAGCTCCCATAACTCTATGTCACTTTAACTCTGAGACGCACTGTATATATATAAAAGAAGGTAATCTATGGAAAGATATCATAAAGGGTTATTATATTTACAAATTTGAATAATCCTAACATAAATTTTATACAATCTGTGCGTGTTGATGAAAAGTCAGATAATATACAGTTATTATCGGGTTATAAAGGTCTAAGGACACATGTTTTTTATATATAATGTTGGAGAGGGATATAAGAGGTAGTATAGTTCACCTTCACACACATTTGTTTTTAATTTACATATTAAATTAATATCATAAAACCTTTTTCATTAATAACTACTTCACAGAATGTAAATTTACATTAAATTACGTTGTCTTGTGATAAAACTATAAATCCTGTTATAGGACCGGTTTTTGTGGATTTTAATCTCGATAACTATGATATACAGATAAAACGCGTCCGTTTTAAAAAGACCGACTATGTAAAAGCTTTCGGTTGGATTTTTAAATAAAAAAATTGACTTAAATTGCCACATCTCCAAAAGCCCCCAAGAAAATTTTAAATATGGGAATTCGTCAATTCTCTAATCAACCATATGCCATATTATGTCAATAAAGTCATAAACAAAAAAGAAAAAACAAAAATGTAGAACGTAATAATATGATAATAATAATAATAAATGGTCTTTATTTCCCAAAGAAATAATAACAATGATTTTACAGTCCTGGAGTGGGTTGGACCCTTTGATGTGAAGATAACACTGACGTAGTTTTCCACGAAACACCAAAACACTATATACTGCACTTGACGCGCGTTTCGCCAACTAAGTTGGGATCATCTAGAGATGATTAAAACTAAACTTATGCTAACAATCTACCCTATTTATACCTAAACTATTGTCATGGTTCACCGATCCGTCTCAGTTCGGTGAACCGTGACCCACTAACCAATAAAGCGGGCTATTTGGAATAGGCCCTCTGTCACTACTCATACTATTTTTACACTTTATGATTTCCAAGCTTTCAAATGCATCCAGCTGTCTAGTATTCGTTACATTCCTAATTAATCTTAAATTGCTAATATCTATTTTATGGTTGTTCTCAAACGCATGTTGGGCTACACTAGACTTATCTGTTCTACCATATTTGAGATGGGCCATATGCTCTTTGAATCTAGTTTGAATTGATCGTCAAGTCTATCCAACATAGTTTTGATTACAGTCCTTACAGCTAATTTCGTGTGAATCAAGGATCGAATGAAATCGATACAAATTTCGGATTTTCTCTTTCATTTTGAAAGGTCGAGGAATTTCGAAGCGACTCTTTAAACTTTCGTTTCTTAATTATTTTATCAATTAAACTTACAGAATATCCATTAATCGCAGCTATATCCTTAATCAATGCCTTTTCTTTTTCAAACCTCTCCTTATTGAGGGGAAGCTTAATAGACGATGAACTAGAAAGTTAAAACTCGCCATTTTGTGTTGAGCACAATGGTAAGAGTTCTTAGGGATATATCTTAGAGTACTGGTATCTTTTCTGTATATGTTAAATTCTAACTTATTTTCACTATTTCTAATTATTAATACATCTAAAACTGGTAGTTGTCCAGAGTTTTCAGTTTTATACCTGAATTTAACTGACGCGAAACGACTGTTTAAGTTATATAAAAAGTTAACAATATCAGCGACTTTTGTATCAAACACTGCAAAAATATCCCACATACCTAAGCCAAACCCTGGGGAAATACTAGAATTCTTCTTTTGCGTCCGTCTCGAATCTATTCATGAAGAGACTGGCAATAAATGGTGACAAAGAGTTACCCATTGCTATTCTTTGGAAATCATAACGTGTAAAAATAGTATGAATAGTGACAGAGGGTCTATCCCAATTAGCCCGCTTTATTGGTTAGTGACACTGGCGGTTCTTCTATAGGGTCATTTGGTCAATGACCTCCCACATACAAATAAAAAAATAGAGCTATTCATTTTCTGAAGTTTAAAAATGTATAATATATATATTTTTAATATTCTTAACAAATTTATTAAAGTTTCTAGTTCATTCTATGCACAATACTATTCAAATATCTAGATCGCAGGATTTCGTATCCCCTCCGAGCACCGAGCATCTACATTCATATTCATTACATTATTCATTTATAGAATTTAAAAATCTTGGGTCAATCCACAACTTGTCCTCAAAGCTAGCTACGGACCGAATTTACAAAGAATTAGAGTGAAATAGACTTATGCGCGAATCGTCAGAAAGCAAAAGAGACAGAAAACCCTGGCGGGGACAATGTCCTTGACACATTTTAGGAAAACGGTAACGCACGAAGTTCAGTAGAGCAGTCTTAATGCTGACTAGGTACGCGTTGGTCGGTAAATTCTGTCGCGTTGTTTTTAATGTTTTTATTTGTAAATCTCTACTTGTGAAATTAAGTAAAACAGTGTTTTTGGTGTTTACTATTAAATATGAATGTTGTACAAAATATATTTTATTCATTGTTACGCTCATCAACTAAATTTAATTTTACAAAAAGCATCAAGTCAGGATAAAAACATAAAAAATTTTTTTGCTAATTTACATAGCTCTTCTTCATTCTTTGGAAAATCGCCAAAAAGAACAGCCGTGTCAGATAATGTTGTTAAGGTGAGATTACCTAAAGCGGCTCCAACACGATGGAATTTTAATACAAAAATGCATAGAGACTGTTTATACCTATCAAATAGAATTATTAGATTGTTTAGAAAAAAATCATTGATAATGAATCAGAAAACAACCCTAAACCAAGCTATTGATTTAAAAAACTACTTACAAAATGAACATTTTTTTACTGGTTAAATTTTTTTTCATTTAGTTATGCCTCATTGTGATATATTGTTCAATCAATTACAAAAATGCAATATCGATGTCATGACAGTAAATAAGTGTATTGGCGTTTTTAATAGTAAAATTGAAGACATCAGAAATAAAATTTTGAATAACTATTTGGAGGAGACATCCATGCAGTCTGCCCAGAGATGTAAAACGGAAGAATCAAAAAGGAGAATTTCATTAGAAGTTTGTGATATAATTACATCTGAGATCAAAAACAGGTTTGGCTTCAGTAATCATTTAGCAGCGTCTCAGTTATTTCACGCAGATCGATTTAATGATTATAAAAAAAGCTTTCCTCAAGATATGTTTAAATTAGTTAAAACGGAGTATCCAGTCATAAATCATTTGAAACTTAAAACTGAATTAGAAGTATTATATAGCCGAGAAGATTTTTCCAATAGTGAAGGTGCAGTTGCTATGTTACAGCTTTTTATTAACAATAATTTGTGCAATACTTTTTATGAAAGTGTCAAACTGTTAAAAATCTTGTGTACTCTCCCTATCACTACCGTCGAAAGTGAACATTGTTTTTCCACCTTAAAAAGAATAAAGACATTTTTAAGAAATACCATGGGTCAGGAAAGGTTATCTTCTTTAGTTATGCTTACTATAGAAAGGGCATTAATAAAGAAGATAAAAGACTTTAATGAAAAAGTAATTGACCATTTTGCATCTCAAAAAGACCGGGGGATCTACTTGAAATTTAAATCACTTTAAAAGGTAGGTAATACAGTAAACTTTTCTAATTGACCTTCCTATCTCTTGACCCACGAACCACCACTGGTTAGTGGATCACGGTTCACCGAACCGTCCCGGTTCAGTGAACTATGACAATAATTTAAGTATAAATAGAGTAGATTGTTAGCATAAGTTTAGTTTTAATCATCTCCAGATGATCCAACTTGGTTGGCGAAACGCGCGTTGAGTGCAGTATAGTGTTTTGGTGTTTCGTGGAAAACTACGTCAGTGTTAATGTGTTTACAAAAAAAAAAAGGAAAAGTGAAACAATATATATTTGCGAAGTCGCCCAAAATCAGCTGACTCTGCAGGGCATAACCTAGTGTTAATCTTATTCACCTAATAAAAGAAAACTAATAAGACGTATTAGTTTTAAATGAATAAATAATATTAGCTTCGTAGAAAAAGAAAAAAATATTTTAAAAAACCAGTTGGAAAGGAAACAATTAATATTTAATAACTTAATTAAATTTATTTTGCTACAATAAATTAAATATTGCACTTAATATATGATTGAAGAATGGGAAGTTTTCAAATTACTTGATATTGTTTGTTTCCATTTCCTGTATATAAGGGACCTTAAATCACATTTGTATAAAAATAACAATGCTCTTCTACATACATCACATTATAATAAATATCGAATATTATAGATTTTTAGTGAAAAACGTGTATGATTAGCATTAACTTGTCATAAAAGAACATAAAGAATGAAGTTACATTACTAAAACGTGATAATAATTTTAATTTAGTTACTGCTTTATCATAAGGAATAAATCTTACTTGAATAAATGCAATTACAATTGCCTTTTATGTCTGATTAAATTATAATAAAGTTACTGCAAAAGAAAATATTTTAGAATATTGATCAGCGCTTTACGATTGAAGTGCATTTTTACAAGGTAGCCCAAGCAAAAATCTCGATTGATTCTCTATTAATTTATGGAATAAATTTGTTGTAAAAATTTCCTTTTTGTGTCATAGTTTAAACGATTGAACGGAAACCACGCCTTTTATTTGAAAATTTCTCTCTACTCCACTTAATTGTGTTAATCGTTACCTTTTCCTAAATGTGACAATCTTATTTAACCCATAAAACGTGGAGTTTTCTTTTTTTTTTTTAATATAATTCAACTAATTAAAAGTGGTATGGGAACAATAATATGTTATTTTGATGTACGGAAAAGCAAATTTATTGTTATAAATGGCTGTTGCCATACGGCAACGCCAGCTCTTACTAACGCCTATTATTTAACAAAATTATAAATAGCGAAAAATCATAAAAACGATTATAATTGCGTATGGAAATTAACGTTGTAAATTTAGGTATACCCCCATATTGCATTTTAAACAACTGGTTCTTGTAATAGTGCTGCAATTACCGCTACTACATCTTCTTTTTTTGCCATCTTTATTTGCTGTAAATAGATGACTTAAGTTGTCAAATCGGATGTCGTCTGAACGCGAGAAGAAGATCTACTGAATGCACCAGTTGATGGTCGACCACCTTGACTTCGAAGATTTTGGAATCTTCTTAAGTGTTCACGATCTCTCTTCTAAATTGTAGTTGGGTGAGCCTACTTCCATATTTTTTATGCAGAATCCACGCATTCTAGATGGCAGCATCAACTAACCAGGTGAACAGATTCCGCCACCACTTTTTACACCCAATGACAATTCTGTACCTTGAGATATTCTTATCCATTAGTTCTGTACCACCCAGTGATGAATTATATTTGCCAGTGGCCGGCGGCCTCGGGATCTGAATATTTTTCTTCTGGGCTTGTGAATATCGCTTGACCTCTTCTAAAGGACTTATGCCATAAGTCGTCGATACCATGCTAACGATGTTATTATCTACCCATCTGACAAGCAGTATACCATTTCTCTTATCCAAGGTATGTACATATTCCACTCTAGTCTTCTTTTTCATAATAACTTTAGAGGGTAATGGACAGTTTTTTGGTACTCTATTATCTCTAATGGTCCCTGTTACTCCATAGCCTAGAGCCTTCAAATTACTCAATAAATACAAGCTGGTAAAGTGATTGTCAAAGTAGAGGGAATATCGTAAACTCTTCTTGGTATCAGGTAACTCGGTTAGCATAGTCAAGAAAGGTGCCACTGCTTTTCCAAATACATTTTGATAGTCTCCACTGACACGGTGATCTGAGCCTTGTTATGGCATAAAGTTGAGCAAATATCCACTTTTTGTATTGATACTGCAAAATTTATAACCAAAACTAATTGGCTTCCTCTAATGAATTGCTTACACGAATGGCGACCAAAATATTTTACCATATTCATCGTAATTTAGGTCTTGTTCAGGAACAAATATTGTAAGAATTTGGCTTGAATCTTTTCAAACAGAGGTCTCAATTTATAATATTTTGTCAGACTTATTTATATAATTGTTGTCTGCACAGTGAGTGTAACGAAGAATAGAGTTAAATCGGTCTCTTCGCATAGCATTTGCAACCAGTTCATTACCCATGTCCTCGCGGTAATCCCAATAATAATTTTTCTAGGTAGAGTATTGTAGTTAGATTGAATAAGAATGGCTAGAAAACATCTAATCTCGTTGCCGGTACCAGAGAAATTTGGACAGTTCACCATCACCGCCATGCCATAACTTGAAATTGCACCCTTTTTTTTTAATTTTCTCGACCGCACTGTATTATACAGAAAATAGTATCTGAAGAATATAAAAGTTATTTTTTTCATAACTTTACAGACAACCAAGATATTGACATGACTAAAAGTCGAAAAATCGAACTTTTGTTTATAACTCGGAAACAAAAGACGAGAGCAAAATTTTGTTTTCGCCAGTGAATTTGTCTCAAAAAAAAGAGATCGAGAATGTGTCTTCCATTTTTTCTGTATCTCTTACAGGTACCGAGTTACCCTATACAAACATCGAAATTTGCACACCCTGTACAGTAATTTTACAACCTGGCTCTCATGCATATAAGGCATGACAAAATATTTGACTATCAGCTTTCAAGTGCTTTGAATTCAATCAATCAAAAACTTCAGACAGAGTAACGGATTTACTCTCAACATGCATCTCAGCTCCTGCTTGATCTTTCACATTCGCCAAAAGTCCAAAATTGCATAAAGATTCTGCTTATTCCTAAAAAAAACCTCGAAATAAAGCAAAATGAAAAATTAAAAAGTGTCACAATAAACCAAAATTTTGAAATAGATGCAAAGTAGTACGTACTGCCTGTTTGTGATGAACGATGAACCCTCTCAGCTCCTCGAAAATTTTTATATTAGAGCTCGCAATACATACTTCAAGAATATTTTGCTTGGTCGTAATGAAGTTTCAATAAATTTAATAGAGACCTCATCTTATCGGTCAAATATTACATCAAATCTTATTGAATGAAACGTGTATGCATAACTTGTTATGTCTTTATGAAAAGCAGTAGCTAAATCATAGAAAATGCCGTATTTTTTAACTGTATTAGGTGAATTGCCAGAACTGTGATATGCTTTTTCACACTCATGGCTGAATTCCATAATATGAAGTACACAATATGAAAATAGATTCAAGTAATTGATTTATGTAACCAAATCATCAGATAATTGTTTGCTGCTAAAACGTTTAATCCTAAAACCTCTCAAAATGTCTATGTAGTTGTAAGTAAATGATTTAACTTTTTACGGGTATTATACTAAATACAGTTAAAATATATTTCATTTTAATTAAAAATTGCAACATAAATGCTTAAGTCGTGGGAGATATTGTGGTTCCATACATGTACTCCCTATCATCATCCCAAAGATAAGCATGACAGTCACCCTGCATTTTCTTATTGTCTAGTCACTTAATTTTTATATGCTCATTATTAGCTACGCCCTGCACTATTACTTCTAAAGCAGGTAACCCAAATGAATAAAATTAGAGTCATCTAAAACTGTTTTCCATACATCATTATCTTATTATCCAAGTCCAAATTTAAGGAAAACTTTGTTTCGTATTTTAATAATAATAATAATAATAATGAAATGTCTTTATTTCTGTTAAGTGATTACAAATAACAGAAAAGTGTTACAGGAATGGCGAGGTTCAACATAGTTGCTCTTACACCTAACCATTCCATTTAATCAACAAATGCAAAAAGAAAAATGAAATAAAATGGGAAATATAGAAATACACAAGAATAAGAGCGAAAGATTTACATATTTCTGTTGGTATAAAGTAAGGATTTGATTTGTTTTCTGAATGAGTTAATAGAGGGGGAAGATTTAATTAATGTGGTAGCTTATTGTATAATGTCACCGCGTTATAGGTAAAACATCTTTCAAATTTTGCTGAACTATGCTTGGGTACAGCATACAACTCCCTATGATGAGTAACGAGTTCATGAGTGTTGATACCTTTCACTAACTTATCGTACAGATATTTGGGTGTTCCAAGTTTATCAATGTTATAAACCATACAAGCTAAATGAAGCTGGAAACGCTCATCCAAATTTAGCCATTTAGAAACAAGAAATTTAGATGATATATGATCAAACTTCCTTAGACCATAACTGAATCTTAAGCAAGCGTTTTGAACTTTTTGAAGACTTTCTCTGTCTTTATTCAAAATGCTCGTTTCGTTTTCGGGTCGTTATGTATATTATAATTTAATTTTATAAACGGTGTGAGTGTTCAACTCTCTTTTCTCTAAATTATGTCACAATAATAAAAATTAAATATTGTTTATCTATTCCACTTAGCTGTACCACTCTTAAAAATACAGAATTAAAATGTCGCACTTTATACAGCATTAAAGAAACATTTGTGAGATTACCATTTAAATTCAAATGAGTCCTATCCTTCATAATTAGCCTTGGAGTTGTGTCTATCAATTAGTGATGGGAACTATCGAATAATTCGGTTGTTCATACTTATTTGAATAATTCGAGAGTTGATTTACGAATGAATGAATTTAAAAATGTTGGATTTAAGAATGGTGGTTATGAATGCGTATAGACGGGGACGGTATTTTATTTATAGATAAGAGACACATTTTATTATATGATACGATAAACAGTGTAAACAATAAAATAAATAAAACGCAACTGCCAACTGATAATGACATGTGACTGATGCAAGGCTATGTCGATTGTAATTGTAAAGACCCATTTTTATGAGAGGTGAAACTCAACAGCATTAATTAGCAAGTTAACAATATCATTCAGATTGCATTTTATAGAAAAGTTTTAATTAAATGAATTTATTCGAATGAATTCGTTCGATAGTTGGAATCATTCATTCAGTAATTATTCGATAGTTCAAATCAATCGATCGTGCCCATCACCTACTATTAATTTCTCTTATTTCCAGCATATCAACAGTAGTAGCGAGCCTAACCTCACCCCCTCTTGCCGATCCCAACGGCAACAATGACTCGGGGTACGTTCATAGCCAACAAGATATCAGAGCACCAGACAGCCCGAGGCGCAGTCGAAATCCCGGAAAAAGAAACGGAGCAACTTTAGATACTGAACTTAGGTAGGATATTCTGTAAATATTGTTCTTTTGCTGGTTGTTTTGTTAGTTTTGTGGAATTTTCTTATCTTTCTTATGTTGAGTTGTTCTCGCGTCCCGAATATGGTAATTTTCTATCTATTTAAATGCCGATACCCAATTCTTGAAATATGTAGTTTTAAATAAAAATAAATAGAACAGAGCTGAAGTCAGAAAAAAAGATCTAATCTTTATTTTTACCTATAAGTTCTTTTACAGATATAATATTAGTCTGTAGGTATATAGGATGTATTCTGATAATCGCCATTTAAAAAAAAACATATATTTCAATTAAATTCTGAGGTATAGAAGCTACATTGATGATAATGTTTTACAGTTGTGTGGACAACATATACTTTAATTGTTTTTAATTTTTGTGGGATGAAAATTTGATTTTTTGAATATTTAGTGACCTGTTATACAGGGGTGATTCGTAATTACAGGGCAATAATTCAGGAGCCCACAGTGGATAAAAAATGAAGCGTAGTTTGTTATATAGATCATACTTCAACACCGCCCAAAGTCATAAAGTCAATTTTCCTTCGCTTTTCCTTAATAATTACACTCTGTAGTATCGTTGACTCATGCCCATCGGTACATGTTTATCGCAAGAGAGCTTGCGTAAATTCTTACTCATTGATACACTGAATTTTCACCTCGTTATAAGTACCCATCGATAGCGGATAGTGCGTGAATAATGTTTCACATTTAGTGGTGATTTAGTGATGACTTTGTGTAAAAATGACTAAACTGCAATCAAATCTTAAACTAAGGAACATGCTGATCCCTCTCAGGAAATAACCTTTCTAGGTTTTCATTAATTACACTGAAACTATCATCATGAGCCTACCATTGGACAAACAGAAAAACACTTAAAATAAACTGCGATACCTTAAAACCAAATCAAAATTAACAGTTAGAGAAGTTGGCAAACTGATAGGAAACGTAGGTGCTGCTTGC
Source organism: Rhamnusium bicolor (assembly GCA_029963845.1). Classification (NCBI taxonomy): domain Eukaryota; kingdom Metazoa; phylum Arthropoda; class Insecta; order Coleoptera; family Cerambycidae; genus Rhamnusium; species Rhamnusium bicolor. The sequence continues at coordinate 317,317 of JANEYF010000887.1, forward strand.
CCAATAGTAGAATATGGGTGGGTAAATATCATGATCTTTAAGGAGGCAGAAATGATAGTCAAAAGACGTATTTCCCAAAGTTCCTCAAAATGGATTACATCTGATGGTTATAAAATATCAAACTTTCAGAATATGATATTAAACAAAGTAACTTTGAAATACAATTTTTTTACTGACGCGTCTAATACTAAGTAATAGTTTTAAGACACACGAGTTTTGGAAAAATAGAAAGGAAAAATACCACATTAACTAATTAGAATTATTAGCGGCGTTCAATGGCCTCAAATATGTTGCCAAGGACTATGAAAAACTGTTCAGTTCTGATTAGGATAGTTAAGAAAACTGCCATCGCCTGTATAAATAAGAAAGGTAGTGTGCAATACTTTAGTCTTGGAAAAATAGCTAGGGAGATATGGAAATGGTATGAGCAATATCGTATACACCTTCGCTTCATATATTCCAACAAACGAAAATAAAAATGCGATGTGGAGTCTTAGTTCATTCTACAAGAGATAAAATATGAATTGAAAAGAAATTATTATAATCAGGTCATTAAAAAGTTAGGGGAACCCTGTTTGCAATACAGCAGAACAAAATGCAAATAGCTAAGGCCGAGGGAGTAATTCTCTTTTGGCCTAGCCACAACTTATTGTTGTCTTAGAGCAAAGCACGTACTTAGCCAGATGCTTACTTAGCCAGATGCTTACTTAGCCAGATGCTTATGTTAATTGCTGGGAAGTTGTCAGGAAGGCAATGTTAATGAGGAAAGTACCTGTCAAGACTATACCTATAATGCTGGCTTCTCTTTCAGACAGCACATGGTCACAATACAACATTTGTTACAAAGAGTGGTGGAAACTTTATTCAGAAAGTGGCGAAAATCCATATAAATGTAGGCTAGAGACTTTTCGATTACTTGTCAAAACTGTTTGAAGCCAGATTATCATACTCAACTATTAAGGGGCCTAGTCGGAAAAAAGCTTCGGATAGCTGTGTCACTCTCTAGAAAGTTTTTATACATGCGCCGCTGAATAATTTTGCTCTTGACTATACCTTCACTGGAAGTTTTATTCACCGACTTCATTGAGGTGCGATTCCCGATAGAGCTAACACTTCCTTGCTCCATTTGTAGTGACAAAGATACTTATTTAGAAAATTTTTTTTAACCAAATAGTACGGAATAAAAGTTTGAAACTTGCTGAGCATAATTATGAAGATTCATTCTAGACGACATGTATAAATTTTACCTCGAATTTTACCGATTGATATCATAATTCAGGAGCTAATCACGTCCAAATTTCACTTATATTTACAGTATAAATTTTCCCTACATAAAGTGAAAATTAATTAAAATAGATGTACATGTACTCTCTAGTACACTTTCAACTACTGATCCTCCAAATTTGGTGTAATTTGACCAAACCGTATGGAAGAAATAAATTTTGAAAAATTGCCTTACAAACACTGGTTCGATTAGCCCTCTTAATGTCATCAATCAGCATTAAGTTTAATGAACTCAGTAGAAAAAATAGACGACGTAGTGATTACTAGCTTTCTCAAGGGTGTTTATAACTTAAACCTATCGAAACCTAAATATCACACAATATGGGACTCTCAACTGATTCTAGGATTTATTAAACGATATGTCCATTAATACCACTCATTGTCAGTTTAGAAAAAATTAATCACAAATTAGTAATCTTACTGGCACTCACAATAGTTCATATCGTGTAGACGCTCTCTAAGATTAGGCTAGATACCCGTTGAGATACGTATAACCGATAGAATAAAAACATCTGGCTCTCACAGACTCCAACGATTTTTTACTCTCCAATTTTTTAAAGAAATCCCAGAACTGTGTGTAGCTGAATCAACACTTACCCACTACTTGAAAAGAACCAAAAACCACAGAGGTGCGAATGAAACCTATCTATTCTTAACACATAAAAAACCTATACATGCCGCGACTTTTCAGACACTCAGTAGATGGGTCAAGCCCACCCTCAAGAGTAGTGGAATTGACACAAGTAGATTTTCTAGTCACTCAAACAGTCAGGCATCCATTTCATCAGCCCTTAAATTAGGAGTTAATATTGTTGTTATCAAAAACACTGCAGGATGGTCTAGGTCATCTGAAATTTTGCAACAGACCTGTAATAAATAACAATGAAGATTTTGCCAGGACCATCATAAGTTCAGAAGCATATAAACGAAAATAAATCTGTCATATCTTAGAAGTTTTCTAGTAATTTTACTAAAAATAAGTTAAGTTTAAGCTTACAACTTTCCCCTTTAAGTTATCGAATATGAATCTGAATAAATACACAAACAACGAAGTGAATATTCAGCGTATCTGTGAGTAAGAGATTACGTAAGATTTTTTGAGCATTCTTGCAATAAACATACTACAGAGTGTAATTATTTTCGGAGGATAAGCGAAGGAAAATTAGGATTAATCCTCTTACACTAAGTAGACAAATATTTTAATTGTTTGGCAATTAGTTTTTAACACCTTGATAAATCAGATTGTAATTTCAGGCAGGAATAAAGGGTAGTACAACGCATTTTTGGATGTGTCTCCTGAAATTTTGTCCCCCTTTTTATAAAGATTTTGGGGGAGGAGGAATCTCACCTGTTTCACCTTAATTTTTTTATATTTAACTTCAGTGGCGTAAAAAAATATATTATCTATAGAATGTGAAATTGCTTGCATTTTGAACTGGTTTAAGCAAACAAAAAAACTGTAAGGATTCTTGTAAGTGCTAACTTTATATAATAATACCTACCTAGATTTAATAAAGTAGACATAATGCTACAAATAATAGTAAGAAATTTACGATGTAGAAGAGTAATGAGTTTGTAAGAAAAACAAGTATTGCAATTCATTATGGATGTAAAACTATATTAACACAATAACCATGTAGTCACTATTGAAGTGACATTTAGCAATTTTACAATATAAACATCAAAACAATTTGACAGTAAATATGGGTAATTACGAAGTTGATATCGACCACAAAAGAAGAAATTAAACACGATTCATGATTCTAGAATGAAGGCTATATAAAGTTGTTATTGGAAATAATCTCAAATATAACTTAGGTTATAATTAAATATCAGTTGAATATTTGATTGATACTTTCTACATCTCAATATAGAGTTAGTTCTAAACTGAGAGACGTAATTAATACGTAAATAATTAAGTATTTGTGCTGTCCGAATACAAGTTCCTTAACAGATCCTGATCTGTGTAATCGTAAATTGAAAGACAATCATTATTTTATACTGGAATTTATTTTCAGTCATTAGTCCAAGCGCGTTACGTCACTTTGACACTGACAGACGTCAATTATAAGTTCACAGAATATGACCTAGCTGTCACTTTGACAGTGACAGATGTCAAGTACTAATTGATTTCGGTAGTAGTAATTTTGCCTAAATGTCACTTTGACAGTGACAGATGTCAAGTATAATTTGACGCCAACCTTAATAATTTTTATTAACTGTCACTTTGACAGTGACAGATGTCAAGTATCATTTCAACTGCAGTAATTTTAATTAACTCTCACTTCGACAATGACAACTGTCAAGTATAGTTTGTTATTTTGACAACCGAAATTAATTTTGCTAATCTGTATTAAAAGCGACTACATTCCCACTTTATCAGTTCATTATCTTTACCTCAAATTATCTCCTCCAATTACGTCAGTATTAGTTAAATGAACCATTCTGTTGTATTTATTGTTGATCCTGCAAATGGAATGTTTTTGAATAAACTATGTTCAGTTGAGGTTTACGATATTTAATTTCTTAATGAACCCTGGAGTAATTATTTCTCCACTGTAGTTACACCGAGTACAATAGGCCGTTCATTCTCCCACGCTAAAAAAACTATTGTCCATTTTGTAAACCACACATACGTAGTTACAATATATCATACATCATAATATGGTTGATAGCTATGCAAATATTGAAAGTGATTTAGATTTTCATTGTGTAACATTGATAGTGTTAAATATTTTTATTAACAATCTTATCTTATCTTATGGTTTACTCTGTAATACTCATTTGTAATCTAGTTTTACACATTTAAATAATTTTTCTTATATTTAATGTGTTGTTTCTTCTTACTATATTTTTATCTGTTATTTTTTGCTTTAAAGCATTGTAATCTGTGGTTTTGTCCTGTAAATAGGCCGCCACACACCAGCGGATGGCCCGACCGATTTGATGCGGCATGGGCGCAGCGGATAAAACTTTGCGTTAGTGTGACAAGCCGAGGTACATCGGTCCAATTCCCATATCGCACCGACTAAGTCTGCAAGTCTTAACTTGACAGTTCCAATGTGGTAGTTAGTGGCGACGCACGAGTTAAACCTTCAAATTTGTACCCTAAATAATAATGGCTTCAGATACGCGCTATATGGGAAAAGAATTTTTAACGAGCCGAGTAAAAACTGTTATAAGGTGATGAGTTTTGTACCACTAACGAGCGAACTTTAACTGACAGATCCAATCGGGAGGTCAAATCTTCGAACCGTATAAGTAAGGACGGATTTGGTATGTGCCGAGCCTGATTCGCCGATAAAATCCGTGCGGATCAAGTCGGTCCAATTTATCCGCTGGTGTGTGGGGGACTATTGGAATCTACTCGTTGGATATTGTAATTAAGCAAATAAAATGAACAAAAATAATCCGCAGACATATTGCATATACTAGTAAATTTAAAACCATGTATGAACCGTCACGTCGTATGTACATAAACATAATTTACTAATTATATTGAGTCTACACCTCACGCATAAACCGTGAAAATGTGTTTATTTTGGCAGAAAGTGTGTCACTGGAACATTTTAGATTCAAAATAGCATCATATATCTTGTTAGGTAACTTAATTTTGCACGACCACTTTCTCGTAAAAAAAAAGGCAAAAGACAGATAGCAATTCTCGTACATGCCTACAAATTCATTCGTCGCTGTTCCAACAAATTGCTCATTATTCGGTAATGGCCGAGATATTGTTTTTCCAGCTTGGGTGAAAATGAAACTCTAATAGAAAAACTTACCAGACGGGTAAAATTGCATGAAAACGTAAAAAAGGGCCAGAGCGAAGGAAAACATTCTTATTAAATTTATTAACCGTCAGAAGTTTTACCTTTCAATAAAATAAAATGCTAAGTCGTTTCTTACCCTTACTTACATTTCATGAATTCTACGTAATTAGATGCGCAACTTTTTTAAAATAAAATATATCCTATTTGAGGTATGTACATTGTACAGGGTTATTCGTTATAAATTACCCACCCCTTATCATCGTTATTATTGCGTATAGAAAAATAAGTTTTAAATAAAAGTTGTGTGGTTATGACTGAATTTTGTAAAAATGCTATCAAAAGTACAGTAGCGTGCAGATTTCAGGCGATTCAAAAACATAATATATTTTTTTAAATGGGATACCATGTATATTATTGAATTTTTGGAATGATCCTTTGTTCCTAATTTCAAAAATATAGATATGTTACCCCTACCATATACCGTTTTTGAGTTATTAAACGTGGGCTTTTCAATTAACAAATTTGTCATTTCATCAAAATTGTTCCGAGATCTAATTTCCTTTGTTTGATATTTTGATAAATCCCTACCGTTTTCTACTTTTACTTGAATTATTGAATCGTCTGCTATGATATAATTTTGCTCTACATACGCATTTATTGTATAATCATTACTGACAACAAGATCAATTATGCTACTAGAATTACTTTTTACTCTTGTAAAATTTTGTATAAACTGTTTCATGCCATAATTCTCAATACTTTCTTTAAACCTTCTTTTGACATAATCATTTTTGGAAAAAGCAATATTAAAATCACCTGTGAGAATTATATGTGTATTATTTTTGTCAACATAATCATCTAGCCATTGCAAAAACCTAGTAAGAAAAAGTGTTATATTACCACTAGGTGATCTATAAACAGCAGTCACACTATATAGGGCATTTTTAACTCTTATATCAACAGATAATAACAAAAAATTTACATCTAGAATTAATGTTTTTACATTGTCAAATTGTATGCCCAATTTAATGAATATTAATACCCCACCTGTGTGACGGCTGCTCGAGTCACAACGAACGGTGTTATAGGTACCCTTTTAATTCTAATTCACTGCCAATAAAAATTTCAGTAATACATATTTCAGTGAGACACCGAATCAAGGGTTTATGTTTAAATACATACTCTGATATTTGGTCTTTATTTTTATAATAACTTTCAGCGTTCATGCAAGACAGAAATAGCGCACTATCATCCTGTGGTTGCTACTCGTTATAGGCTATCTTCTTCTTTATTGAATCAATAATTTTTAAGTAACACTCAGATTTCCTATCAAAAGCAGCATGCTGGATATTCTAGTTAAGATTTAGTTTTTGATTTGCTCCAACATAATTCATACACTTTCTATTTTCACTTCTGCAAGCACTACTGTGGTGTTCTTCTGCACATAGTGTACACGAAACCTTTTCTTTACAGTTTTGAGCCTCGTGATTGTATCCTCCACATTTAAAACACCTTTTTTACCCAGAAATATTCATATATGTTGCAGTTATTCCATCCAACGTGTAATACTTGCTCTTCCTTATTCAATTGATGTCTAAATGTTTCAGTATCGACCTCTACAATTCAATTAGATATTCTTCTTCGCACGTTTGTTTTATAAATACTTTCAAACCTAAAATTGTCAGCTTCTTGAGGTATTTTATTTTGCCTAGGAATCTGCTCAATCAACTCCTTATCATTTACTTTATTTGCTAATTCTTCCTCCGCAATACCAGTAATGATAACCTTTGGCTTTAATTTTTTTGGAACATTAATGTCATAATTATTTCCCAATTTCGTTTTAATGCCCTCCTTTACAGTATTCAGGGCTTCAGCATTTGAACACTTTAAAATTACTCCTCCATTACGTGTACTTTTGTGGATATTTAAACCCACTTGCAAGTCCACTGGATTTATATTACTTCTTAAATCGTTTTTAATTTCATTTGTTTCTTTTTTTATTTTGGGTTTAACGACTAAAACATGTTCCTGTTTACCAAGAATTTCAGCATACGTTGGTTGGATGTTTTTAGATGGTGCTGCTGATTTGTTTTCTTTAACTTCATATATTTCCTCTCGCATTTCATTAATCATTATATTTTGCTGTATAATAACATTGTAACACGCCTATAACTTTGAACTAAAATCATTCAAAATCTCTTTAATTCCCACACATTCACATGCCGTTGTTGTTTGCAACTTCGATCTTGGACTTCGTGCCGTCTTTATTATATTATGGCACTCGGCAATGTTTATTGCCGAATTTCTTTATTGACTGACAGATGTTGATACCTTTTGAGTCACTACACAATAACAATAAAACACTTTGTCCTTTGTTGGTGGAACCGATCATAGAATAATTTTGGGATTTTCAGCACTATAACTGTTTATTGAGTTTATTATATTCCTCTACATACTTTTCTCAATTTATTTTAAAATTTTAAGGACCTTAAGCTCTGCAATATGCTCTTCGAAGGTTCAGGCACTACTTCAGGAAGAATGAAAGTAGATTTATATCGGACTAGTGATTTTCATTTTTGTGTTGTAACTGGAAGAAATCATTTTTTTAGTACAAATATTCCTTTTTTTGGTAAGTTAATATTTTTTTTAAGTACCCCTACAAGTCATGATATTTAGATAAAAATTTGACAAAACATCTAATTCTATGTAGTTTTATTAGTCGGTTTGGATAAGAAATTAGTAAAGAAAACCTCAAATTCTCATTTAGTCGACGTTTCGACAAAATTTATTGTCGGGAAACGTCGACTAAATGAGAATTTGAGGTTTTTCTTACTAATTTTTTATCCGAAGCCGACTAATAAAACTACATTAAGAGATTGTGTATACGAAACTCCTTAGCTAAAAAATCTAATTCTATGAAATTAATAAATAATAAATATATATATATATATATATATATATATATATATATATATATATATATATATATATATATATATATATATATATATATATATATATTGTTTTTAAGAAGTTTATATTCTTTTTTTATTTCTTGAACCTTGTTTCTATATATTTTCTTGCTGTTTTTTCCTGGGAATTTGGTTCTTGTTTTAATAATTAATTTTTTAAATTGTGATGGAATTCATTTATTATTATTTTTTTTCCGTATAAACGTTTCGGTATGGATTTATACCTTTTTCGATATATTCTAAAATTGAATTACTAAAATTAACTTACTGTCTATGATTACATAAATTCAAATTAATTAACATACCTTAAATTTAGATTCTTAAATGTGGCACTAAACTACTTTATTGACGTCTTTTTTTAATGTTTCTTGTACACTTTTAATTATATTTCTTTTTGTATATCATTGTTCTGTTCTCTCTATGAGCACAAACGATGAACTGATTTTTAAAATATACTATTTTGTTAGTTTCTTCTCCACCATGTGTTGGTTTATTGTTTTAATCTTTTAAAGAGGCTGGCAAGTGCCTTAAAATATTTGTATCGGTTTAGGTACCTACGTTTGTTTGCAGACTTTCGTTTCTGTTTCATACTTGACCAATTTTTATTATAGGTTTTGATTGTATTTTTAATTATTATTATTATCTCTAGTGAGATTAAGAATTTTTATTTCTATGTTGTTGTTTGATTGAAAGTTGTCTAATTGTGTGTTTTAATGTTTTTTTTAAATTTTATGTGGTGGTTATTTTATTCGTTTGTTTAAGTAGTAAGTTGTTGTAGATTTTATTTAAGTTTTGTGTGTCTGTTTTGTCATTTACTGTGTTTGGATTTTTTTTGTTTCTATCATTTCGAGAATTTCTCTTTTCTTGTTGTGGGTTTCCGTTGCAATTATTTTTGTATCGTTGAAGTCGAATTTGTGTTTTGTTGTCTGTGTATGTCTTGTTAATTTTATCATATTTATGTGCCTGAATTCTTTTTTTCTAAATGTTGGGAAGTTTGTCCTATATATACTTTGTTGCAGTTTTCACAAGGTATTTCATATATTACGTGAGTTTTTTTTGAATTGGGTACTCTACTTTTTAATTTACTGTAGTTGGACTTAAGTAGATTGTGTCCTTTTGTGACTGACTTTGATGTTGTGTTTTTTAACTTTTTTCCTATTTGCTCGGATAGTCCTTTTGTATATGGTATAGATATATAGTTTGTTTGAGGGTTGTTATTTTTAGGTTTTTTCGTTCGTCTGTGTGTTGTCATTGTAAAACTTATTTATTCGTTTTTTGAAAATAGCGTTAATGAATGTATTGGGGTAATTGTTTATTGTAAGTGCGCCTCTGGCTTTATTTATTGCGTCTTGTCTATATTCCGGGTCTGATAGTGTGATAGCTCTGTCTGCTAGCCCTATAACTACACTTTTTTTTGGCAAATAGGATGGTTTGACGTAAAGTTTGTATATCTTTCTGTCCATGTGTTTTTGGTAAACCATTGTGTTCTGATTGTGTTGTTCGTTTTTGTTAGAGTCAGGTCCAGAAAGTTTAAGTTATGATTTCTTTCTATTTCTATTGTGAATTGTAATTTGCTATGGTATGAGTTGAATAAGTCTAGAATGTAATTAATTTTATTCTGCGGTATAAGTGTGATACAGTCATCAACGTATCTGTAAAAAAATGGTATGTCCAAGTTTATCTGGGGTATTATTGTACTTTCGAGATCTTCAAGTACTAATTGTGCGATTACACTGGATATATATATATATATATATATATATATATATATATATATATATATATATATATATATATATATATATATATATATATATATATATATATATATATATATATATATATATATATATATATATATATATATATATATATATATATATATATATATATATATATATATATATATATATATATATATATATATATATATATATATATATATATATATATATATATATATATATATATATATATATATATATATATATATATATATATATATATATATATATATATATATTATATATATATATTTATATATATATATATATATATACCGGGTAAGTCCCAGCCTCGCGTCGGCCAAATGTCCTGGCTCTCTTATAAGAGATATCGAAAAATTTCAAAAACGGGGTGATAGAGGGCGCAAACGTGCATAGTTTAAAAATATTTTTAAATACACTGGGTGATCCATTTAGGCGCGACGACATAAACTTATGTTTTTTTAAATGGAACACTAGGTATATTAATACATATTTGAATTCTCCTTTTAAAGAAGACTCAAACGATATGCCACTTGATGGGTCTGCGATGGGTCGGTACCATGATATGGGTGAGTTTGTACCAGAAACATGCCAACTTTGTGAGCTCACTGTGACGTAATGGAAGAACATTTTGAGATCTAGATTGTGTCAAAAATTGTCAAACACCCTGTAGTTTACGCTACTGTTATCGGATCTAACGAAATCGGTCATTTTATACCGGATGAGTCAGGAAGCGCTAAAACTATTTTTTCTCATTTTTATCAAATGGAACGCCCTGTATATTATGAATCCAAAGGAAAGCCCTTTGAAAGAGCTTTCCACCGATATAAAGGTTCAAGGGTCTATCTATCATGGGTGCCAAGAATTTAAAGGCAAGGTGCACAATTCGAGGTTTATTAAAAAATTACGCTCAATTTTCAATTGTTTTGTGAATTTTCGCTGAAATCGGCTCTTTTCAGTAAGACAATTTCGAAAATAATGATATCAACTTATCTGCACCATGATAGTTCTCTGCAGACAAAAAGAAAATCAAAGAAAGAGAGGAAACGAAAACTTTATTTGGAAAAAAACTGGGTGGAAGCACTGGAAATTAAACTAAATGTTCAAAAATGTTCCCATTCTCCCTGATACACAGCTGTAAACGATTTTCAGTTGTTCTTCGAACATCGGCTAGTGTAGCTATTGAGACATTGCGAAATGTTGCAGCGATTCTTTCCCTGCATATCCTCCCTGGTTGTGGGCCTCACCCTGTAGACCTCCTGCTTCACATAACCCCATAGGAAAAAATCCAAAGGAGTTAGGTCTGAGACCGTGCCGGCCATCTTATGGGTCCTCCACGACCAATCCATTGTTCCCCTCTCCAATTAGTTAAAAAATCTTTTACTATTCGATGGTTATGTGGGGGTGCACCGTCGTGCTGGAACCACATGTTCTCTCTAACGTCTTCATCTACATCTTGAAGCAGCCCCTCTAAATTCAAACGCAAGAAATTGTGATATCTTCGGCCATTTAATGCCCCATCCTCAAAAAACCACGGTCCAATGACATAGTTGTCTAATATACTACCCCATACATTAATTGACCATCGATTTTGGTGATCCACTTGCCTGACCCAGTGCGGGTTTTCAGTCGCATAATAATGCATGTTATAGCGATTTACTGTCCCATTACTGCGAAAAGGTAGCTTCATCGGTAAATAAAACCTTTGATAAAAATTGGGCATCTTCGTTAATTTTATTTAGCATTATATTGCAGAAATTAATACGATTTTGAAAATCTTCCCCATAAAGGTCTTGGTGTAGTTGAATGTGATAGGGGTGATATTTGTATTTATTGATGATACGATTTACAGAAGTTTTACTTACATCGGTTTGTTGTTCAATTTCACGACAAGTTATGTGAGGATTCTCTTGCACGTGAAGCAAAACTGTCAATTCGTGTTCTTCATTATTTACAACCATGTTCCTCAATTTTCTTTTGGTATAACACACATTACCAGTGTCCTCAAATCTTTCTCTCAAGTTTTTGAATGAGTTGGGATCAGGAGTTCGTCTCTCGGGGTATTTCATTCCATAAATCCTTGATGCCAATAAGCAATTCCTATCAGCTTCTCCCAAACAATATATCATATCAGTTAACTCTTGTTGGGTGAATTTCATTGTTACTCGTTCGTTTATACTAAGAAAAATATCAACATTCGAAATTTTACAACAATAAAGTAAATTATTGACAAGACTGGTACTTTTATGACAGGTACCTACTTGATTTTTTTGAATTTATTTCGATAAATTGAAAGTTGGAAGCAATTTGAAATTCTCTACAATTTTTTTTATTTATTCTTTCGATGATAGTACGTGGAACAACAGCTTTCCAAACTTAACAAAAATTTTACTATCTTTCATTGAATTGAAAATAAAAGTATTTTTTGGTCTTATTTTAGAAGAATGAATTACACCATTTTAAAGCTGAGAAAAAAATACTACGAAAAGCTACGTTTTATTAAGCACCGTTCTAAAATAATAAATCATTTCGCGACAAAATTACGTCGGGCTAGAAAAGACTTGTCATGACATGAATTTATACACGCATTTCAGAAAAAAAAAATTAAATTTATCAGGCGTTGACTATTTTATACTTAAGTATTTTTCTGCACTGAAGTACGGTATTTTTCTCCGAGTATAAGGATAATTATTTTTGAAATTTTCTTACTGAAAAGCGCCGATTTCAGCGAAAATTCACAAAACAATTGAAAATTGAGCGTAATTTTTTAATAAACCTCGAATTGTGCCACTTTGCCATCAAATTCTTGGCACCCATGATAGATAGACCCTTGAACCTTTATATCAGTGGAAAGCTCTTTCAAAGGGCTTTCCTTTGGTGTCATAATATACAGGGCGTTCCATTTGAAAAAAATGAAAAAGTAGTTTTGGCGTTCCTGACTCATCCGGTATAAAATGACCGATTTCGTTAGATCCGATAAAAGTAGCGTAAACTACAGGGTGTTTGACAATTTTTGACATAATCTAGATCTCAAAATGTCCTTCCATTACGTCACAGTGAGCTCACAAAGTTGGCATATTTTTGGTACAAACTCACCCATATTATGGTACCGACCCATCGCAGACCCATCAAGTGGCATATCGCTTGAGTCGTCTTTAAAAGTAGAATTCAAATATGTAATAATATACCTAGTGTTCCATTTAAAAAAACATAAGTTTATGTCGTCACGCCTCAATGGATCACCCTGTATATTTCAAAATATTTTTAGACTATGTACCTTTGCGCCCTCTATCACCCCCGTTTTTGAAATTTTTCGATATCTCTTATAAGAGAGCCACGACATTTGGCCGACGCGAGGGCTGGGACACCCGGTATATATATATATATATATATATATATATATATATATATATATATATATATATATATATATATATATATATATATATATATATATATATATATATATATATATATATATATATATATATATATATATATATATATATATATATATATATATATATATATATATATATATATATATATATATATATATATATATATATATATATATATATATATATATATATATATATATATATATATATATATATATATATATATATATATATATAAATTCTTTGAATAGAATGACACATTCCCCATTCCTACATTTTGACAACGATTATCTGTACAGAATTAAAACACTTTACTTACTATCGTGTACGTCGCGCCAATATCCATTTGGCATGATGACGGTCTCGGATGCTAGGGCCAGGCAGGACTATTGCCTTTTTACCCTAGTCATCGCTGTAGACCTGGACCGGCCTCGTGCAGGGCGGGTTAACTTACTTTACGAACGGCCCCACTCACAAATGTGAGCGGTGCCGAAGATTTCGGTCAACCTCCCTGGGTCCTGGCTGATGAACCCTGCTGGCTAGGGCCTCTTCTGGCGCTCTTCTGTCTTCGTCTTCTTTCTTCGCCAGCTTGTCACCCCCGGGGGTAGTCATCTGTCTGTCAGGGACTGTGTGGATATTCTGTGACTTGGGATTGACTGCCAGTACACAAAGTGGCAATTGACACATTGTCATCTGGATCATCGGACAAGGTGAGGATGAACTGTGTAGCTCTAGGAGGTGAAGGCCTAAGTGCTTTCTTAGCACTTTCGTCCTTCACGGAGCCAGGGGGGACAACGGGCACTGGTCGGTTTACTGACCGGCGCCCGCAAGGTTTGTGGGAGGGTGGTTGGTCGTGTCATGTCTTTTCAGTGGGTTTAGTCCATCTGTAAGGAAAGGATTAGTTATACTTACCCGTTATCCAGTAACTGTACCTTCGGCCTCTTGTGCCTCGGTGCGTCGGCCGGATCATAGGAGGTGGCCTCCCTGATCAGCGGGTTCCTGTGCTCCTCAGCTAAGGTGTACAGTTTCTTCGCTCTATCCCGGATGATTTCGGTGACTGGTGTGTACTCCAGGTCCCTGAAGATGTCAGCGTTTCTAACGTACCATGGTGCGCCCACCGCTGTCCTGATGGCCACGTTTTCCACGGCTTGGATCTTCTTCAGATAGGTCTTCGCTTGGTATCCCCATGCTACGGAGGCGTAGGTCAGCTGTGGTCTGATGAGTGCTTTGACTAGCAGAAGCTTGTTCCTCAGACTGAGCCTGCTCTGGTTCCCTACCATCGGGTAGATGAGAGCTCTCGTCCGTTTGGCCTTTACCACGATGGCTTCGGTGTTCTGTCTCCATGTCAGGCCTTTATCCATGATTACGCCAAGGTACTTGACGGAATCGTGCCATTGGATGTCCTCGCCGAACATGGAGACGTGTCCTGTGGGGGTTTCCTTGCGTCCTTTCCTGAAGAGAATCGTCTGGCTTTTCTCCGCGTTGACTGCGACTTTCCACTTGATACACCATTCTTCCAGAAGAGAGGCTGCCTCTTGGAGTCTTCTGGTGGCTGTTCTCGCACTCCAGGATCTGGCCGTGATGGCCGTGTCGTCCGCGTAGAGTGCCATTGCGGTGCCTTCGGCCCTTGGGAGATCAGAGGTGAAGACAGCGAACAGATGGGGTGACAGCACAGAGCCTTGGGGGACTCCGGCTTCCATCGGTCGATACGTGGACACACAGTCCCTGATCTTCACTCGCATCTGTCTCCCGTGCAGGTATGATCTAACTAGTTTGACGAGTGCAATGGGATAACCCATACTCATCATTTTAGCTAGTAGACCATCGTGCCAGACCCTGTCGAAAGCCTTCGCAACGTCCAGGAGTAGTGCCGCCGTGACCTGTCTTTGGTTGAAACCTTTGGTGACTTCTTCGGTGATCCTGAGCACTTGGAGTTCCGTACTATGTCCTGTCCTGTACGCGAACTGTTCATCCGGGATGATTTGGAGCTCTTCGGTTTCCTCTTCTATTCTTCTCAAGATGACGCGCTCGGCTACCTTGCTCACAGCTGAGAGTAGGCTGATGGGCCTGTAAGAGGAGGGAAAGAGTAGTTCCTTACCTGGCTTCGGGATGACTATGACGTCGGCCTTCTTCCACCTGTCCGGAAAGTATCTGAGCCTCAAGATCCCGTTGATGATATTCACCAGGGCTGCCACCCCTTTGCTGGGTAGCTTCTTGAGGGCGATGTTTCCGATCTTGTCACATCCAGGAGCTTTCCTCGGCTTTAAGCTCCTTAGAATCTCCTTGACCTCCTCTGGAGTGGTCGGACGGATGTGATCATCGTCTGGCAGGCGGAGCATCCGACGCACTCTGCGTTCCACGTCATCAACCCAGTCCTCGTCCTCATCATCGAGTTGGTTTTCCCCTACACTGCAGTTCCAAGCTGTCCGCGAATGCTTCAGCTTTTTCCTGGCAAGTGTAGACAATCCCATTCTCTCCGTGGATTGGGGACATTGGTTTCGGCCTGTTCCGCAGAGCACGCTGGGTGTTCCAGATGCTCCTGTCCTGTGGGTCCAGTGATTCCAGGTGACGCTGCCATCCTTCTTGACGGTGTTCCTGGAGGGCAGCTGTGACTCTCCTGTTCAGCGTGTTATACGCGTGCCTGTCCTCAGGGAGTCTAGTCCTTTGGGCCCTTTTCTTCGTCCTTCGTCTGTCCCGAATCAGCTGCCTGAGGTCCTCCGTGAGGTTTGCCATCGGCGTTGGTGCCCTTCTGGTCTCTGTCTCTGTAGTGCTTTCCTCCATCGCTTCCTGGATCTGTTTTTCCAGGGAGGTGATGGCCCTCTCCACATCTTCCTCGGATTCAATCCTGGGAATATGTGCAATGTTCCTTTGCAGTGCTGCACGGAACAATTCCCAGTCTGTCCTCCTTTTGATGAAGGTCCCAGTGTCCACATCATCCTTCTCTCCTAGATCCAAGAAGATCGGATTATGCTCGGTGGAACCTTCCGTCCTGGTAGAGATTTCCGCATTGAGGGTCATCTCCTTCATTATAGCGATGTCCAGCACATCCGGTCGGTGGATCCCATTGTCGTGCGTCGGCTCGTCCGGTCCTAGTGCCTGCATGTTGCCAGCATGTCGTCCCAGGAATCTCAGCAGATCTCGTCCTAGAGTGTTAGTGACTCTGCTGTTCCATTCCTGTGACTTGGCGTTCAGGTCCCCCTATGGCAAGCACCTGAGTCTGGTCCTGGAATATTGCATCCAGGTCCGTGTCCAGGATCCGGCATCGGGGCGGCTGATAACAGGATACCACTTGAATGTCGCCATTTCGTGCCGTTGACACTACTACGGCGGTGGCTTCCAGGTTTTCCATGTCCGGCAGCACGATTGGATGGTGGTCGATCGACTTCTTTACCAGCAGGGCTACTCCTCTCATGGGCCTTGGTCCAGCGTAGTCCTTCCTGTAGACATGGTAGCCAGGGAAGTTGGCTGGCTTCAGCGGCGTCATCTTCGTTTCCTGTAGTGCCAACACGTCTATGTCGTACCGGGCTAGGAGTTCCTCCACTTCAAGTTTTCTTCCTTGTAGCCCGTTAACGTTCCATGAGGCGATCTGCAGGAAGTTCGGCTTCACCTGAAAAGACATTACAGATTAGTAAAGCCTGGCATCTGTGCAAAAAATGCGCTCATTGCTGAGCACATTTGCTGCATCTGTTTGAGCACCGCGGTGAGGTTTTGGGCCTCCACGGGTGCTCGTTGTTGCCTGGCAGGGCCGGCGCTCGGCCCTGCGTTACCTTGAGCTACCCTTGCGTAGCTCAGCCCGCTGGTGGCGGGTCTTTTGACCTCCCTCGGTGGCTGTTGGGTCCTTGGAGCCTGCTTCTGGGGGGCCCGCGGGCTTCTTGGGATATTTGGGACATCCTTTATAGCTGGCCGGGTGCGCTCCCTGGCAGTTTGCGCATCTCGCTGGGACGTCCTGCTTCTTTTTGCAGTCCGCTGTCCGATGGGCCTCGCCGCACTTCACGCACTTGGCCTGTGCGGTGCACCTACCCTGAGCGTGGCCGAAGCGCTGGCATCGGTGGCACTGGGTGACGCTCTGTTGCGCCCTTTGTCTCTCTGTGCGCACTACCAGGTAGCAGCACCTCGTTACCTCCAGGATCTTCTCCTGGTCCAGTGGCACTTGGACCAGTACCAGTGGGATCTCCATCTTGGTCCTCCTCGACGTCATCCGCTGAACAGAGATCGGCGAGAAGCCCTTGTCTTCCAGGGCTTTCTTGATCTCTTCGCAGCTTACGCCACTAGGGATGCCGCGTATCACTACCCTCAGGAGCCTCTCTTCAGGGAGCGCGTAGGTGTGGTACTCCTTTTCTCCTGTGTGAAGATTTTTGTCATCTTCCTATAATCTTCACTCGTTGATGGGTCGATGGAGATGCCTTCACCAATGACGCGGGCCTTCTTGAAGTTGACGTTTGCCTCGCGCAAACGTCTGCTTACCACCGTCCACGTTTCCTTTTTCCTAAGGACGACTGGCGGTATCTTGGGCGTCTTGGCTGGTTCCATTGGGGCCGGTCCTGGATTCCGGTCCTCCTGCCGGCTCGTACTCTCTTCTGGGGCCTCGGTGCCTTCAGGAGTCCGGGCCTCCTGAGTCCTGGCCTGTTTGGGCTCCTCTTCTTCACTGTCGGAGTTTGCCTTCCTCCTTTTCTTATTAACGGACTTCGTGGATCCGACTTGAGCCCCCTGGATGGCTTTCAGGAGCTCCTCGTGCTGCCTGTCCATCCGTGATTGCATTTGAGCCATCCTTAGGCTCATTTCTTCTATTTGGGCCCTCAGTGCCTTGTTTTCAGCCCTTAGACGCAACTTTTCCTGGTCCACAATCTCCACATCCATGTTGCATGGGGTGGAAGCCCTGGAACTACCACTCTGCGAGTCCTCGTCCACTTCTCTATGGTTTCCCATACCCTCCTCCTGGGTATGCGTAGCCTTATCTGAAAAAGAAAGCTGAAAAATAGAAGTTATGGTTAGTACACACAGAATATAACAAAAATATGTGTCTCCAGGAGGGAGACTTTTTTTATCTTTTTATATTAGCGTCTTGAAAAAGACGACTAATATTTCTCTTCTTCTGAATTCTTTTCGCAAAAAGTATATTAGAGCCTTGAAAAAGGCAACTAATATTTCAAGCTCGACCGCGCCAACCGTTGCTTAACTTTAGTTAGCTCCGACTGCGCCGACCGTTGCTTAACTTCGGATATCACTTCGGGTAGATCACAGTGGCACTGTACTTCCGTATACACGTCTGCACTCGTTCACTGCTTGCACTCGAATGTCGTGTACGTCGTTATTTAGTTTAATGCAGATTATCTAATAATATAAGAGAAAATATCTCTTTGATCCGATGAATACATACAAAGTACGTTTTAATATTTCCGTCGTTATTTAGTTTAATGCAGATTATCTAATAATATAAGAGAAAATATCTCTTTGATCCGATGAATACATACAAAGTACGTTTTAATATTTCTTAAGAGAAAGTTTTAAAAGTGACCTTTCCACGTAAAGAATACTGTCTCTTTGAGAACAAATTGGATATTAGGGATACGAATTTTTAAGTATAGTAAATACATACACGTGTTTACTGTATACTCAAAAGAATAATATTTTTTCCAAGAAAACTTCAAAAGACATCCAATGTTTGTCCACAAATATTCAAACGCTAGAGGATACACAAATATCGGTTTATACCTATTATTAAAAAGATTTACGGTAGAAGATATGAATATGAAAATTTAATTTCCCATTCGTTTTACGTTACAATGAACTTTTATGGAAATCAAATTTCGTGGAAACCAATAATTATTTTTGTCTGTTAGAAACTTTTTTAAATAATTTTTATATTTTATAAAAAATGTCGGTGCTACAATAATTCGGGAACTAATCATCGTAGACAGGCAAAGAAAGCACTACCGACTTAAAATGAAAAGTACTGTAGTATTAGGTACTGGTGTCTTTTCAAATTAAACAGGGTCGAACTAATGTTTCCTGAGTTATGGGTATTTGTATTAAAATTATTTTTCTCAATTTTCTAGAAAAACGTAAATCCAAATATGGTAAAGCGAAATACGTTTCAAGGAGCTTTAAAATTGTAGCCTAATGACAACTGCGAAAGTTTCGAGAATTTGGCTTATACTTTTAAATTATTTCACTGTGCAACTACTTATAAAAAAAAGTTACGTTCGCCAATTATTATATATGGTTTGCCAAGTCAAATCTATGAGTTTGCTGTACTCTATTGTTACAACTAACTAATTACTAGACACCGTACAATTTCCGTGCTTGCAGGGTCTGCACGGCATGTGTAATAAGAGACAATAATATAATTTGTACGGAACAATTAAAATACATACATACTTCGAGTGTTTTAACATTTCATGAAATCTCCTGTAATGTGATCAAGGCATTAGTATAGACTACAAGTAATGGGCCAGACAAGTTACATGAATCATATTTGGATACGTTGATCGTTAGAGCCAGACAATTTTACACATACACTGTGTTCCAGTGATAGATGTAATAAGAAGTGTAATGGACAAAAAATTTTCAAATTTTGAAATGGAACTTAGGTATTCAGTTCCTAAAAAAAGTAGGCACGAATTGCATTGTAAACAACTTTTTTTAATGTGACTTCTTTTATATATGTACACATATATTAAAAAACCGCTGCCAATTACTCGGGGATCAGAACTTCCTAACCGTAGTAAAACGACGTGTGGTGGAGTTTATAATAAAAGTAATTTATGACATTTCAAAAAAGTCACATTTTAACGTTTCTTTGACGTTTCAAGAAAGTCGCGTTTTTTTACTTTTCCAAAAAGCCACATTTTGACGTTTCAAAAAAGTCACATTAGTGGAATGTCACTAATATTTTTTTAGACATTGGGACCGACTTTGCTCATCAACGAATTCACTCTCCTCCTTAACCTCTAGAATATGTGTACCACAAAAACCAATTCAACTCATTTTTGAAATATCAAAGTTCTACACCAACCAGGAATAATTCTTGAACTTTTATAGCTGCTTGGCTATCTGAGAAAATTTTATTGATCTGCCTGTAAGATGTATATATCCCAGTCTTGGCACACTCAGTTCACTGGCATGAACTTTGTTCTGAAAAATAATTGCATTAATACCTAGGCTTGAAGATGTTCTCACCGTTGGTCTGTAGCTATATACTCGAGCTCCTGTTCCCTGGGGAATTCTGGAGCTGTCTGTAAACTAGCAACTGTCTGCCCTCAGTAGGTCGGCTTTATTCCGATCCCACTCATCTCTTTCCGGAGAAAGGATGTTGAAGGTCAGCTCGTAGTTGATCATGGTTGACATATATCCGAGGGCATTCACAAGATGCTGTGACTCTATGTCATGGCAGCAACCTGTTCCGCTAAATGATACTAGTCTGCGGCATATTAATGACCGCTTGTTGCAGTCTATACATTGTACACCTGGCTTCTCTTTCCAAATATATATGAAGAGGGGTAAGTCCAAGAGGATTTCCACTGCATCTGTCGGCTAATTGCCCCCATTACGGTCGAGCATGCTAATATCTGCAGTTCAGAGAGTTTGGCTTTGGCCGTCCGTTGTAATCCTTTCGGCCGCCATATGTTATTATTGATCTGATGACCGTAATATAGATCCAGTAAATTTGTTGGGGGACTCATGCCCCAGGACTTACCACAAATACGACGATATGTCCATAAGGACAACTTTGCTTGGTGGATTAACTTTTCCAGATGGGAGTTTCAATTAAGTGATTTATCTAGAGTGATTACTAGATATTTCATCTCCTCCACAAATGGAAGTTTCACCCATTAATGAGGGCGGTCTTAAGTCTTCCAGCTTCCTTTTTCCGCTGAATGGTACTATAACTGTTTTTTGATGGTTCACAGACATCCGTTCCCTGTCACACCAGTTACCCATTACATCCAGTGTCTCTTGAATGGTATTAGATATTACCCCTTCAGAATTTCCTCTGACTAATATGACTAGATCATCTGCATAGCTAATATTAATAAGAAGAGCTTGTTATTTGTTTTTTTTTTATATGCAGCGTTTCTAAACTTATTTAAGTTTAAAATTCCCATTCAAGATATAGTACATTCCATTTCTCTCATAAAAAAAATATGAATGTTAATAATGAGGTTTATGTTAAGAAGCACAATTAAAATTAGTTATTAAACACCTATGGAGAATAATATTCATAAACTAATGATGAAGGTTGGCAATTTTGTTTTGACAAAATAAAGTCAAAATGGAATTTATTAAGCAGCAACTTACAACGCTTACAACTAAAAAAAAACAAATTAATTAGCAGAACGATGCAATTAATTAAAATCACAATAGCATCGATATATTTTTGAGAACGATTTAATTTAATTTTTCACTGATTTTCAATCAATTCTGGGTTATTTATAATGTTATCGCATACAAATATTTTCTTCCAATAAATATTCCCGTGTATCGAATTTCTCGTAGTACATCTCTGACTTGAGTTGGTCCTATAAAAAATAGTCCAGAGATGTAAGATCAGTAGACCTCGGCAACCAGTTAACCGGAACTCTTCGAATGATCAATTTGTTGGATTAATACTAAATCAGATGATCTCTGACCGGTACAGAAAAATAGGGTCCAGCACCATCATACTGAAACTACATGCTCCTAGAATTGATGCATTGTAATAAATCTGGCAAAACGCATAAGAAAATTTAAATAAACTTCTAACCTTCCTTGCGGTCCTATTATATGGTTAAGATAATATTTTTTGTGTAGAGTTTTGGGAAAGGGAAATGAAAAAGTTGCAAAAAGAGTGTAGACATTTTCCAAGTCGCTGTATACCAAATCATACGACATTTTCAAGGTATTCAAATTTTGTATTTTGTAGTGAACATGAAAAATTGAGTAACAAAGTGAGTAATAAGTTTAAATAAAATATACTTAATAATGGAATTTTAAGAGAGTCCAGCCCTGCACAAACCAATTTTTTAATAAATATCTATTTGTGGCCCAAAAAATTTATATGCTTAATTAGTGTAGAGTATTTAAGTAAAATTAATAAAATAGTGACGTTATTTAGGTGATTGTCTAATTCATAGAATTTAAAATTTGGTCAATCAATATTTTTGAAATTTTATTGGATAATAACCGCAAACGTGCCATTAAATATTATGACATTATTTTATACACTGATCCATTGATTTTTTAAACGTTTACTATTATTTACCAATAAATTATACACAGGATTACGTTATCGGTACTGGAAGCAACATTAAAAAAATAGCTCCGGTTGTGGAATTTTTCCAAAGTGAATTATGGTTTTTGATTGAACTAAAAACTGTTCGCGCGAGTTTGCAACACCCGTTTACTACATATTAACAGTGAAGACGTACTTTATAGCATTCGAAATACGCATAATTACATTAATGATTATACGTTACTTAAAATGTATGGCTTTGTCAACACAAATCTATAAGTACTGATTTTTCGTGTCCATGATATTGGCAATAATGGTTACTATTTATTTTTTATTTTTGTTCAATTGTTCAGTTTTTATTTAATTTGGTCAACAGAACAGCCCATTCTCAACACATTAATCAATAAGGCTATACTTGAAAGTTTTCGAAAATGTAACAAGGCCCGCTTATAAAAATGACAGATGACAGACACTTTGTATTGAAATAACGTTTTTCAAAAAAAAAAATTGCTCGAATGACAGGCTAAATTTTTTTCTTAAGACCTTTTTTTTAGTGCCAATATTAAACAAAAATACCGAGAGTGTGGTGCACTTAAGACATACAGTTTGTGTACTAATTTTTTTTTATCTGAAATTTATCTACATAATTTTGGACAATCTTAATCTATGTAATCAAATAAAAAATTATCTTTTATGTATATATCTAGATAATATTTTTGGGTTTCGTCTGTTATCTTATCTAGATAAAAACTAATTATCTATGTGCAACATTCATTCTAGTTTTAATATTGTCGCAAAAACTTTTCTTTTATGAAAATTTTATTGTCCAATAGATTAATTGGACGGAATCAAACTCACTAAAGAGAATGAATATTACGGGCCCGTAACGCAAATAACTTTTTTTAATGACTTAAATTACTGTCAGACATCAGAACTTGAGTATAACAATGTATAATTACTTGTTTCGATGCTGACGTTTTATTTTTTATGGTGTTAGTTGAAATTGATTTATGAAGGGCTTCGTCAATATCTTTCATCGCATTGTTGCTGAAATGGTTCATATTTTAACCTGAAATGTTGACGCCAATGAACGATTTATGTGACAGCGATAGAAGGAAAATTATATCACATTTTAATGACTATTACAGAAGTCACTAAAATTAAAAATAAAATTTTGAAATTGCTACCTGCCATGCGGTATCCTAGAATTTAATTTTAATTTGTTAAAATAAATTTTTGATGTTTTCAGTTCAGTTGATGATTGTTGTAAATAAATGATATATATTATTAAATTATTTCTAAGGGCCAGTTTATAATCTCAGTTTACTACAATTCAGAGTTTAAACTCAGAAACACAACTTATTGATTTATAATCAATTTAAACTACGATTGCCAAATTGCAATGGGACAATAA
Source organism: Rhamnusium bicolor (assembly GCA_029963845.1). NCBI lineage: Eukaryota > Metazoa > Arthropoda > Insecta > Coleoptera > Cerambycidae > Rhamnusium > Rhamnusium bicolor. The sequence goes on from JANEYF010000887.1 coordinate 341,135, forward strand.
AACTGGTCCTTATTTAACAAAAAGCCAATTTGTATTGCCTAATCCAAGAACTCTCTCAAGTAAACCATCCATGTAGAACGGCACTCTGTCAGTGGCTTGTGAACAACTTTGATGTCGAGCTCTTTGGCAAAACTTTCGTTCTGACGTTTTCCGATAAAGTCTGGTTTCATTTCGGTGGTTACGTTATTTCTCAGAATATAAGAAATTAGAAGGTTGGAAAGCCAGAACATTTTTATGTCCAAGCCTCTCTTCATCCGCAGAGAGTTAGTGTTTGGTGGACCATTAATAAGAAAAGAATCTCATGTTAATAATATAAAGATAAGTAACACCCATGAGAGAAACCCTGATTTTTATGACCGATACATAAACAACAATTTGCATGTTTACATATCAACATATCAAAAACAAATCAAGGGCGGCTCCAGGCTTCAGCATTTATTTTAATGCTTTTGTATAATTTAAAACTTAATAGGTATACAAAATTTGTATTTTTTAATACTATGCTGCTGTTGTTTTTAGTGATTTTAAAGTTTTGTGTTACTGGGTACCGATAAAGATTTATTTAGTGAATATTTACTGAGAAACAATGACTAATAAATGTGTAGTGTGCGGCCAAAGAGAAAAAGAACGGGGTTGTTTATTTTTTCACATGTAAGTAAACAAAACAAATCAGGGTCGGCATATTGCGTGAATGCGAAAGTGTGAAAGCTCAAAAATGACTAAAATTAATGTTAGCTTTACAAAAAATAAAAATCAACACTTGATTCCATTTAATTTGAACAGTAGAAAATCCACATTTTATTAAAAAAATACACCTCATCGACTTGCCTGGCTGGTAGTGTTTGTGCAATTAATAGAGTAATTCAAGCTTTAATGTTTAATAACATTTGTGTAAGAAAAAATAGAAAAAATCCTTTAAATAATATTTTTTTGTATTAAGTAAGAATCCCAAATATTTTGTGCATTAGGCCTATTAACGAGCACCCAAAGAGGAACACCAGAAATATTAGTTTAATGTTAAATGTGAGTCATGTTTGGAGGATTTTGACAGATCAGCTATCATATGTGTACCATATCCATCGTGTGCAGGCACGTGATTTCCAATCACGTGTGCAATGATTGCAACGAAAATTTGCCCGAAATCCTCAATTTTTATCTCGCATTCTGTTTACAGACGAAGCTAATTTTTTTAAAACACCATTACCAATTTCACAACAACCATGTATGGGCTGATGATAATCCGGATGCAATAATGCAATAGTGTTTTCATGATTGATTTTTCTGTAATGTGTGGGTAGGAATCATTGGGGATTATTTAATAGTCCTCTTGCCAAACATTAAGAAACTCTCCTGGAATTTTCCATTGTGTACGAGTTTATTTAATCAGGAACTGTTGTAATAATTAATCATTAAATAAGTTTAATATTAGTAAGTACAAATTTTTTGGGTTATTAGGTATAATGTAATTAAAAAACTATTGTATTAACTTGCCGACGTTTCGGTATAATTTATTACCATCCTCAGGGCACTGTAAGATATAAATAAATTGATTGTAAGTTATTCTATAACTATATGGGTGATAAATTCTAATCCAAAACTAATAGTGAAGAAATAATATTGAACAGTTAATTAATTATTCTATAACAGATTGTAGGAAACATGTACTTATTTTAGGCACTTCAATTATTATTTAGAATTAGTTATAGGTTAGTGATATATAAAAATTATAAACAAATACTCACATTAAAATTTAGTGTTTCTCGTGCATAAAAAACATAATGGCAGAAACATACTTCGTAACTATAATATTGAGTTTATTCAAAAATACTCAGTATATTATATAAACAAACATTTTAGTTCCCAAACACTTATTCATCCCTTATCCACAGTAAGTTTAACAGTGCTAAAAAATAATCTCATTAGTGTCACAGCCTCGACGAGAATAACACACATTTCAAGAAATATATAAGAATTTTTCATTTCTGTGTGCGCCGATATACTGAGTATTTTTCAATAAACTCAATATTATAGTTACGAAGTATGTTCCTGCCATTATGTTTTTTTATGCACGAGAAACACTAAATTTTAATGTGAGTATTTGTTTATAATTTTTATATATCACTAACCTATAACTAATTCTAAATAATAATTGAAGTGCCTAAAATAAGTACATGTTTCCTACAATCTGTTATAGAATAATTAATTAACTGTTCAATATTATTTCTTCACTATTAGTTTTGGATTAGAATTTATCACCCATATAGTTATAGAATAACTTACAAGCAATTTATTTATATCTTACAGTGCCCTGAGGATGGTAATAAATTATACCGAAACGTCGGCAAGTTAATACAATAGTATTTTAATTACATTGGACCTAATAACCCAAAAAAATTTCTACTTAGTATTTAAATTGTGGTCTGGAAATTATTATTATATTTAATATTAGTGTTTTCTGCATGTTTGACAAGTTTACGTTAATTTATTGAGTAATAATTGTTTATTCCAACGTACTATCGTAAGTTTTACTATTATTTACTAATTACGTAGTGATGCTTGTAACGTTTTTTACAATTCTTTCTAAGCAAAAAATAGTAATTGTTACTTTTGCAATAACAGTGGAATAAATTGAAAAAAAAATATTGCTGTAAAACTATGAAAGGTGGCAAAAAAATTGAAGATATAATTATTCTCTATAATTAAATGACTTATCTTAGGATGTGTTCCTTTTTGTTTTTTTACAGGGTGTTACTACTTTTTAATTAAATTTGTCCTCCACTGGTTAATTGTAGAGCGTGATACAATCACATCTTAGATATCATATCTAAGTTTACTGCGTGTCAAATTTAATTTAAATTGCTGCACTAATAATGACAATATAAGAAAAATTGTATATACTTTTTAGAAATTTCAACAACCCGCATCTCCAAGACGAAGAATTTTTTGGGCTCATATTTATATGAACTTCTTATCTTAAAATAATCTGAGGAACACAAACCCTAAATGTCTTATCATACTTAAGTTACACCCTGTATTGAATTCTATAATAATATGTAGTGTGTTAATTTTTTTGGCATCAGTTTTGTAACTATATCTCCAAAATTTGACGTTTAGTAATTATTCCTTTCTCTCCAAAATTGGATTCCTCGCAAAAATACCACAAAAAAAGCTTTGGTTTTTCTTTTCAAACTTACTAAGCTTGAAGGCAGGAAATGAAATGACCGGCATAAGCGAGACACATTGTATATATATATATATATATATATATATATATATATATATATATATATATATATATATATATATATATATATATATATATATATATATATATATATGTATGTTAAATTCGTTTTCCGGGTATACTCCCGCGTAGGTGATAGGCCCCGAGAGGTACCGTGGGTACCGAGAGAACATCATCTTTAGCTCAACATGTCAAAACTACAGGACATAGGATTGATTTCGACAAAACAAAAACACTAGCCAATATCGAGCATTACAAGTCAAGAATCATCAGGGAGGCCATAGAAATAGAGAAAAGACCACACAATCTAAATACACGAGATGACACCCAAAGACTACCTACCACATGGAAGCCTGCTCTGGTATTGCATGCTGCTGTCCATGAGGAAGCAAGAAACATAACGCAACGAACACACGAAGAGGAATCAACCAGAGCTAATCTAATAGGACCAAGTACACGGAGTCGCCCTCGAAATCAGGAGATGGGTGCAACAGACCGTGACATAAGCACAGACACACGCATGCGCGTCCGAACAGGACCGATTACACGAAGCCGCGCTCGAAATCAGGAGATGGGTGCAGCAGACCATGACGCCCGGAGTGTGTCGAGAGCAACAGAGCGTAACATTGGTAGAGTATATAAAGAACTGCCAGATCCAGAAAACGTCATTTCAGTTCGAGTAACCAGAAGCCGCAGTAAGCAGTTATCGGTTAGAACCTGAAGATGGCAGATGAGATTCTGCCGAAACGTCGTTCAGACAACCACGGTACCTCTCGGGGCCTATCACCTACGCGGGAGTATACCCGGAAAACGAATTTAACATTCACCACCCGCGAAAACCTGAAAAACAACATATATATGTATATATATATACATATATATACATGTATATATATATATATATATATATATATATATATATATATATACACAAACGGTTTTAGACTTGCAGGAAATAATCGACAAAGACTTGATCAGATGCAGAGCTTATATTTTGTACCAAACTGTTAAGAAAAGAAGTAAGTCAAAACAAACAAAAATTACAAAAATATTCCGTTACATATTATTTTTATTTTACAATTCCACTGAATCGAAGTGCTCATCATAATAATTTACACAGAGCTTCCTACAATAAAAGAAACTTAATAAGGATAAAAGAAATTCAATATATTTGCTGTCAGCACTTTCTGAGGAAGAAAAATGTTTTTAAAATACACTCAACATAGCTTTTACATTTTTCGTACTGCTGATGGTGATAAATTTATTCCAGATATAATAAACGTGTCTATAAATAATAATTTACCAACTTGATCCCTGAAAATAAAGAACTTCGGTCGTTGTTATTTAGGTAACTGATTGATTACTGTCCTTTCAATTTAGCAACCAATATTAGCTTAGACTGTTTCCTGTTTAAACAAAAATATAAATATATAAATGTATATTTAACCTGCTCAATGTTGTCATAAAAATTATTAGTTAATTATAGGATATTTTTTTTTCTCATAATTGATGAAGTCTAGTGATATATTTTCTAATTGCCATTGACAAACGTTACTAAACATATTTTCATATATCGCCCAGTATAAAATTAATAGACATGTTATATGAATACATGTAACATCATTTTTCAAAACCAAATAAGTGAGCAAATTAACGATGTAAATAAGTTATAAATCTGTCAAGAACTAAAAAAGATATGACTGTTCAAACCAATTTTGGGACGCTTCTATGAGAACTAAAACACTTTTTGATTTACAATTAGTGGAGGTGATTGAGATACATATAAATATTGTAAATTGTGATAAGAAGATTCCCATAGGTTTATGGTTATACAATGAAAATTAGATGGGAGGCATCGTCCAAAGTGATGGGAATCGAATCCAAGGTGGCGGTTGTAATTCAAAATGACTGTTGAAATGTTATTACAATTTTTTTTCACATCATATAAAAAAGTGTCGATTTATATATTTTTAGGTCAAAGACTTCATTTTTCGTGTCAGAAATAAGCTAAGAATTAATATTTTAGGACATATATGTGGTCTTTCTTTGCACAAGGGGTCGTTCTTATCGCAATTTCAGGATTCGACTGGTATTAAGCTATTCCAGGGTTTCATTGAGGAACGACCAGTAAAAATTCTTCAACAAGTTTCCAACCACTGAAACAAAAAATTTACCCTGAAGACTTTAAAAGCAGATGTCGAGCTGTTTTCTAGACTATTAATAGTTACACAGAATCGTCCGTTGAATATGCAGAATTTTTTCAAACACTAAAACAACCATTTCCGCTGCATTTTCCAGTAATGGTGAATTTTGACTTAGCAATAAAGTTTGAACAAGCATACATTCTAGAGGACACTGTAGACAAGAGTGATCATGTTTTCCCAAGAGTCTGTGATACTCTAGTTTATGATGATAAAGTTCTTACTAACATTTTAAAGCCACACTACTCAACGACATTTGATGATTATTATATGAACACATTTCACCCTCATATTTGTAATGTCATTGAAGTTTTTGGCTGCCGAAGAATTGATTTGATTTTGGACAGATACATTACACCAAGTATTAAAGGTAAAACTAGACAGAAGAGGAAAGCAGGAACCAGGATACATACAAGTACTTTCACACGTGATTTTACCCAAAAATTAACACGATTTCTTGAAATTCAAGTAACAAAGAAGGGCTCATTAGTCTACTTGGATCATTAGCTATAAACAGTATCACAAATGTACAGGTTATATCCACTGCAGGTGAATTAAAGAAATTATTCTACCCAAAGTTCCATAACTGGTATTACTTGTCGTGGTGATGAAGAAGCTGACTCAATGTTAAAACTGCATCTCCAAGATATGCTACAAACGGCTTTAAAAATATTGTTATATACACTGTAGATACAGATGTTTCAGTTTTAGTAATTGCTTACTTCTTTACTTTGTAGACAAAGGTTCCTGGATACAGTTTGGATTACACTTGGGACAGGGAAAAATTATAGATTTATTCCGATTCATGCTATAGCTGCAACAATTGTAAAGGAAAAGGCTATTGCTCTAACAGGATTTACTGTGAAAGCCATCCTAATTTCACAGAAAAGACAAAAAAATCAACTTGGATAACATGGATGCTCATTGTAGAAGCTACTACTGCATTTTCATTGATATCATTATAGCAAATTTTCATTCCTATAGTTTTATACGTTCTCGAATGATACCTAGTACTACTGTACTGTTCAACCAGTAAAGTTACAAGTGTTTATGATGCAAGACAAGAATTGCTCAGAAATAACCAAAAATTGTCCGATTGAAAGTCTTCCACCGACAGAGTGGACAGTGGATAGACATATATTACGTAGTGCTTTCCGAGCTGTACATATTTGGGGACAAACAAACAAACACACAATATGTGTACCAGCTCCAACTGAATGGTTGAATGATTTATCAAGGCAGATGAAATGGTCATACTTGCCAGAAATTTCTTATTCATATAAAGAGCTAATCAAATATATGTGTAAAATCTGTAACAACAGCTTATCTTGCAGACTATTTTGTAACTATAAGAACTAATGTGACAAATGTGGTGTCAGCCGATGTTTTTAATAAGCTATATTTTTAAAAAGCAATGCTCAAATTTCGTAATATTTTGTATGATTTATAAATAAATACACATTTTTTGTTAGTAGATACTCTTTCCTTCACTTTACCCATTACTTGCGACAAGATGCACCTATATTGATGCTTAGTCTATCTTTGACGTGAAAAATTAAATCCTTGACCTCAAAAACGTTCTTTTGTATCACGTGTACAAAAAGTTGTAACAACAGTTCAACACATGTAGCCATTTTCAATTATAATCGCAATCTTGGCTTCTCATCCCTTTGGGCGATGCCTCTTTATTTTCATTGTATAATTATAAACTACATTCATACAATATTCTTATCAGAATTTGCAGTGTTTTAATGATTTCTGACCTCCACTATTATGAAAATTTCATTTATTAGAATTATGTTATGAAACAATTTAATATTTCTAATTTATGAAAGGTCCAAAATGTATCCCCTCCTGATGTTGGCAATAAAGAAGGCTTTAACTCTTTTCTCGAACTGTTGCGAATGTTGGCACGTTGATGGTGATACATAGATCTCTTATTCTTTGCCTTGAATCAATGAACGTTATATACACCTTTTATTTAATGCATCTCCATAGAAAAAAATCAAATGGCGTTAGGTCTGGAGAGTTGTTGGACATTGAAGTTGTCCGCGATGACCAATTCATCGCCAAAGATTAGTTTTGTCTTAAAAGTCTTTTCCTCATATGATGTAGTAAGAAGGTGCCCCTATCTTGTTGAAATGTCGCATGCGTATCGAATTCTACATCGTTATTTTTTGCTGTTTGAACTAATATCAAGTTACTTTTGTTATCCGAGATATAAAATCACTTGGTTATAAAGTCAAGTCAAAATCCGTTTATTGAAGTATAAAATACAACATCTAATTTAGTTAGCAGACTTTTCGTAGGAAGGTTGATAAATTTACTATTTATTGATTAATTTACTTTTTAGTAGATTTTTCTTTTGGATGATTTTAGGGGTTTTTATAAAAATTTAAATGCGGTACTTTTGCACTATAATTTTATCTGCTTTGAGTATTCATCAAGTACGATAACTTAAATTCGTGATTTTTTGAGATACGTTGCTAGACAATAGATAATTATAGTAAAGCATAGCAGTCTACCGTCCAATACTTACATTAATTTATTTTATGGAGACAAGTTTAGCGCTCTAGCTTTTTAAAGTTTAGTTATGCCATAAATTAAGGTATAAAATAATATGAAAACTTCGAAAGTGTATGTCTCGAAATCTACTGAAAATAATCGCATAAATTATTACTGTTCTCACTCTATTATTGTTTATTAAAATGTATTAATGATTAATTTAAAATCAAATACGGCAATTTTATTCTTTTCTCAGTCTGGCAGGTTCGTAATATTGATTTTATATATAGCAGTGAATAGGAAGTGTATATTTACGACCGTGACTTCAGTTTGTAAGTTATCGGTATTACCAACATAATTTTTGATTGGTATCTAAATTCGGAATAACTCCAAAAATGAAAATGATCTGCAGTTTTAAAACTGTTTAACTTATTTTTTTAATAATAGACAATTGTTAACAAATAGGGCTATAATAAATATTTTTTTCTTTGCAGGACGGTGGCAACAATTAACTCTAGTGTGGCAGTGGCCAGTTCGACAGGATCGAAAAAAGAAAAGAAAGCTACGGCTGCCGCTAGATTTACAATATACAAGGTTAATAAAGCGAGCAGGAAAAAAAAGGAGAAATCATCAGCGAAAAAGGAAAGAAAAGCCACAAAAACTCTGGCCATTGTTCTCGGTAAGTGGACATAATTTCACTTTAATTAGTAGGGCCGGTGAATATTATTTCCGTGGCAAAAACAAAACGTACAATGGTTGAAAATTCTCGAGGATAAGCATTAAAAAATATCCATTAATTTCATTTTGTAAAATATATTCCGTTGCAATTACATTAACGCAGCTTACATTGTCGTAATTCTTACAATTTACGAACTGGTTCATGAATTTGACCAAATTGTACAAACGCAGTTAAAAGTGTGGGAGTCTTGAGGTTTGGAACAATTTTATACAGGGAACTGACAGAACTAGCTCAGTTGAAAAAAAAAGCAGAACAAGACTTTCCAAAATTAATTTGTTACTAATAAACTGTGCAATATTTATGGTCGTCAGCGATATGTTTATAGGGTGATTTTATGTTTTTTTTTTCTAGATTTCTTATAACTCTGAATGACGCGAAAAAACCTTATTCAACAACACTCACCATTCATAGATATATTCACCTTACATGATAAATTGAATCTATTGAGATAAACAATCAGCCCCTAATACAATATAAACAACACATATGCCATAATCCCACGTCATCTCCGCCAAGTCTACATGGTGATTGCAACCTTTGATTTGATATTTTTTATGACCATACTATTATCCAGAGAAAGTTTTAATAATTCCATAATTTAGTCTAATACATAAAGTGTTAACCAAATTCTCAAAAACATATGTTTTGAAACATATGTTTCATTGAATACTTTGTTTTATATCATTTTTAGTTTCTATACAATTTACTTTTAACTAAAATGTATTATAAAACAGTAAGGTCGTCTTTGGACATCAATTAAAATGTCGGATATCTACTTATAACAGCAGTTGATCACAACTCGTGATAAAATTAGAAACAACAAAGAAAATTTAAGTATTGAAGAAAAAATGATTCACTCACTCGACTACCGAGCCGAAACTATTTATTTTACGAAAAATGTATAAACAACATAATTTGTAGACAAATTTGAAATATACCACTTTCGACGCAAAATGTAAACAAATGTTTTTGATAGAATGTCGCCCATATGGCAACGTCGAAGGTATCTCTACTAGCTTACAAAATAAATATATTATTAGGGAATTCAAACTTAAAGTTGTGGACTATTTGCTATCAGAAATTATCTGTCGTCTGGACTATAACAAAATATTGAAAACTCTATTTTAATTTAATTTTTCAAACAATCTGAAAACATGTCACTTTAATTATCCTGTAAATGTCTTTGTTATGGACTAGATCGTCTAGACCCTTACATAATATTTATTAGCATAACTTATACAATATATTGTTACAGGTGTCTTTTTGATATGCTGGGTACCATTTTTTACGTGCAACATCCTAGACGCCATGTGCAGTAAGCTGAATCTCCCCTGTCAACCTGGAGTTGCAGCATTTCTATTAACAACATGGCTAGGGTACATGAACAGTTTTGTAAATCCCGTTATTTATACCATATTCAATCCAGAATTTAGAAAAGCATTCAAAAAATTAATGTTCCTCGGGCCTTAATTCATTTATAGTTCATAAACCACTTCAGGCAGGGTCGAATTGAACTATTACATAAAAAAAATTAAACATTTAATTCTATATAGATATATCAACGAAACATCAATATGAGTAATATTTATTCATATATTAATCAAAGCAATACTCGGTAGGTGTATTAATTCTGAAAAAAATTATTGAGGTTTATCAATCAAGGTCAAGTCATACTGACGTAATTTTTTGGAAATGGTGATGTAAAAGATGTCTAATTTACTCTAATATGACGTTAAAATATTACAGCCACAAAACATGACTGGGATGACGCAAAAATGATGTCTGGTCGCTGATCATGGGTCGGCTACTATCATGTGAATGATATAATTTATATCTCAAAACGATGTTTAAATGACGTTTCAAAAGCGAGACATCTTCGTAATGTCAATTTATACGTGTCTCTGATTTTTCACGTACTTTGTATTATAAAATAAATTATTTTACAAAAAATGGATATGATATAAGTACCCGAGGAACATCAATTTTTCCACTGTAAAAATTTTGAAAATACGTGAATATAAAGTTATCTTAGGTACGTCTTAAGTATCATATCGTCATAATGACGTAAATTTTTATTCATGTGATGTCGCCGACCATTAAGAAAAAAAAAGGACATCAGTGTGAGGACCTCATCTTATCTGTGTGCTGTGTAGAATGGCGTACATTGCATTTAATGGCGTTTGTAAATTGACTGAAGAAAATTTGTAATCGTATGACCCTGATCTACATTCAAACGTCAATTTTGTGATGAAATACTATACGAAATGTACAGAGTTCGACCCTGTTATAGTTAAAACTCTTTCAACTTATAAGATTTCTTGCTCAATATAGTTGTGTTATATGTACGTTTACCGAAGCTTTTACTAGTAATCTCTATTTTATTAAATTTTGATATTCTATTTATTTTCTAGCAGTGTCGGATTGTAGGAGTTTCCAAATCATTGTAATATGAGTTGCATTTTTTTAAAAATAAAAATATATGTACTAACAATACATATATATATATATTGTGTAGTAGATCAAATATTCTATAATGGCATATTATAATATTGAAAGTTACAATATGAAATAATCATATTGAGTGATTATTCTGCGATTATTGAATATATACGTCCATTCCACAAAGTTCCATGTGGAAAATAATATAATTTATTAGTAACTCCATATTTAAACGTCGCCATGTATTGTAACCAGTGGCGTAAAATGCGGGTCCGTAGGACCCTGCGGTGCGGGGAGGCCCGCTATATAAGGGAGCCCTACTTTTACTAAACTCTATTCACATAAACTTTGTAGCATTAGCCAGGATAGGGAACCAAATGTGTGCTAATGATTGGTGCAGACGACAGGTACTGCAGACAGATGTACCCAAGTGCAAAGTTCCTATTGCGGTTATTCTATTTTCATTGTTTATTTTATTTCATAAACATCGGTGGTAGTTGGACGTTTGTTGATTGTATTTTGATATTAATTGCATTGTGTTTTCTACGATTAATATTAATATGTGAGTATTAAACCTAATTGTTAATGACCAACCTAAAAATATGTGTTATATTTAAGATAGAAAATTTAATGAATATTAAATTAGACAAAACAAAAGCATATATATATATATATATATATATATATATATATATATTACATCATTTTATTTTTACAATAATTTAACTTATGTGTTGTGGAATGCTTATATTAATTTATTTACTTTTATTAATATCGCCTATTTGCGGCTTTCATAATAATAGTATAATAATAATAATCGATAAGGACCTTACCGATTATTATTATAAATATCTAACCGTAAGGTATTTGATGTTTTAATGATTTACTGTTTTTAAAATTGTTTTTTATTATACAAGATGATTCAGTTTTAATAGCGAAAATTTTAACAGTCGCTAGATCTCAACGAAATGGGGATTTTTGTTGTAGATATAACTTTGCCCATTGTAAATCGGGCTCACTAAGTCCAACCCACCACTGCAAGGTTTAAGTGAACAGAGTTTAATTGCTTGCAAATGATTTTTTAACATATAGACTACTTTCATTGATTCTAATCCTATCCTAAATGAACTCAGTATTATTTTATGATTAACATATTTTTGATTAGCAACTGTCTTACTATGTTATACTTTACCATTTGAATTGGTCCCGCCATTTTTATATCATAGTTTACTGTTAAGTACGCCTATAAGAACGCACTCTACTTAAGACTCTCTGTTTCTCTCTCTCTCTCATTGTTCTCAGTCTATGTTCGTGATCATAATAAGATAGCGTTCATAGAAGTATATTCTGAAAAACGAGGTAAAAATGCCATTTAAACCTAAAAAATACGACTTAAATGGTAGTAAAAAGCGCAAGCAAAAGAAAGAACGCGAAAAGTCCCTTGCTACACTGGTAAAAATATATTGTCTTTTTCCACCGATACATCAAATTCTTCAGGTGCTGAACCCAGACCAAGTACTTCAAAGATCAATAACTGGTAAGGCGAATTTAACGGTAAATAAAATGGTTGATTCTAAAAATAATGAAAGTCTTTTAAGCCTTGAAATTCGCAGCAATCAAGAAAATGATCGAACGAAGATAGACACATTTTTAAAACAGGGGGCCCAATTTAATATTTTGCGGGGGTGGCGGACGTGTTACGCCACTGACTGTAACGGTTATGCACTAAAACAAATTAAATGCAAACCATTAAAAATAAAAATAAAAATCGTCAGATTTAATACGTTTCCAGTATACAGGGTGGGGTAATAATGCGTCCGACTTCGATATGTCGAGTTCTATGACAGCTAGAAACTTGATTTAAAAATATAAATAAACTAGACAATAAAGTCAATAACGGGAAATTATTTTAGAATATGCAGGTTGAGCCAAGATGATCCTACAGCGTCAACTATCATTTTTTTAAATGGAATGCCATGTATATCAGAATATTTTTGAAACCTTTTTGTAGCCTCCTTCCATTCTTGTATTATTATTGACTCTCTCCCAACCACTTGGATATAATGATTTATTTTTTTTTGTTAAAATTATGCCATTTACACGTGTATATTAAAAAAATCACTACAGTCACAATTATCGATTTTAAGAAAAAATATGTTAGTACCAGTTATGAGACATCTGTATGATGACACCCATTTTCACTTCCTAAAAGTATACAGGGTGGCTAAAAATATTTTTTAAATTTACAACTATTTGACCTAAATTTTCTCAATTTTTTCAAATGGAACACCTTGTATATTTTTGGACGATGTCATGTAGAATTGAAAAACGGAAATTTTTAGTACGTACATCCCTTTGGCTATTTGTAACCATTCTCGATTTATTGAACAATAACTGCAAAATTCAGCAATAAAAAATATATATTTTTTTGTAATTCAAGAGAAGATATAAAAAGTGCTCCACATGTTGCTATTTTGTTTGACACGTATTTCTATGCGTGTTTGGAATGAGGTTTCTACTGTTCATAAAATTGCCGGAGTGATACTTCTAAAAGTATTTATTATCCTTTCCCTCAAAATTTGGATTGTTGTTGGTGTGATGGTTTTATGGATCATGTAACACACTTTTTATAATACCTTCTCTTGAAATATTTGTAAAAAACCCTCATTTTTAATTTTTATTGCTGAACTTTGCAGTTATTGTTCCATAAATCGAAAATGGTTACAAACAGAAATATGGATGTACGTACAAAATATGTTCGTTTTTCAATCCTACATCACATCTTCCAAAAATATACAGGATTATCCATTTGAAAAAAATTGAGAAAATTCAGTTCAAAAAGTTGTAAATTTAAAAATCCTTTTTGTCCACCCTGTATACTTTTAGGAAGTGAAAATGGCTGAGTGTCATCATACAGATATCTTATAACTGGTACTAACATATTTTTTCCTGAAATCAATAGTTGTGATTATAGTGATATTTTTAGTATATACGTGTAAATGGTATAATTTCAACAACAACAAAAAAAATCGTTACATCCAAATGGTTAGGAGAAAGTCATTAATAATGTAGGAGTGAAAGGAGGCCACAAAGAAGTTTCAAAAAAATGTTCTGATATACATGATATTTCATTTAAGAAAATGCTACTTGACCCTGTAAAATCGTCTTGGCTTACCCTGTATATTCGAAAACAATTTCCAGTTATAGATTTTTTTGTCAAGTTAACTTATATTGTCAAATCAAGTTTCTACCCATTATAGAACTCGAGATATCGAAGTCGGCCGCACTAATCCCCCATCCTGTATGCAATACGGTACCGGAGATTGTATTTGTTTATTATGAATTAGGATTGAAAAATACTGTGCCTTCCTACAGCATCTCTCATTTGCTGCAATTTATTTAGACATGTACAGGGTGGTCCCTAAAAAAGTACATCCTAATTTCATTCATTAATAATACGTTTTAACGATAAATTTTATTTAATATTGTATAAGCGATTTTTGTATATTTTTTCTAAGAGATTACGAATTCTTTGATATTTGTAACTACGTAGGGTAAAGTATTTTTAAAGGAACATGTATGTTTCTGAATATTTAGAATTTATTCATCATTCTAAAATATAATGATATACCATATCTATAGTTTTGCTTTTAAAATAATTTAGATAGTTAAAAATGAGAAGATAATAACTGATCTAAAAATAAGTAATTCTAAAAATTTCCAAATCAAGGCTTTTTTGAGGCAGATGAATAAGTTTTCTTTCACAAATCCAAATAGGGTGACACTGATTCAGGAAGGTAACTATTTTCTCATTCTTTGAGGCAGCACATCATCCTGTTGCCATGTAATGTTTACCTTGTAATTTCTCGACAAGTGGCTAACACTGTTCTAGTTGATATTATGTACATTTAAAACATCATCAGGGACCAGGGCTAGGGAAATAGTTCGTATTCTAAATCCTCTTTATTCCATTAGGATAGATAAAATATGACCTATTCATTGGCCTCCGAGACGTCCAGATTTTAAATCACTGGATTATTTTATTTCAATAATTTTGATTCACAAAATTTATAAGTGAATATGAATAACTTGTAATAGTTGCAAAACCTAAATGAAGAACATATTTATAAGATAAATTACGATCAAGTTGTTTTGGAGTGACTTTGTCGAAACGTTGTAAAATGATTTAGTCTTCGAAAACTTGCTTTAAAATTTTTAACAAATAATTACGTTAGATTAGTTTTTAGTTCTTACTTATTTACTAACGTGTTAGAATCATATTCAAAAACATAGATAAAAAAAATATACTAAGTGTCAACGAGATCATGTATTTTCAAATTTAAAACTCACGTATGAGACGTAAATGGTCTTATTTTGACGAACATATATTATCAATACAACCTCCGGTTTCACTGGAAGTGTCATTAATTTTGAATTTTTAAATGAAACACCCTGTTCACATATTCTGATTATGCATGAAATTTTTTATATAATGAATCAAAATTTTTGATATTACCCTCAAATATGGCGGACTTATTTAAATTTTTTATAGAATTCCAAAATTAATAATTAAATCTCTTTGTATAATGAAAATTTTCTAAGTAGGCATTGAATATCATAATATGGTTCATTTTTGAAATTTGGGTGCAATACGAAGCGAATATTTTTCATTATAATTCAATTATTTGAAAAAATTTAAAGTAACTTTTTTCCTGACTTCTGGCCGACAATTACTAATTTTTTTCAAAGAATAACCCCATTTTTTTCTTTCCCTATAGACATCATCGTAATTTAAGTTTTAAATTGATCCACGTATAGTGGATCTCATTATAAATGAACTGTGGCAAATTTAAAACTTCTGGCATCGTATGAAGGATATTAATCCAAAGCACCAGAATAATTTGCAAATAAACTAATTTGCCTTCGGAAATAAATAAGAATTAATTCATAAAAACAAGACACCAAAAAACATAATCACAAAAACTTTAAACATCAACAACATTTATACTTGTGAGAACGATTTTGAACGGGATAAATAGGTATTTTGGGTCTAGGCAATAACTGTAAACTAATACAAAAGAAAGAGAAGATTTCTTTTGAGAGTTATAAAAAATGTAATGTGTCCCGTTCGTTCAGGACTCACGACGACTCGCTTGGTCACACTTCCGATGTGCACAGACGCATCAAGAAGATCTAACTCGTGATTTTCACCTTTTCCGCTACGATAAGTCTCGCTCTATTCCGCTTTGTATAATGTTGCGAAAATCAGAAATACTCCAAAATTATGTAGAAAGTGTATTTGGACCTATTTATGTGACACCTAGAAAGAAAATCAGGTTACATTATCTTATTATCAAAAAAATATTAACTGTTTTATTAGAATATTTCTGTGATACTGTTCGTGATGTACATTTCTTATATTTTAAAAGGGCATTGAACAAGTTGTAGTTGACGTTTTAAAAACTATTTAAAAATTCTATTCTTACAACAGTCCGATAGAATTACAATAGTCAAATTTGAACATTAAACAACAAAATTAAATAATTTAATTAAAAAGTACAGTTTGTTTCTATTTGTACAATAATTGTTTACTGACTCTTTAATCTTTTTGAAAAGTTTTCATGTTGGAATTCTTTACATCACCCAGATAAATTTTTTAAATTCTGTCAGTAGCAACGGTTTAATTCTGTAAATTTACATGTTACCAAAAGTTATTCCAAACTTTGCGATGGATATTAAATGTGTTTATTTGAAAGGCCACTGTTATTAAATTATTCGGTTTATTGTATAAAATTTATTAATTTTTGAATGATGTTACAAAGTCTTTTCAAACGTTTCCTTTTTGGAAGCAAAAGGTGAGCCTATTTATTTTAAGAATACCACTAGGTACGTGTATTCTGTTAACTTTCTATTTTACTAAACACCCTTCTAAAAGACTAACGTGTTATTTTGTGGAAAACATACTAACAGTTTTATTAAATTTTTGTAAACCATTTGTTTAAATGTTAATTAAAAATTGGACAAATAAAGCTACAAATATGGGGTTCAGCTCGGATAACTTTTAATTGCAGTGAAAGGTCCAAACCTTATTTAAAACATGAAAAATAAAGATCATAATATGTAAAATATTGAGCAGAAGAAGATATTTTAAAAGGTTTGAAAATAAATAAAGAGATTCACGCAATATATTTAAAAAAATGGACGTACCGATCGGAATTATTTCTGCAATGAGGTGAGCCGATGAGGAACATTAATTTCGAAACAGCAATGTTCGCGCTGCATCTTGTATACTTTTTTGAGGTATATGAATTGAATTTCTATAAATATGCCATGTTAAATTAATAAATAATAGTAAACAATTTCAATGGACAATTAAAATCAAAAGTTCAAATAGCACTCATAAAATCTGCTCTTGAATTGGTTTCTTGTGATAAATTACACAATATTTAATTATAAATAGACTTAATAAATATATTTTCAAATCCGCCGTTGATTTCGAATCCGGCACTGCTACGAAACCGCAATATTTTGTTTTCAGGTCCTTCCTTTATTATTTTCTGAATGTACCTAAAATTCATTCATGGAATTTATTATTCCTTTTATTAGTTTTTCTTGCATCCCTCGGTCTTTTCAGACGCTAAGAGATATATTCCGAATTTATTATAGACATATCATCGTGGTCATTAAAAAATAATTTTCATGCCAAATCGAGCTTGAATCGTTGATAATAAGTAGCGAGTCTCTCATACATATGAAAATAATTTCGGGAATATATTTGAAATAGATTATAGATGTGTTATTTTCAGAACATATTTGTTTTACGTTTCAAGATATTATCTGTAGATGAAAACGCATTTTTGTAGATGTAGACATAAAATACTCACAATAATTTTTTATGTAACAATAAGTAATAAACAATATAACTTTTTCGCATCGTTTTCCGTACACATTTTTATTCTAAAGTGAAATATCTCAGAAAATATTAAAAATAAAATAGTCAGTCTGTATATACAGGGTGTCCCCCTAGTGCGTATTTTGTTTCATAACTTTGTAACTATTACAGATAGAAAAAAAAAAATTAACAAAAAAATATTGTTAAAAATTATTTTTAGAGTATGCAATGATGAGGAACCTTTGTGTTAACTTTTTTTTCTATCTGTAATAGTTACAGTGTTATGGAACAAATACACACTAGGGGGACACCCTGTATACAGCTGAAATCAGAAAATAAAAGTACCTAGATATGTAATAAAATAATACATAGGGTGTTCCTTTAAAAAATGTAGGTTTACCGCAAAACTTCTCTATACGACGTTCAATTGTTTTATCAAATGTAAATTCTTATCGTTAATAAAACGTTTCACCATTTTCTGAAATCTTCGACTATTAAACATGCAACAACAACTCACTTCACAAATAGAAATTATAACTCAATTAAAAAAAAAAATATTTTTGCAATTTCATATAAAATATTTATTTGAAACATAGTCATAGAAACCACAGCTACTTCATTTTCAATTTTCTACTATCAATCTCCTTTCACCTGCTCGGCTATGTGGAGTAGTTGGCTAGACCAGGCCCGTTACTACCCCGAGGTGCAAGGTGTGCCTCGTACACCGGCGACAACGTTGCATAGGCGGCAAATATTCACAGTTTAAAAAAAGTAATATACCTAGTAACTAAAGTTATTTGACTATTATATCGCACCACCTACAGTGGCATGGCGTTGTCAAAGTTTACAGAAATTTTGTAAACTTTGACACTGTCAAAGTAAAAAGGTCACTGACAGCGTCCGAGTTTGATGCGACGTCGGCTGCATCAAATGATGTGTTGCTCAAAGTCTCAAAGAGTTCAACCAGGCTGGCGAGCGATTTGTCGCAAACAAAAAAATCGTTGACGACATAGCGACAAAAAAATATTTAAAATACATTACATCAAATTAAAGCGGCCATACTGATACAAAACATTAGCAACAAATGGTTAGCAAGTAAGCGTGTCGTTCTGAATTTAACGTTTGCTTTCTGACTGATTTTTAGTTCTGTTATGTAACTACATAATTTTCAATTTTCAATTCAAACAATTTATTAACATTAAAAATACAACAGTGTCCTCGCCGGACACTCATGCCTGTGATCAGCCGAACATCCACGACAGGTGCCGTGGCAACTGAGGGGCTGCGCGGGGATGAGGCCGGTTCAGATTTAAACATTGAACAATAAAATATATCTATTTCAATAGAAACAAATATGTATATAAATAAAACAAACAGAATGAATTTCCCACTTAAAATAAGTATAAACGGCATATAATTAATTAAAATAAAAATGTATAAAAAAATTTGTATATTAAAAAAATTTGTATATTAAAAAAATTTGTATATTTAAACATTTTGATTTTGATTGTTGCAATGGGAAAAACACACCGTAAAAAATCCACTAAAAACACTTCAAAAATCGGAGCGAGAATGTCAGCTCCACTTAATTTTTATTTCAAAAAGATAATGCTAAGTTGTTGTGATTTTAAAAATATAATATTTATTATTATCCATTAAAAATTTGAAGAAAGAATTTTGAATTGACAAAAAATAACAAACAAGAAAAAAGAAAAAGAAAAATTAATATAGAATAGTTTTGAATTTTGATAGCAGTGTTGGGTCTAAATTGGTGTGTAAAAATGGGTAACACCTGATATGGTAATTTATATTTAATGCGGAAAGGCGCGTTATGCTCTCTAATTTATATAATGTTGGTTGTTAGCGGACTCTTACCCAGTTTGAATTGATAGAATTTTTGAGAAATTTCTTTGATGTAGTCCGCCAGAGGTGTTATGTTGTTACAACGTTCGTATAAGTCTCTTAAGGAGGTTTACCTATCTGAATTTGCGATGAGGCGTAAGTACTTATTTTCCAAAACGGAAAGTTTCTTTAAATAATAATAATAATAATAACACCACATGAAATTACAACCCCCTTTATCCCTGAAGGTCTGAAATGACTTTGTGTGGGAGAGGGCTACACATTTAGAGACAATGGACACACACCCAATATCCGAGTATACTACGATTAATCTCTCTCACAGAAAAATCTCAGTTCCTCGACCGGGAATCGAACCCGGGACCCCGAGGTTTCGAGGCAAGTACGTTACCTCTAGACCACGGAGCCATTAAAGTCGTCGCCGATGCGCTGCAACGTTAGTTCTACTATGTAACTACGCCAACATGGCTTCGTGTTTTAAAGAAATTTTAATATCAGAAGTTCAAAGTAGGTCCGTTCTGTGGCAAGACCCATAAACATTTTAAAAATAAGATGAAAGATGATAAAATGAGACTCTCCACACTTTATGGAGTAAATAAATATCTTATCGTTCTTTTGTATCTACTAATGAGATGAACACCATCTGTCTTTTGGCGCCTGAGGAAAAAGTTGGAAAACGTCTTCCAAAAGAAGAGCTATTCGTTTGTTCGTGACAGAGGCATCGTTAAAATAAAATGTTAATCACTTTGCGTTGAACAGGATGTTGCTTGTTTCTAACTACATTGTCAGAGATGTTTTGCTCGCGACTAGTACTGGGATAATTCGAATGAAAAGTAATCGATCATTCAATTATTGAAATATCTCGAGATACCTCGAATACCCTTGTCATGAGAAGTCGAATGATTTAGTTCTCGAAGAGTGGTGCAGCAGACTGCCGACTGAATAATCATCATTCGTTTCAGCAGCTCATCATTCAAATTTCAAATACGTGATTCGAACGATGAGATACGATGCGAGTACTAGTGCACTTAAACTCATGTTAAATTTGTTGAGTTTGGTTGTTTACCGTCAGCGGCATTTTGGTTGTGTTGATCCGCGTAGATGGCTAATGGCTGATGCCATTAGAAGTTGGATTGTCTTGAGTACAGAAACGGATTGATTTACGTCAAAATTTATAGAAGAATATATAAGAATTATATAGAAATAGTAGCCAACTGCCAGCCAAATCGATTATTTATGATTATGAATATTACGACTAGAGTTCCCGAATGTCGCCGAGCCAAGCCATCGATGTCGGCTTTGGAATGATCATTCGATTGTTAAAGGTTTTCGAATAGCCGTTATTCGATTATTGAAATCATTCGATTATGCCCAGCACTACTCGCGACAAATCGCTGTCAGCTTGGCCGAACCCAAAGGAGTCCGCGCGCATGCGGGTGGTATCAACTAACCACTATATGATGGAACTTTTCTTTTAGTATATACGAGTATTTCGTATCTGAAACTTCATCAATCAAAGCATGTCGCTTTTAAGAAACCGCATTTGTTCATTTTGATGTGATTTGACTGAAAAAGTATCCTTGACTGCATCTCGGGCACATTTTGTCAAATCACATCAAAATGAACACAAGGAGTTTCTAGGCGACACGTTTTAAGCGCTGAATTTTCGATAAATTTTAATGCACTTAATATATTACTACAAATAATTTTAAAAATTTTAAACATTAAATAAAACCTTCCTATCCATCCAGGTTGTGCCAAGGAACTGTTCCTGCTATTTATTCTAAAATATGTATATTACTACAAAGAAAAATCATAATATTGATTTCGATATAAAACAGGTTATATTAAGGGAATAAACGCCGACTGCGTTGCGACGCACAGGTAAATTCAATATTAGTACTTCAGAATTTGCATATTAACCTAGATGAACAAGGTTATGCAGATATCTTGATCGTTCTTGCGTTATGGCCATACGTGGATTGAAATAATTCAAATTGCGCAGTACCTATGAACTAAATATTTTAATATAAAGAAAATTTTAATTCATTGGATTCCTCTCTGATGGATGATTGATGAGATATAGTGACAAGAGATAGCGAAATTATTTTTTTTTTTTGGAACTAGACTGAGGTGAGACTGTTGATGCATTGATATATTTTGTTCATGTATGTGTATTTATTACATCATATATTAATATACTGCCACAATTTTTTTCTAAATATATTTATTCTTTATCAACAAGATATGAAAATTATTGCACCTTTATTGTGATACAGTTTGTAATGCATGTTCATGGACGAACCAATACAACTTTTTGAGTCTGATCAGTGTTGTCAACTCTTGATTTTTTTTTTTCATAATAGACATTTGTAGAAATGGTAATAGATTGGGCAGTTTGGGTAATAGATTAATAATAATAATAATAATAATAATTAATTAGATGATAATAGGAATTGTGCTCAAAATCGAATAAATCATCAGTTTTTTAGGTAAGACTTGAGTTTTAAACTCGGGCTTTAACCGGTGCCAGAGGGTTATTATTCACTTGTTCATTTTAAATTTCCACTTTTGAAGACAAAGTCTAACTACAGACCCTCAAGACTATTTTTGTAATTTTATTCAGCGTAAGTATCAGAGTGGCTGGCTGGATTCGGGATCGAAAACACTAGAGCACCGACAGCACTGTCAATAGTGCGGCCCCGTCCCCCTAAATAACAACATCAAAATCATCAGATTTCCACTAAAATTCAGGGGCGGTTCAGAGTACGTGGATAGTGGTGGGAAGCGGACGTTAATGTAAATAAACAAAATCTATATAAAATATAATTTAATAAAAACGAACATAATTAATTTTCTTAAACAAAAATAAATAGATATAATTTTCTTTAAAAATATATGTGGTAATTTTAGTTCCGCACAATATTCATAATATTGTTATTAAATGATTTTTTTGAAAACGCTAGAAAATGTTTATTTTTGAAAAGAAGAACTGGCTGACGCGTAAAAAAAATTTTTTTTTTCATATTTTGTTTGAGCGGTGACGTAATTTTTTTTTTTTAGTTGCCACTTTTCCCTTTTTTTTTAATAAAAATAGATTCCCTAGTGTTCTCTGAGTACAATGGTATCCAATTTTAGGGGTCTCCTAAAAGCATATCGAAATGGAAAATCAGCCCAGAAATACGAACGTTCAATAGAAAGTGTTTACACACGTACCGGCCAATATCAGATTGTTATTGAGGGACATCTTGAACAATTACGTTAAATATTTTTTAGAATTATATTTGACTATTATGCAGAACTAAATCACCACCCTGTATGTATTATTCAGTTACGAACTGTAGTAATGCATTTGACCTACAAATCAGTTTAGCTAACTATTGATATTATTATTCTTAATCTGAAAAGCTAGAAAGTTAACACTGAAAAACGTACGGTATCACTCGCGCAAACTACCAGAAAAACCACTAGTGCTAAACGACAAATTTACTATTTATTAAATTTATCACTATAATCGATGAAATATGCATTTTATTTATTTTTTCTCTGAAACGTAATAGAAAAGTAATAAAAATTGGAAAAGTAATAGATTTTTCTTCGAGAGTAATAACGTAATAGACAAGGGTATACATTAATAGATCTGTTAATATAGTAATAGTATTGGCAACACTGAGTCTGATTGGTTAGAACTGATTTAGCGTAAAACATTCATTTTTCGATCGAATATTATGTCGCTGCTATAATAACATAAGGTCGTATGTGAAATTTTTTATATCTTGAGATATCGCATGTAAAGGTACTGCATTTTACAACTATGACAAAATGTTTTATGCGCTGCCCAATGGGAAACTCTAAAAACTAACAACAATAAAAAATTACGCATGTGCAAAAAAATGTTTTTTTACAAAATATAATCCAAGATTTCAAGTTCAATTATCTCAAAACTATTAATTGAAACATACGACCTTATGCTATTATGGTTGAGGTTAACTTTCAATAGAAAACTTTGATTAATATGTTTAAAATGTAAAAGAATCAGCTAATAATATTACGATTGCACTTCTATCGAGTTACTTTATTCACAATATTTTTTACACACAAATACGTAAAAATCTAAGTAGCAGATCAACATATTTCATATAAAATAGATAATTGTAAACAAAACAAATATGTTCTGAAAATTACAAATCATAATAAATAGTTCCCTCAAATACTTTTATTCATTACCTCATTTTTGTGGTCTAATTATAGTACTAATAAGCAAATAATTCAAAAATAATTTCTGTGATCGCTGAAAAAGTTAGAAAATCTTAATTTAGCTTTTGTGTTTCCTTAGTTTTATTACATTAGTATTATAAAAAACATATGTTATGATATGGGCTGTTTAAGTACAATATTAAATAAAAGTTAAGCTAGATAAAAAAATTGTAAAATTCTCGAATAATGTGTCGGTTACAGTTTAAATAATCTAATAAGATCTAATGGTGTATATATCGTAGAATTTTGTATATATTAAGGAAATGTATATATTATTAATAAAGAAAATATTACACAGGGTATTCTAATTGTAACAATATGTAAAAATGTTACACTCTAAAGGAACATTAATCACGTGTCCACAACACATTTAACACAAATGTGTCATTAATTTTGTGAATATTTTTTTAAATAGTGTATAACATGTTCTGAAGGATACTATTAATTGATATGAAACATTTTTTATATTACTACTATGTACAATTAAGTCACTACGCTTAGAAATTTGTAAAAAGAGGGCAAGAAATGAAAAACACTCCCTAATAACTTTCTCGTTAGATGATATTAATGGAATAAATAAAAAATTTTCAAGTACAAATATCTGATGGGTCTAAATTACCATTGTGAATCAACTTCGTACTATGGTTAACTGGCTAATTAGAATAAAAACAAAAAGAGTACCTAGTTAGTAGTTTATGTCAAACACGATTATACTCTGCCATTTCTAACTTTCGAAAACATTGAAATAATGTCGAATGATTTTATTTTCTATCTTCATATTAAGCTTCTATGGCTTTTGGTGTTTCTAAAAATAGATTCTATGATTACCAAAGTAATTAAAAATATGTTGAGATGGATGACGGAAATCACTAAATGAATCATATACGTTAACAGCAAACGTGACTTTACAAAAATTGCTTTCGATTAATGTTTACGAGTTGAAAAGATTGTTTTACTGCCTGTATATCACAAAGATTAAAATAGTTTGAGATACCTACGTTTAAGGCACAAAAATGCTAAAATAGTTTACAAACTATCAGATATCAAAATCATATCTAGTAGACCAATAACAAAATTAAATGAAAAAAATTCACAAAATTAATCTTCCTCCTCAACTATAATTAAAGTAAAACTAAAAACATGATACAGTTTGTTTGCTAATCTATTACAATTCATAGTTAAAATTAATTCGTCTTCATTTTTTATGTTGGCACAAATGAGATACTAAAAATAATGATATCCGGTTCGAAGGACCAAAAAAATTTTCATAAAAAATGAGGACAAAAAATTTCAAATCATTATTAATGAACGATTATAGTTTTCTTGTATATAAATTGTAAATACTGAACTGTAAATAATTTTTCGATGTAGGTACAATTTAATAAATACAGTATTATATACCTTGTTGCAACCAAGCAAAGTTTGTAAAAAAACCAAGTATGTTTGTGGCTTACTGCGACTAACATACACATGAGCCCCATTTCTACAAACATTTGCTTTAAGAATTTCCATCCCCTGTATATAAATGAACCTTACGCTTATTACAATAATGTAACATAGAACTCTACTGTTAGGCTGCTATTGATATCTTATGTTGAAATAAAGCTATTTCTTATACATTGAATTGTATTTTTTACCTACCATTATTTATTTTTCTTTGGTTCACAAAAAATTCAGTCACCACTTACTTGGGTTCTTTTTTGGAAATATATCTACAGCTTACAAATTTGTCAGATATGTGTTTCCACAGATAGAACCACAAAGGGGAGAACACGTCCATTAGCATTCACAATTTACATATGACCTTTGGCAGTGGAGTGGTGTGCGCAGTTCATCGTTTCAAATTTCAATATCATTTCGCTTCGAACCTCGAACACGAGAGACAGAAAAAAAGGTGTGTTCTGCAGAAAATAAAATTACGTTCTAAAAATAATGGAAGCACACCAGTTGCAAGGAAGAAAACAAATTATTAAATGGCACCACCAAAATGATTCGGTAAGACGCATAATAGAATTATTTGCAGCTACATTTGAAGATAGACCTACACCTTCTCTATCTACGCTACATAAAATAATCCAAAATTTTGAGCAACATGACTGCGTACTCCCAACACCTCATGTCGTTGACGATAATAGTGAAATGCTAGAAATCTTGGTTTGTGCTACTGAAAATGAGATTCCAACATTTTTCAGTAGACAAATTGCTGCGGCAGTAAATTCAAATGCGTCAACAGTTAGATGAATTCTAATGAAATATGGATACGATTCCTACAAAGTAAAAAAAACATGAAATTTTCCCACAGACACAATATCAGGCGTATGAAATTTTGCAAAGCAGTAATGGGAAAAATAAATGAAGACGGAAATTTTACTAGAAACGTAGTGTTCGCAGATGAATCTACATTTCCATTACTGGGTCGACATAATCCATCATAATATGATATTGGTCAAGGAAAAATTTACATCGTTATTTTACAACTGGAACCCAGTATCCTCAAAAATTAAATATTTGGGGTGGAACTCTAGAGGAAAACATGTGATTGGTCCATTCTTCATGGAAGGCAATTTAACTGGTATTAAATACCTACTTGGATTTACTGCAGCAACAAATTGTTCCGGAAATTCGTCGGATATCGAGGAAAAAATTTGGGGACATTTGGTTCCAGCATGAAGGTTTTCCGGCCCATAATTACGTTTTAGTTCAAGAATACTTGAACAATACTCTTTCAAATAATTTAAAAATGGGAAAGGGAACCATTGTGTGGCCAGCTAGGTCACCTGATCTCACACTAAATGATTTTTTTTGTGGGGTATTGCAATCAGCGATTTATGGCTTTGAAAATAAGCCAAATACGTTGAATTACGACTGAAAGTTTCTGAGATTTTCAAAATATTACACCTTCCTCAGGATCGTCAGGAATGGCTTTTATAGCAAACTGGGATATTGCCTTGGTTGTGAAGGTGGGTTTTTACACATTTGATTTAGTTTTTTATTTCTGAATTTTATTTATTTATTTATTTATTTTTTTTAGGACCTGGTATTATTTTAGAGAATGTATTTTATTTTGTGTTTGTAGAATCGCTTTTTATTTCGAAAAAAATGAGAGAAAATTACATTGTTTATAATTCCTGAAGTTTCTTATTTCAATATTGGACACTATATAGGATGGAATAGTGAGTGGTAAGTGCATCCCTCTAGTGGTCAGTGCTACTACCCGTCAGATATCATTGATGTCTTAGTGACTGATAGCGACCTGCATATCAGGTACCAAGAGCTGTGACCTGTAGCCCTGGTGGGCTAAAACTGTATACTGAACAAGACTTACAGGAAAAAACTACTCAGTGGACAAAAGCCCCGACCTGCATTGAATTAAACCTGCAAGTCTTGTTTGGTAGCTTAAAATCATTTGTCAATTTCTCAATACACATTGATGTTTGGTAGCTTAAAATCATTTGTCAATTTCTCAATAGACATTGACCGGTTTCTAACTTGTTATGTTCTCGTCAGTATGCCATTAGTAATGGAAAAGATAAATAATAATAGCAGACCAGGCTAGCCTAAAGCAAACTAAGCATGACAGACATAGTGAGTGATAAGTGTATCCCTCTGGTGGTCAGTGCTACTACCCGTCAGACATCATTGATGCCTCAGTGATTGATAGCTACCAGCAAAGCAGGTACCAAGAGCTGTGACCTCTAACCCTGATGAACTAAACTATATACTGAATAAGACTTACAGGAAACAACTACAAACGCGTTCGTCTCTTCGTGGTTTTATCTATTATAAGAGGTACAGTTGTTTGTTCAGACTGTAGCCACTCAGAGAAGAGACCTTTACATTGTTGTGCGACCGGAGACCCTGCATTTTAGAACGCTGGTTTGTGACGTGTCTTCAACTTTAAATAAGAATTGTTCATAGTAAAACTAAGGGCTAAGGGCTAAAACTTAAGATTTTTAATCATTAGACTATTTAGTGGTTGAACAAGAAGCTACAGGCTTTTATAAAAGTATGCATACTAGATCGACTCAATTAATTCATTATGAAGCATGATTTCAAGTTAGTTCGACTAAATAGTTTAGTCGATTGAAAATCGACCGTATGAGGTTGCTCTAATGCATATGTACGATTTTAAATCATTATACAATCTAGTCGTTGATCAAAAAGCACTGAGAATTCGTGTCGCTAGTAGCTGCTGTTCCAGAATGGACCGTAGCTTTTTGATCGATGACTAAATAATCTAACGATTAAAACATTATATATATATGCGTTAGCCCTAAGACCTCTATGGAATCGATACAGAAGATGATTAATTATTGTTATTTATGTAGGAAATTGTTACGACATTCCAATAAATTGACCTGTCGAGGAGCGCGTAAGCAGACCAAATAGATTCCTGGGAGAACCCAGGATCCGAGTTCTTCCAACACAGGACGTTCATTATTAAAGGACAAAAAATTTATTAGAGAACAATGAAATGCCCAGAAAACTATTTTTAGGGTTAGAATTTTGCAATTGCGCCATCTGTTGGGACATCCCAAAGCTAAGTTTTATAAAAAAAATTTTTGAGGTTTAAAACCTCAAATAATTGTTGCCGGACAACTTGATGGTTAAACATCCACAATTTCTCTAGTTGTTGAATTTAACTGAAAAGTTTCTCTTTAGAAACCTTTTGCGGTTTGACACACTACCTTGTTCCTCGAATTTTAGGCCCTTTCTTAATTAATTCGCAACCATTTGAGCAAACCTTCCTGAGGTACACCCGTATGCACAGAGATTACATTCTCTAACAAATATTGTTACTGACGACCAAATACAAACACACGTCAACGAAGACACCTTAACGGTATAGACATTTTCTTTTTTACGATGTTGGGTGTGAATCTAATGAGAATTATTATATCTTGATAAACTGATTAATTGTTCTTTCAATGAATGTTAATTCGCTTGAAAAATAAACGTTATGTACAAAATCATCATCATTACTTCGTTCCATAATTTTTTCAGAACATTGAACTCTTCTGTCAAAATCATTTTCAGAAAGCTTCTATCCCAAATGGACAATCCATTTTTAAAAATCCTACCAACACGAAATGACTCATTTTCATTTAATGCTGAAAAAAAATGAAAATGGCATTTTTTTCAAAAAAATGTCTACTGGCATAGTTAAAAAAACCCTGTATATTAAAGGTATCTGGAAAGATTTTTCGGCGGAACATTCATTACAATAAATATCAAGACACCATCCTTGTGGTCTTAAAAAGGTCCTTAATTATACCTAAAAAAGAAACACGAGACAGAGACGGTCACCGATGTTTCAAAATTATTGTTCGTCATTAGCCTAGTGTAGTTTAAGGAATGTGATATGGAATGGAGTATTTCAGGAACAACGAGAGGTGGAAAGTTCAGCATGCAGTACTTTAAAAGCATTGTCGTGTGCACTGAAACAAAAAAATTGCCAATAAGTTCTGCACAGATTCAAAATTATTGTTCCTCATTAGCGTAGTGTAGTTTAAGGAATGGGATATGGAATGGAGTATTTCAGGAACAACGAAAGGTGGAAAGTTCAGCATGCAGTACCCTAAAAGCATTGTCGTGTGCACTGAAACAAAAAAATTGCCAATAAATTCTGCACAGATCGTATTTTTATTGATTTAACATTCTTTTCGTTTTTAATGTAGTAGATCTTTTAATCTTGATTCAGTTCCAGAGGGTGTTCTCACTGTGGTTAAATTGTTCATATTTTCAAACTGCCAGTGCTATTTTTTAAATGAAACACCCTGTATAGTCTAATGTAAAGTGCTGCAGAAAAATTAATACACTACTGAAAATTTACAGTAATCTTGTATTTGGCCTTTTCTAAACCGTTTGTCCGATATATATTTTTTGTACTGTAGGTTAACTCTTCTGGAATGTGAAGCCATGCTGACTTTAAGTAGAAGTTATTAATTCTTTAATTACAGGGTGCATTTTTTTTCAAAATTCAAAACTCCATGTGAGAATCATCAGCAGCAAAATTGAATTCCAGTTCAGATCCAATAATTCTAGCCTCATCTTTTCTTAATATCTCCCTTTTTGGTACATTTTTTTATCTTTGCTGTTAAGGGTGATATAGTCAATGATTTCCAATGTATGCTTTTAAATAGATAGCGTTTACTAGCATGTTTTAATTAGTCGTATCCTTGTAGCTCAATCAGGGATTTAAATAAAGAAAAGGATCATTCTCGTTGAGTGTGTCATCAGATAGCTCATTAAGAGTGAATCTATAAAGAACGAAGGATAGAGAAATCCAGTTTTATATCCGCCATTTTCGTTTATTTCATGTCTGCCTATTTTAACTCTAGATTCCCTAACCTACTAAACGACTTGCCTAATGATGTCTAATTAATATGAATTGCTTAAGTAGAAAAGAAATGGCACCTAAAAAAGCAAAATTTTGGATTTTCTTTGCCGCTCGGTATATCTCCAGCAAAGTTAAAAAATTGTACCAAATATAAAAATGTTAAGAAATATGAGGCTACTGGATTTTAATTTTGTTGCTACTAGTTCCCTCAGGGTGTTTTGAATTTTTGATAAAAAACAGCATTATTGTTACGCTCGTATCTAAAGAAAAAATTAATTTTTATTTTTATTATAAAAATCAGTATGGCTTTATATACCAGAAAAGTTAACCTACCAAACAAAAATAAATCAAATTCAAAATCATTGTAAATATTACATTATTTTATTCATCAATGTACTTAAGCTTGTTTCAAAAATATCCAGAATTTTTCTTTTAATAAACTCGATTCATGAATTTATTTCATTCCTGTCATTCTGCAAGTAAAGTAAAGAACGAGAGCACTTCAAGTCTATTATCTATTTATCTTTATTTCATTAAGTAATCTAGGAAAATGTTGGAAAATAATATGTGTACAAAATCCATCTGTTAGAAATTCAAGTTTTCTTAGATGTGTCAAATTATAAAAAAAACAGGTCAGGATTTCTTTTGCGGTACAAAAGAAGAAAATTACAAACAGTATTGTATAACATACTCTGAATATTTAATGAATGATACGTAATCCAGTGGATGCCTTCAGGAAGGACGTAGATATTGTAATATAACAGGAAATCTAAGTCTTAAAGGCTTAGTAAGTATTAAACAAACGTGAGAGGAAATTCAGTTTAGTACCTAAGGTAATCATTTTATATAAATCTGCATTACCTTGGTATACTTTATTTAAATTGTCTTCCAATTTTCCCTTCATGTAAATGTTGATCATTATACATGCATCCCAAAAGTCTAGAATTATTATGTACACAGGATCTAGAGAAAGACACAAACTTTATGTCTATTATGAACAGTTGCGGGAATAAAAACTAGGACAAATCTATTCACCGATTTTTGCTAAAATTTAAAAAATCTAAAAAAAATAATATTGACATCATTTAAAAAGTTACTTTTACACTACGCATAAGAGTTGTCCCTTTTTTATTGTCCAAACTGTACTTGTGCAGAAATGTCTCTTATTTTAAGAAAGTAAAATAAAACTGCATTTTACTCATAATTAGAGGTCAAGAAACAGCGATAAGTGTCGTCAATTCTAGGGTTGACTCAAGGGATATGTCACAGCGTAAATGTGTCCATGCATATGTATATCGTCGCATGAGAATCATAAGGTTCTAAGCCACATTTTACTCAAAACTGAAATTTTTGTTACAACCCACTGTAAATATTTGTCTGAATCTCTCTGGCTAGGAAATTTCACTACTGAATGAAAGATAGAGCCATAAACTTAATTTCAATATGATCCTAATAATTAAGAAAAAATGGAGCCAAATAACTTTTCTAGAGATTGTGGTCTTAAATGCGTTCTCCTGCAAAAAAAGTAGATTGTTACTTAGAACTATGGAATTCTCGTTTGAGGATATAACGCATATCTTACCTTGTGGTTATTTTGGTGAGTTCGTTAACATCTATATCTATAGTTAATACAAAAGGGGTGAAAGTATTGGTGAATGTAACACTAACACACATGAATTTTTAACTAGCGACCACTGTCCTATATATTATTTTAAAAGATTTGTTAAATAAACATCAGCGCCATGCCAAGAAGATGAGCGAAAATATATAAATAGAAAACTGTCATGTTAGACACTGCAAAAAAAATAATCTTTTATCAAAGAAACTTTCCTCTAATTTTGTGAACAGGATCAGAGAATATTTCGAACGTTAATTTTAAATAACCTAAAATATTTCGCATTTAAGTTTCATTTTCAGGTTAATATTTTTTATAATAATCAGAAGAAAATATAAATCCAGAACAAAATGACAATGGATTGAAAATAAACATTTATTTTAAATAAACACCATTAAAAATTAAATGAAGTGTTCGAAATATTCACCATGATCTTCTTGGCGCATAAAGGTTGGTTATGAAATTTGTGTCTTACGTTTTCAAAAGATTCTGTTGATATTTCTGCAAACATCTGTTACGCCTTACTATTCATCAATGGTTTCTGGGAGAATTATATACACTTGAGATTTCAGATATTTCCACAGGAAAAAATCAAAGGGGCTTAAATCTGGAGAGCGAACCTACCATTCCACGGTACCTCTCTAACCATTTTCACAAAAAAATATTCATTGAGGAACACGCAAACAAAAATGAGGCGGTGTTCCATCTTGTTGGAACATAACATTTTCAATATTGTAACGCAGATAGGTTGATCCCATATGAGTAATTATTCATGATAAAGGAAACAGAAAAATTCTCATAAAATTCCTTTATTAATGTGACCGGTTTCGTGAACAAATTAATTACTTCACATCATCAGACACAGGAATTTTCTGTTTCCTTTATCATGGATTTTCAATATTGTTTCGAGTCACGAGCTATTTCTGGACTAATTTCATCCTACGGCATCCTTAAATAATGCTCTCCTCTTAAATTTCCTTTCAAAAAAAATTGGACCCATAACACAGTTGCCCAATATGCCAGCCCAAACATTAAATTTTTGAATATGCTCTGTATGAGTTTCTCTAAACTCGTGAGGATTTTTGGTGATTGTATCATTAACATGTTCATTTCAAGAAAAACGTGCTTTGCGTCACATAAAACAAATGTTCCCCTCAAATTTATTTTCGTAAAGTCTTTCAGTCATTAAATCACATAACTGCAATCTTCGATCTGAGTCGTCCTCAAAAACTTCATATACCAGTTTAAGCTTATAGAAGTGTATTTTTTTTAACATCTTATGAATTGTTGAACGTGATATATCATGTTGATTAACTAGGTCTGCTGTAGATAACTGTGTTAGCTTGAAGATAGACAAAAATATTAATTTGTTTGTCTTGTGGGACTAATGGCCTTCCACTTCTCTTGGTATTTCCCACATTTACTGTTAGTTAAAATTTTCTTATAAGTTCTCTAACATATTTTTCGTTAATTGGTTTAACTACATAGCTATCATTAAAAAATCGCACAACTTCATGGGCGTTATTTTACGATTGGTAAAATGCTTTCATGGCAAAAATATTTTCCTCTGCGGTATGCATAGCACGTATAAACGTGTTAAGAAAAATGAAAAAAAAATCAAAATT
Source organism: Rhamnusium bicolor (assembly GCA_029963845.1). NCBI lineage: Eukaryota > Metazoa > Arthropoda > Insecta > Coleoptera > Cerambycidae > Rhamnusium > Rhamnusium bicolor. The sequence continues at coordinate 374,852 of JANEYF010000887.1, forward strand.
GTAATTAAAACTTTAAATACCTATTCCAGACAGCACTATATATTCTTAAAATATGCTAGGAATATGAATTTCAGAATAAACAATTATTACTGTAATGATCTGTCGATATATACATCCTACATGAAATATTCTCAGAACGCGGAAATAGGATTAACGTAGATAAACTGAGAATAATTCATTTGTAATATTCCACACAGATTATAATCATCCGAGGAATATTCTTAGAATATCTACAGAAAGAAAGAAATATACATGTTCGCATATGGATATATACAAATCTAGGAATATCCCTCTATGAACATGAAATGTAGATGTATTTGTTTCTATACATATTTCAGTAATATTCTTGGTTTTGAAGTTTCAATTTATTTTTGGTTTATTTTTTATATCGATGACATTTATTGTGATATCGATAAGAAATTTGGTACACTGGTATATTTGTCGACACGAATAACACGCCAATGTTTACTTTTGGTCATTGTTATAAAATCCCTGATTTGTTTAAAAACTTTTAATATCACTTGGTGTTCGATATCACAGTAAATATTGGTGATACAAAAAATAAACCGAAAATAAATTAAAACGGTGAAGTCTTGAAACTAAGTTTCTTCAATAAATTGCTATTATTTCGACTTGTTCTATTAATTTTTCAAGTTTTGCAGAAAAAAAAATGGTTCACCTTGTATACATATGGTGATCCAGTTCACATTCCAGACTTTGGAAGTTGATAGTATACATGATTATTATGATAGTTTTATTTATATTTCCTTAAAGTAACATGAAATAAAAACACTAGTTAATCTATGTGGTCTTCATTTTGTTGATTCTCATCATTTGCTTGTGATTTCAATCTTTCTGTTGCCTGTGCGCGACCAGTCTTCATTTCGATATATTTTCTGGTTATATTGTCACATACCTGTACAGCATCTAAAAATAAAATGAAATTATATTAAAATAGTAGCTGAATTTATATTCATAAGAACACATTTTCAATACGTTACCTGACATTGCTTGATGAAACATTTTTGTACCGGCAAATGGTTCTTCTTTATTTGTGGTCATGTCAGTACCATGTACTATTTCTTGTAATTTAGGAATTTTAATAAATAATATTTATTAAAATAATTATATAAATACACTTATCTATTAAACGTTCACCAAAATTGTATTTATTGCAGAGCAAAACAAAACCAAAGGAAATCACAGTGCTACGAGATTAACACCAATACCTTTTTTTTATTTACTGTATATTTACAATCTAATTTATCAAATAAAAATTAATAAGTAAATGTTTTGTGGGAAACTTGGCTTGAATCAGAATGTCAAACGAACGCCAACGGATTAGTTTTCGTTGTTTGTCTCTTTGCTATGCATGTTGGTACATATCTACTTATAAACGGCTAAGAAATCAGCATACTGTATCTTCAGCTTATTTTGTTTGTATTAGCGCATCTCGTTTTATCTGTTCGCTATACTAATATACGTCGTATGAGGAAACAAACTTAACGATCGCGCGAAATAATGTTTTTAGGGTGGACATTTTTGAAATATACATTGTTGTATACATGTTTTTTCATATTTGTTGTTTTCCAATTTTCATTTTATTTTTCCATCTCAAAAATGTTCGTACAAAATAATATCATAGCGATGATGTAAAAAGAAATTTTATAACTTTTCAGATACGAGACTTTTTATAAGGTTAACTACTTTTTATTGTGAAAAAATTCCTATTCTCAACATATTACTAGAATGAGTGTCCTAGTTTATACAGAATAGAATATTCCCAGCATAATCATAAAACATATTCTATGATTATTCTTCAATTGTCATTCCAGTAATATTCCTTTATCTTATATATATTCCAGGAATATTTTAGGATTATTTAAGTATATGTACTGTTCTGGGAGCATTTAAAGAATATTACAGGAATATCTAATGCTGGGTTCTAAGACAAAACAAGGCACTAGATATACAAATTTGTAGTTTTTAATATTTTTGGCGCAAATGTGATAACCGAATGTTTACCTCACAGTCTGAATTAACGTTAATTACTCAGTAACACTTAAAATCTAGCAAACTAATGAAAAACAGACTACTGGATTAACTTTTTTTGCTAGGTACAACACAGAATTGAATGATATTTCAAGTAAGGTGTCATTCGACCATCTTTGTTATTTAAAAACTATTTTCAAGATTGCGCCCAGTCGCCATTTTGAGAGATAGAAAATTTTTATATGCGCCAAAAAGTAATACTTAAATTCCCCTTAGAGAGGAAATAGCTCTGTGGCGAAATATCAAGTCGTTCAAAAGTTAACAGTGGGAGGGGTTACTTTATAGAGAACTGTATACACATATAAAGAGTGTTTATTAATAATTTTATTGTATTTTGGAAGTTAGCTCAAAATTTTTTAAATGACTAAAATTTTTAATTTGTCACAAATTTTTTAATTTGTTTTCGTGGCATATTAAATTAGGTTCCGTTTTTAGAAATATAGACATCTAGTGAACTACAACAAAAGTTGTTATAGATGTCCACTTTACATCTTGCTACATTTCCTCAAATTTGGCTATGTGAATTCTAATTATTTCTTGCCAAATGATATATTACACAGCCCCACAAAAAAAAAAAAATTTCTGACCTAGCAACGAGACGAGTATTTCCATATGTATTTTTGATCGCTGATTCCGAATCCGGGGTCAAAAAAAGTCATACACCCCCAAAAAAGAATTTTAAAGCCAAAAAACACTCCCTGAATAGGGATATGAGATAACGCTCTGAAAATGATGTTATCATTTTAATCAATCGTTTTGTTTAATATTTTCGGGAAAATTTGAATGTATTACGATAAAAATAAAGGTAAATTACAGCGTTCACCCTATCGGTATGAAATGCACCCTCATAGAGGGTGAGAACCACCCTCATCTGCCACCAAACCAATTGATAACGACAATGACTGAAAAACATTTAAAAATGTTTAAGTTTCGTTAGGTTTGCAATAAACTGACGTAGAATTCACGTAATACCCCTAAAATACCCCTATAGCGTTATGAAAAACAACCCTTAACTTCACATGATAGCAGACTACTGTTGGTCTCTGAAAAGAGACACGAAAGAACAACATAAACGACAGTCAGTAAGAAGATCGTTTGAAAATAAAGTTAAAAGATACCATAAAAAAAAAGATTAAAAAAAGAAGAATTAAAAGCTACTAACGTAAGAGCACTTCTCACCCCCTTCTGGGATGCGTTTTATACCCAAATGGTGTTAAGATTGGTGACAAATGACTGCTAATATCCTAGCCATAAGGATCTCTGCAAATAAGAACATCCATATAATGAAATCGTTATCAAATTTTATGTTTTTTCCTTTCTTTTTTCTGTAATTGAAGTTAAGGGTTGTTTTTCATAACGATATAGGGGTAGTTTTGGGGTATTACGTGAATTCTACGTCAGTTTATTGCAAACCTAACGAAACTTAAACATTTTTAGATGTTTTTCAGTCATTGTCGTTATCAATTGGTTTGATGGCAGATGAGGGTGATTCTCACCCTCTATGGGGGTGCGTTTCATACCGATAGGGTGAACGCTGCAATTCACCTTTATTTTTATCGTAATACATTCAATTTTTCCAGAAAATATTAAACAAAACAATTTAGGTGGTGTTTTTTGGCTCTAAAATTTTTTTTTGGGGTGTACGACTTTTTTTGACCCCGGATTCGGAATCAGCGATCAAAAATACATATGGATATACTCATCTCGTTGCTAGGTCAGAACTTTTTTTTTTTGTGGGGCTGTGTTATTATATCATGAGTAATACGCGAAGTTAGATGTCTTTCTATTTACTTCGTATAACATTTCAGGTAATTATCATCAAAAGTGTTCGAAGGTTGAAGTTTTTATATATAATCTGATACATGTATTCAATATAATTATAACAACAGCAAAAAGATTAACACTTCTTAAAGATATATACTGGTTATAGCGAAATAATTGTATTTGCGCTAGAAGCAAATCCGACTTTATCCCGAGAGATTTGGGACCTAATTACCTCTTGAACATATGTTTACTTTTGAGACCCAAAATAACGAGGTATTATACTTAAACTATTAAACAGTTAATTATTTTACTTAACAGTATCCCACATACATAGTTCAAAGTAAACAAAAGAGAACCAAATATTACTTGCAATACAACTGCAGCTACTTCATAAGGCTAAATACATAATGAAAAGCTAGGAAATAATGTTTTATCAAAATGTAAATTTCTAAATATTTGTAATTAAAAGTAAAAAACGTAGTCAAATGAAAACATTTAAATGGGTAGATTATATACGTACAGGATATATCTTTTTAATTCCGATTTTTTAATGATTTTAAAGACAGCTCTTGAAAAGAGCTTTTCGAAAATAGTCTCTTTAAATTTCGAAGATATTAACGTTTTTATTACAATGTTAGAAGATTTAAAAATTTTAAAAAAATCAGTGCTTTTCTTGAAATAGATAGTTGTTATATTTTAATAATACTTATTCAGTTGACGCATTATCATTAATAATAAACAATAAATTGATCATCTGTGTCCATTTATTTAAAAAATCGTGCAGTGTGCCATGGAAACAAAAATATCTCGAAATTTTAAAAGATAAAAAATATTAATATGTATATATTTTTGAAAAGCTCTTGAGCTTTGTGGTGCAAAAATATCTAGGGTATAACACTAAAAAAATATGTTTGCATTACACTCAGGATATGGTACTAGATACACAAATTTTGACAACAGCAGAAAAAACTTGAAAAAATTTCACATAATACTCATATCTCACATTTCTCATTATATTTTGGTGTATGTCCTTAAAATTCATTTAAAATTCGGAATTAAAATAAATGTCCCTGTACACTACTTTGACCGTTTTATATAAATTGTATATTGTGAAAAGTGAGTTTGTGATATTAAGATTATGAAAATGACAATTATGAAACGTACAGCCAACTAATACTTATATTGAGTTGACGCGGTACTCTTTGGAGGAAATCGTTACCATCCAAAATACGTCGATAATCTTTATAAACAGAGCCATTCATCGTCATCGAGAATTAGGAGATGGAAAGATAAAGAAGGAGGAGGACACAAGAGAAGTACCTACTACTCGTAGAAACGATAGTTTCTATCACAGACGCACACAAACCACAACCAAAGAATAATAAAGATATGACACTCAGAGAGAGAGTAACTTATTTTCAAGAGAGATAGAGATATCCTACCAATTTGAAAGCCATTAAAGGGCTATCTGTGAGCACTGCGAATGTGCAACATTAAGGTATATCTGTAAATGGTGAAATCACACACTACAAATATCTATTATGGACAAAATACATTATGGACTTTCACATTATGAATATTGCTTCCAAAATACATTACTCTCTTATCTTTTTAAGGGCACGAGGTCATTAAAGACAGTAGCGAGAGATCAAAGGAATACCGACGGAGCATCTTTATTGATCTTTGCCACTCGAATTAATCTGTTAGAAGTAGACTTCATGAAAGACTCCTCTTCTGGAGTCATTATCCAATGTAAAAAGAACAATATTTCATAGTAGGAAGATTGTGGGTAGAACAATATCTCACTGGGTAATAGCAGAGTGAAGTAGATGTTTCTTTACAGATGAATGACTAAGCTAGTGGCGTTGTTAGGTGAGAGTATGAATGTTATTAGATATAGAGATAAGTAGGGCTGTCAAAAATGTTCCGTGGGACAGTGGCGTACGCGGAATTGATTAATACGAGGAGAAACAAAATTTATAACAATGTATGTAAAACTTAACTAGCTTGATGAACTAGCTTGCTTATCACAAACTGGAGAAGATGTGTAGCCATTTTGCAGTATCAGGTATGTTTCTATGGTTTTCTCCATGAGTGATGTTCACTTTGGTGAAAATATGTTCTTATATTTTGAAAACGACCGTTCGACGTCTACTGATGTAATACACGCATACGTAAAATAGTCTTTGAACGCACTCAACGGATCTGGGGCTCCACCATCACATATTTGTCTTAATTTGGTAAACTGGTGTCTTTATTTAACACACCTGCGAACTTTTCTTTAACGCGCTCATTTGTTGCGTCACCTATAGCGTGTAGCAGTAGATTTACTTCGTCCACTATTTGCAGTGACTACGGTAACGACAACGCATTGTTTTATAATTTTCTTATGCTTTCATGTAATGGTTTATAGTTCTTCGCAATATTTTTTAAAGCTGTTTCAACGAAAATATCCTCAAATTTTGTCTGGCTTTGCTTAATAGCTGCAGCCTCATGTGGATTGATTTGTAGTATCACAGCTTTTTCCAGCGTTCAACAACGTGTAAGAATCGGCTGTGGTGGTTCAGGAATACCGGGACACTTGCTATGAAAAGCACTGAGACGCTTAGGAGATTTAAGAAACACTTTTTTTGTACTTGCTATTAATGCATCCACATCTGGAAAACCTTTTCGAATAGTTTCTGCCACAAGATGTAAAGCATGCACTTTACACGTAATATGCATAAACGTACAACCTTGTTCTTGCAAAGAACGGCCTACCGAACGCATTGTCAGGGCGCCATCAATCACAAACATCAACACTTGACTTTTTGACAGTTCAAATTTTTCTAACGTCTCCAGCACCACCCTGGTAATTGTTTCGCTAGTACATTGACTTAGTCTTTTGCTAGCTAGTAACTGTGGAACTGTCGGTTTAAGAGGGTCCAGTACTCGTACTATAACATTTAAAATAGAATTTTTTTACAATCTGTTGTCTCATCAACAGATAACCACAGCCGTGTATTTCTTTATTCATATTTCATATTATTTACCATGTCTACGTGTACAGTTGGTAGATAGTTACATAACGTTGTGCGACTTGGTAACTTCACCTGGGCATTGTACTTATTCCAGAACTCTCGAAATGGTTGTTTATCGAGTATGTGCAGCGCAACATCACAGGCAATCAGCATTAATAGTCAATCAAACATGAACTGTGTTGTCGAAGGCACGCCATTTTTTTTATTTTTATGGTGTACACTATTTACGTGAAGTCCACAATCACGCTTATCCCAGCACATCAAATCTTTCTCGCACACTTTATAAATTATTTTAGCACCATCATAGAATAAATCCGCGAATTCACCTACGTATTTATTCAGCAAATGGCCTTTTCTACCCCTGCGTACGTCTGCCATGCTTTATTATTAAATTGATATCAACAATACAGTACAACAAATAAAATAAAAACACAAAAACAATATGCAATACGCCCAAGTGACTTAACGTGTACACAACTCGAAAGTTAATAATAGACTGGTCTGGAGAAAGAGTTTCGCAGTCAAGGTGAATGCCGGCGACAGTAAGTACATCTGTACTCTACGACCATGATGACGCAGAAACGATTTGCAGCTTTAGAGATAAGTGTGTGAAAGATACTCTTGATACTTTCGTACGGAAATTCGATGACGAGATTATATCACATCAGGCGCGTGTTGTTACCGAGGTTTGAGGGAACAGGATATTGATAGAATGGATTGGCCTGCCAGATCTCCAAACATGAATCTCATTGAACCTATCTAGAGTAGAATGAAATTGCAGCTATGTTGAAGAGAGGATAAAACTGTGAACTTGTGAGAACTCTTGGATGCAATTTTCGAACAATGGGATTCTATTCTTTAGAATTTTATTAAGAGGTTGGTAGCTAGCATATCTAGAAAAATCACAGCGTATCTACGAGCAAAAGGTATGTCTAATGTTGTCAATCAAAATGGAATAAGTTCGGGTGGACTGTTTTAGGTGGGCCGCGCTGTATTTTACCATATTGCTAAATTACAATCAGTCCATTAAATATCTGATGCATTCATCATTTAAGTCTTCTGTTGTACATATTTGAGCGGAAATGGAAAATTCGCTAATTTTAAACAATGTTAAAAATCAAACCTTATTCGACCTAGAAGTTTCAAAGATGTGTAAAACACAAAGACATAAAAGACGGAATTGGCAATTATAAAGGTATTAAATTTATAGAAATTATAAAAGTGGATAAGGAAACGTATAAAAATACAATTTAGATAAAATTTTCCTTTATATATCGTTACATGTTTTTGTCTGAGCCTGTTTACAGTTTTACATAATTAATGTGAAAAGAAAAGAAATTAAAAATAATTGTAACTGTTTTCAAGTTAGCTTTATATAGAAACATGTAAATATCCCTTATTATTATTAGTACTTTTGTTTGATTCTTTTCTTGTTGAGGTGATTAGGACACTGATATAAAATATCGTTAGTGAACTTTATTGGTTTAATGGTTATAAACATGCTCACAAGGTACCAATAGCAATTAACTAGATAGGCACTTCTGTCACAGATTACGAATTAGATATCCCACTTGTGTCGACACGCTTTGAAGTATGTGGTAAATACTTAATTTTTTTATTTGGATGCGCACTGTCAGTATAATCACGTACAATTTCAATGCACGAGATTTTGTCATGCGCATTTCATTATCAGGTCGTATCTTCGCGAGTAATATGCTATTAACCTCTCTTTTGAAGCGGGTGTTATAGTGTAGTGTAGTGCAGTGTTACCAGTAACTGTTTTATTAAATAAATAGTGTTATTTGTGAAAGCACAGTTACCAGCTTTAGTTATTTGTATGTAAGTAAACTTTTGATAATGGCTCCAAAGTATTGCTGTGAAGAGGTTTATCTCAAAAACACATAACTTAATATGGAATTATGTTTCTTTTCATTTTCAAAAGAACACGAAAGATAAGTCTAAATTAGTAAGTAATAACGTTAAATACTTAATGGTGGTGATAAGAGTATGTATAGTAGGAGAAATCGCTTTAGTAACGTGACGTGCGGGGTAAGACGCTACAGAACGCAGAGCCGGATTTATCTGTATTGCTCGCTCGTTTATTTTTCAATGTAAGTTTTGGTGCTCAGTTTAGCTAGCAACAATTTAATGATTGTAGAAAAAAGTATTAACTTGAAATAAAAGTATTGAATTTAAAGTATTGACTACACATACAGCAGTTGCAGTATTCAAGTTCGCTTAATATAAATTGTTACTACTCAGCAAAGTCCGCGAGGGGGTATGAGCATTTATTTCTTATCAGGAAAGGATGGGTATGGAGTATTAGTATAGAATGAAGAAATTATTTAAAAAGTAAAAAAGAAACCTTTAAAAACAAAAAAAAAACAAAAAATATACTCTCAAAATAATAACAGAAACAAATATTTTTCTAAATTTTAAAAAACTAAACTTAAAATAAATTCTATTAATAAAGTTGTTACTATAATAAAAACAGAAGGACGTATTTTTGTCAAAATGAAGAAAAATATTAATAAATGAAAATAATCCTGAAAAAGAATATTTCTCAAGTATTGAACTATGAAAGCACAAAAACGGAAATAAAAATACTGTTGTTATCACAAAATTCACTTCTTCACTTCACATCACTTCACTTTACCTCACCTCACATCGCTTCTTCCTCTGAATCCTCGTCCTTCTCACCCTCTTCTTCATTTTTAGATGAACTACTACCCTTGTTCAAATTAATAATAAATTTATTTTCACCATTTATATCACATTCAGCAATTTTTAAATAATCATCCTCAATTGTAATTACTTTCCTTTTTTTTCCTAATCTTCCTTGCTAATTTTCGACACTTCAGGAAGTATTAACTCTACATTTTTATCGAATTTCGGAAAAGTATTTCCTTTTCTGACATTTTTCCTCAATTTACATCAAATGAATTCAATAGAGTTGAACATACAGAAATATGGCAGTAATCTCAACACATTGTGACCACATCTCTCCGCTACAGTGTCTATAATATACTTCTCAAAATTTTTCGTTTGCAGGACTTTCAAGAGTTGTGGTTTATTATAATTTTCATCATAATAGAGATCATGTTCCATTAAAAAAAATTTGTAACTCCAGCTTAGTAGAACTCTTGTTAGGAATTTTATACAGTTGTCTCGAATGATACTTCGCAATGTCAAAAACAATAATGCTATTCGGTATTATTTGAAATTAGGGTATCTTCAAACCAATCCTCAAATATTTCTCCTTCCATGGTGATCCACGTTACAGTCTGCCATGTTTTTTCAGCACAGTTTCAATACATTATCAACCCATCCATCAACTGATCCACATGTGTAATATAATCAACCGAGTCCCTAGGTGGGAATGAGATTGGTTGACATTTCCTGGGTCCATTCCATCCTTTTTTACGGTTTCATGAGTATCATACTAAATTTTATCTAGATAATAAATTGGTCTATTTTCCCTTCTGAGTTCCGTTTATCTCTTATAGATATTAATTTAGCCAATCCATTATTCGTTTACTTTCCATTATTGCCATGCGTTTATTAATAGTTTGATATTTAAATCCAATTTTTCTCGGCCAAGTTCCTAAAGTTCTTTTGGTATATTTTAGATGATAATATATTTCTTTCTGTCTACCACGTCAGTAGTTGGGATTTCATTTTTCTGATACGCGTCTTAAACTAAAGTTCTTAAAATTTTGCAAACGAGAGGTCCAGAAGGAACATTCTTTCACCAGTTTGTTATTATGAGACGGAGAACGTTAGTCAGAGATGCTGTTTCACCCAGTACATCTAAATGATACAAATTAGGGTCATTAGCTCGTCGCTTCAATAGATTATTGTAAACACTAAAGCAAATTTGTTTCTCTTGCTTGTTCAAATATAGCCGATTTTTTATTATTGAAAACAGTGATGAACTTTGATTTTCTTTATCAGTGTAATCACTATCACTTTCATTTTCACAACCACGATAAAATTTATACATAGAGGCCTCCCACTATCGAAACATTTTTACATTAAATACGATAACCTTCTTAAATTATTTTCAAAAACACACCAGCAAATAAACAGTTATAAAATAATTATTACTTATAATATTATATTTACTATATCCTACAATGCACTGCTAAACAAATCGGTAACGAAACTAAGTGCAAACCTGAAGTATCACAGAATGTAAGTGAAACTCCGCCTCGGTCGCGTGCCAATAAAAACAACAATCATCTTTCTCGCTTTAATGTAAGTAGTGTAAAAGACGGAAGATGCCACGTCTTAGACATTTCCCGTCCTCATGTCGCATCTTACTCCGCACGTCCCGTCACTAAAGCGACTTCTACTATACCGGGTGTACCACTTTAGATGAAAGTCGAAATAAAATTTTTATTACCTTGGATATAGAAAAAAGTCTTATATGAAAGTTGTTGTGTATCAATCGAACTACAAATTGATATATTCAAAACTTATAAAGGATGTTAAAATTTTCCCTGGTCAAATTGAATTTTATTTTTTAATTGGAATGCCCTATATATTATTATATTTTTCAAATCCTTGAGAAAAATGTTTTTCAAAAAATATAAACATGTTGGGGTGGAATATCAAAGAATACAAGTAGGATGTGTTCCATAAAAAATACAACCTTACTTGACCCGGGAAACTCCAAACGCTACTATTTAAATATGTCAATTTGTACTATAATATCGATATACAATAAAACCTGTTTGATTTTTTTTTGCTATCGCATTTGATGGCGCACCATCTGCGTAGATTTGGAATATTGAGTACTCTGTATTTCATGAGACATTGAGATTATGCCCCAACACGTTTATATTTATGTACATGTACTATGTTTGTTGTACTATGTTTTCTTAACTCCCTCTCAAGTCACCGAAGTAACTTTCAAAAAATCCTAGGATTTTATTTTGAGTAAAGAAAGACGAGGCTCTACAGTTTATTGTGGAGTCCGCACCACATCTAGGGCATCGACAGTTCCCTCTCCCTTCTTAATCCGAAACAAATTACAAATAAAATTTCTTGCTCCGGGATGGATTCGAACCATCGATATTCGGTACCGAGTAAATAGCTGCAAGCGCTTTACCCACTAGGCTACCAGGCCCCTTATGAAAAGCATTTTTCTCAAGGATCTCAAAAAATGTAGTAATATAAGTAATAGTATAAGTTTTGAATACATCAATTTGTAGCCCGATTAATATACAACTTTCGTGTGAGATTTTTTCTGTATCTAAGTTAATAAAGTTTTTATTTGGACAAACATCTTTAGTGGTACGTTCGGTATATTATAGTGTTGATATTGTTGTTATATAATAATACATTTTTTCTCAAAATATTCCCAAATTAAAAACCCTATAACAATCAATTTAAATAAAACAAATTCTTACCAAAAATAAACAAATAGTATATTTATTCTCTCTTACATAAAATAATACTAATTATTAAAGTACACAGACTGCCTAATCTCAGAAAAGAAAAATATTTACAAAAGATTAGAAAAAGAGAGAGTAACTAAAAAAATTTAGTGAGCGTAAGTGACGCCAGGTCTGGCGAATTTTGCTTGAGGGGCTACAGAATAGTACTGAGATTGAGGAGCTTGTTGAGAATAAAATATTTGGGGTGCCAAATTAGCAGCAGCTTGATAATCTTGAGATGACTGAGGAGCTTGTTGATAAACGAATTGTTGTTGCTGCGAAGGAGAAGCTGCATAAGTTACTTGAGGAGCTACTTTTTGGACAACTTGGGCAGTCTGATAAGCTGGAGCAGTTTGATAAGCTATCCTGTGGCTTACTGGAGCAGACTGGTAAGTGATTGCTTGAGCTTGAGGTTGGCCTTGAGGACTTTCAGAGTAAACTGCTTTTTGAGCTACAGCTTGGTAAGTGTTTGGGGCATCATAAACATTTTGAACGGATGAGTATACATTGGGAGCAGCAGCATATTGTACTTTGGCAGCAGGAGAGGCGGCGTAAGAAACGGGAGCTGCTTGAATGGCATTACCCTTTCCAGCGATTTGATGTAAAAATCCCAGGTTATTGTAGGCCACTACTGGACTAGAATAGCTAAAGGAAGATACGTCGGCAGCAGATGAGTATTGTTGAGGCTGTTGTTGTGCAGTGTAGTCAAACTGAAACAGAAAAATAAATACGTTTACTTGGCAGTCTAAATGTTTAACCCTTTGTGTCCTGGCGTATCAAATTTTTTGAAATTTGGTAAAGTTTGCTTGGTTTCTACTTAATTAGCGTTCAAAAAGTATAAAAATATATTTTTTTTACACATGAGGGGATCCGGGACTCATAAGTCCCCTCAAGGCCAAAATAAATAAAAATTCAAATTATTAAAAACACTTTAATAAGAAATATTTTGATAAATAATCTGGCATTAATCGTGGTTAACATTGTGATACATCAAAAAAATAGTTTTTTTTTCTCATTGCAACACAAATAAACTCCGCACATTGAATATTTGGAATGAGGACGTGATTCTATTGCAACAGATGAACATTGGTCACATCTCCTTCTGAGCTGAGTGAAAACTGGCCAGTGATGTCCTCGGTTCCCCAACCTAACATCATCACATACGCTGTAATTATATTTTCTTTTTTTAGATAATGGGGATGCAGGGCTATTGTGAGCGCTAGGACTTGAACGCGGACTAGATTTTGGGTTAGTTTTAAGTAGTTGGGAGAAAGTCAATAATAATACAGGAGTGAAAGGAGGCCACAAAGAGGTTTCAAAAAAATGTTCTGATATACGTGGCATTTCATTAAAAAAAAAAAATTTACTTGACCCTGTAGAATCGTCTTGGCTCACCTTGTATATTCGAAAACAATTTACGGTTATAGACATTTTTGTCTAGTTTACTTATGTTTTTAAATTAGGTTTCTAGCTATCATAGAACTCGAGATATCGAAATCGGACGCACTATTGCCCCACCGTGTATAATATAATATAATAAGGACTCTTCTTGAAAAGTGTTAAATCATAGCAGTTTATAGAATTAACATTTGCTGGCCTGATGTTATGAGAATGGATGTTACTTCCAAATGTAAACTTGTTCTCACACACGAAGTAGTGACCTTACAAATTAATATGGTAGTTAGTATTAAAATATTATTTACAATGATGTGAAGAATCAAGTGAAAAGGTTAAACGTATAATGCTTTTCTATTGGATAAAACATCTTTGCGAATAGAATTCTAAAAAAATATTTATGACAGCTGTAAGCAATGCTATACGTTTACATGAATTAACTGTGCTTGAGGTAGAATATTTTTTTAAATTTCTAATTGCAAAAAAGGGTTAACTTATTGCTTACTAGACCGATGTGACTATCCCAGTTTAGTTTTTATCAATCTTTTTTTTGCCTCGGAAGCTATGCCCATTCAGCCAAATTCATCAATCATTATGCTTAGGAATTTTATGTATGGGGATTTTTGTAATTGGGATTGTTCGTATTTGGCGTAAAATAGCATATGTATTGTTTTTTGTGTATTCAGAATCAATTTATTTTTATTGCACCACTTAGAAAATGACATCAAAAGTTCGAATGACGTATTTTGAGGAGCTTCAGGTGTTACTGCCACAGCCTTATTTAAGTCCCAGCCACGAACTAAATATGGCAACACGGAGCCGCATTGAATATGTAGACCTATTGAAACAGAGCATCCACACATTTGCAGTTAGTTTGATTTTATAATAAAATAAGCTTATTTGTACTGCTCTCTGCTTGGTCAATTAAATATTATAATATTTTATGTACAGTAATGCGTGATTCTACATAAAAACATGTGTGCTAATAGGGGCGATTTTATCAATTTAGTTGATTTATTAGCAAAATACGGTACAATTTTAGGTAACCATCTGGAACACTCCACGATGTTTCGCGGTACATCAAATCATATTCAAAATGATTTGATTCAGTCGATAAGCAATATTGTTTTAGAAAAGATCAAGCAAGAAATAAAAAAACTCCTTTTGTTGCAATTATGTTAGATGAAACAACCGATATTACGAATATTATGCAGTTGTCAATCGTAGTACGCTACATAAATCCAAATGGGAAAGTCCAAGAGCGCTTTTTAGGATTTTTAGACGTAACAACGAAAAGAACGGCCGCAGCTTTATATACTATAGTTTATCAGATAGTCAATGATCTACAGTGTGGTGCTAAACTTATCGCCCAAAGTTATAATGGGGCCGCTGTAATGGCACAATTGGGGGGGCCTGCAGGCCAAAGTAAAAGAGACTTTTCAGAATGCAATATTTGTACATTGTTTTGCGCATCGATTAAATTTAGTTCTTGCTCAATCTGCAGCGTGTCTTAAAGAGTGCAAAGTATTTTTTTTCAAGTATTAGTGGAATGGCTGCCTTTTTTGTCAAAATCATCAAAACGGACACGATCTTTGGATTTGGAAGTACAGAAGAGACTACAGAGTTGCTCCAACATGATGGAATTACAATGGGAGGCTAGTACAAACTGTATCTGAATATCGACAGCCTCTAATTGATTTATTTGAAAATATTTTACAAAGCAAAGAAGATTGGGACACTGAGACTTTGAATGGATCCAGAGGTTACTTAGATTCATTGAAAAGAGACTTTGATTTTAATTTTTTGTTAAAGATTTTCTCCGAAATATTCCCATTTACTGACAATTTATTCAATATTTTGCAAACTAAATCAAATGACGTTGGATTTTGTGTAAAGAAAGTTGAAGAATTCAAAAATTTGATTTGTAACAAAAGAAATGAATTTGAAAAGTTCTGGGAGAAAACTAGTAATGACAATTTAGAACCGCAAAGAAAAAGAATAAGAACTGAATTTATAGTGCATCATAGAACTTCATATCGAAGACATTTTATTGAAATTTTGGACAATATCACTGGGCAACTAAATAATAGATTTAAAAATTTTAGTGATATACAATTTTTAGAATTGTGTAATTTTAATGAATTTAAAAATAAACAGTTTCCACAACACGTACTTCAGTCATTGAGTGATAATTACGGAAATTTTTTTGATATAATTGGGTTACGATCGGAACTTTCAGTTATTTATGCTACAGAAGATATTAGTCAGAAACATAACGCCAACGAACTGATTATCTTTATAAAGAAGATAGGCCTATTCTGAAGTGTTGAAATTGTGTGAATTAGTGTCGACGATACCTGCAACTAGTGTTTCGGTTGAACGCAGTTTTTCGACCTAAAAAAAGAATAAAAACTTATATTTATAAAAAATTCCTGTGTCTGATGATGTGAAGTAATTAATTTGTTCACGAAACCGGTCACATTAATAAAGGAATTTTATGAGAATTTTTCTGTTTCTTTTATCATGAATAAAAACTTTTTCAAGAAATTCAACCAGTGAAAAGCGGCTTTCAAAATTGTCCCTGTTGAAAATAGAAAGTGACTTTGTGAAGGAGATGTCCCAAAATTCAAACTTTTACGACGAAGTTATTTCCGACATCGCAAAAAAGGAGAGGCGGATTAAACTACATTATAAATAGGTAGGTATGTGCATGTGAACTACTTAACTAGCCTGCTCAATTTATAGTTGGCTAGAGAGTGCACGATGCCTAGTGTGACTGAAAAAACTCTCTATTTCGCTGCGGGTTCAATCCCCGCCACCAGCGCTGGCAATGTCGGTGGGTATGGTTGTGTGTCTGCGTGTGTAACCCTCGCCCGTGCAGCTTCGGCTTTGGAATCGGGGGTTGTCTAATTTTTGTGGTGCTTTTATGTTTTATGTTTATTGAGGAGTGGCGGTCCTACAAGTGTACTTTTTTCTAGATATCATAACAGCTTTCGACATTTGCTTTAAAATGAGTATATGGAAGCCACGCCCCTTTCCTTAAAGAAAATTTTTGCCTTGCTTCGCTCGGGGCTTCGCACTACCCATCACCCTATATCACAAACTGCTTCCCCTGTATCAAAACTCACCGCATGCCGCTGTAAAATATAATTCATTGTCATTTACGAATACTTTACGGTGAGGTCATTATTAATTAATATTTAAATTTCAATTTTAAATGCCTAACTTTTCCGAAAAATAGATTACAAAATTTTCGGATTACATACTCTTTCAATTTTGGTTTACAGGCAATAATTTCAAACGGTCCGTCTGGTAACAGGTATTTATTTGTCAAGTTTGATAACTTCACCGGAATCAAAATGCAACTCACATACTACAGAATGTTTTGATGATGTCAATTGTTTCCTAGGGACAGCTTTAACCCATTTTTGTTTTAACACATCGTGCTTGGAGAATCCAAAAACAACTTTTACGCCTGCAGTTTTTACAGATGAATCGTAATTTGACTTACAACCGAGGATACAACACATATGTTTTACCTACTTTAGGTTATATGCGTACGGATGAAATAAAACATAAAAACTTGCGAAAAATTTGATTGTATTTTAAATTATCACTACACAACACCATCTAAATTTAATGTACTTTAATTTACAAGAGTCTAGAGCAATTATCACTTGTAAAAACGCTGCTTTGAGGTAAATAAAGACACGTTTTAATATCTAATGATCTAATGAATCAAATGTTTTAGAGATATCAAAAAACATGTCCAAAATATAATGGTTTTCATTTGGTGACATACATAGATTGAACAAAGTCGAATTCAGCTGTACCAGTCGATTGCGTTGACCTGAAGCTGTGTTGGTTTATGCTTAGCACATTGAAAGTATTTGAAAGATATATTCTATGCTGCATAATGTTTTAACAATTTTTGAGACATGAATTGGTATTACGTGTGCAAGATAGACACGACAATAGATTTGAACCACTGTATTGAAATCTACTCGCAACAAATTTCACCTTGTCTTTCATATTGTTGTTTTTTTTCTCTATCAGCGAATACATAACTTGGGTTACTACAAATTGATATTTAGTAATAAAATACTAACGATTAAGAAGAGCTCCATTGAATGACCGTACAGATTTTGTGACTTGTAGCATGCGTGAGATATACAGAATGAGTACTATTTAAATGCCCCAACTGATAA
Source organism: Rhamnusium bicolor (assembly GCA_029963845.1). Classification (NCBI taxonomy): domain Eukaryota; kingdom Metazoa; phylum Arthropoda; class Insecta; order Coleoptera; family Cerambycidae; genus Rhamnusium; species Rhamnusium bicolor. Next base: position 392,732 of record JANEYF010000887.1, read on the forward strand.
ATGGTATAAAGATATAAAGTTTTCTAGATTGAAAAAGTTTGACAATTTAATGCTCGTTACGAATTCGCAAAGAAGTTTAGAATATTTGGTGCCGTTCCAGACGCAGGGCAAAGAAACTGACAGTTGATATATTTTTTTTTATATTTAGGTATAATAACTTTTCCGTTACTGACAGTAGGACTTTTAAACTTGTTGTACGCTGATAACTAGATGCGAACTTTCAGTTGCAACATTTGTAAAATTTCGAAGCCTACTAGTTTTGTGGTAACGATAGTAATCTTTTATCTTTGTATCATCTTTATTTGTTGCAAATAATTTAATAGATGATTAAATTAGTTCTTTTCTCTACCTGATCCTGGAATGAGTTGGAACCTTTGATGTGAAGATAACACTGACGTAGTTTTCCATGAAACACCAAAACACTATATACTGCACTCGACGCGCGTTTCGCCAACCAAGTTGGCATCATCTGGAGATGATTAAAACTAAATTTATGCTAACAATCTACCCTATTTATACCTAAACTATTGTCACGGTTCACCTAACCGTTACGGTTCAGTGAACCGTGACCCACTAACCAATAAAGCGGGCTATTTGGTATAGGCCCTCTGTCACTATTCATAATATTTTTACACTTTAAGATAACACTGACGTAGTTTTCCACGAAACACTAAAACACTATTTACTGCACTCGACGCGCGTTTCGCCAAGCAAGTTGGCATCATCTGGAGATGATTAAAACTAAACTTATGCTAACAATCTACCCTATTTATACCTAAACTATTGTGACGGTTCACCGAACCCTCACGGGTTCCCACTAACCAATAAAGCGGTATATTTGGGATAGGCTCTCTGTCACTATTCATACTATTTTCACACTTTATGATTTCCAAGCTTTCAAATGCATCCAGTTGTCTAGTATTTGTTACATTCCTAATTAATCTTAAATTGCTAATATCTATTCTCAAACGCATATTGGGTTACCCTACACTTATCTGTTCTACCATATTTGAGATGAGCCATATGCTCTTTGAATCTAGTTTGAATTGATCGTCTAGTCTGTCCAACATATTTTTTATTACAGTCCTCACAGTTAATTTCGTATATCCCCGACTTTTTCTTTGTTTCAATTTTGTCTTTTGGATTGCCTAAAAGTTGTTGTAGTTTGTTTCCCGATAAATGAACCACTGTCATACCTAGATCTTTAAAAATCTTACCAATACCACGGGTGAATCGAAGATCGAATGGAATCGATACAAATTTCGGTTTTTCTCTTTCATTTTGAAAGGTCGAGGAATTTTTCGAAGCGACTCTTTAAACTTTCATTTCCTAATTATTTTATCAATTAAACTTACGAAATATCCATTATCATTAAATCGAAAACAATATTGTTTCATGCAAAGTTTAGTGAGTTTAAGATATTCTTCTACTGCATCTTGACTGAGATTGTTTAATTCGAGGAGATCCCCAAGGTAGTCCAAGGTCTGTGGTATCGGAACACTTGGACTCTATCTCTATCTCTCTGAACTCTATCTCTAACTCCATCTGACGTAAAAATGCAATATGGCGTCAGTAGAAAAAACAAAAGTTGACAACGTTAATAAAAGAAATAGAAAAAAATTTCTTAGTAACATGTAAAAAGCAAAATGAGGGCCTCCATATTTAGGCTCACCAGTTGGCGCTATTGGCGAGTAAGGTAGCTGTCAAGGTTATTGTTAGGCGTGGAACAAGTTTATAGGATTTTATTATAATTATTTCGTACACCAGTAAATAAAAAAACTTGTTAATTATGCCTCAGTGTTGTGTAGTTCCATTTTGTTTGAAAACAAAAGGCGGATATATGTTTCCGAGAGACAAAAATCGCTTGAAACAGTGGTTGCTAGCGATTCGCAGGGATAACTTTATTCCTTCGAAACATTCACGTGTTTGTAAGAAACATTTTAATCCTGCCGATTATGCGTTACCAAAGCAGCCTACTACAGCAAATCGTAAGTAATGATCATGCACATTCGTTGTTTTCATCATGCTTATGCTTGATGTAACCTAACCTTAATGACATAAGACACCTCTGATAGTTACAATAATATCCCTCATGAAAAAGTAAATTGCTACTCTTCAACGAAATTATTATTTCTATCATAGTCTTGAAGTCTGTGAACAGAAATACAGACTTAAATTTCATAATAATGCACCTTTGAATTAGCTGTTCTTTAGGTCCACTTAATTTGGCACCTCTTTTTCTTAGCTCTGCTTTTAAAGCACTTACATTCTTCGACTCGTACCGTATATCTCCCATATTTCATCAGAAGTATTACAAATTTTATAAAAATCACTAAATACCCGCATTAAAAAGCCATAATAAACATAAAAGTTCAGTGACATTTGAAATTCCTGTACCTTACCCTACACTAGCGCCTCTCATGGTGAATTCAAACGCGGTAGCCATCATTACAAAGTATCCTTGGTTATAATCGTCAAGTAGCACAATTCAGAGAAATAATAAAGAATTTTAGTTCCATTACCAATATTCAAAAGTTGTCTGTTTCGTTTCTTGTACCTCTTGCATCATTGATTTAAATATTAAAACTTTACAGAAAAAGTAACTTTTAAGTAACATTATGGAATGATCTTATGAAGATATATTATACGCCTGTAGAAAAAAATATATTCCACTAATACATACATCTCTACAATAATTGTAAAATGTCCTTTAACTAATTAATATCTTCTCAAAGAGTATTTCTCTAGATCAAACAATACTTAAAGTAAGAAGTTGAACAATTTTAGTTTCGTGGAACAAAGAATTCAGCAACATAACTTCAGCACTTATTGCCGAAGAGTTCTATATGAAAACATGTAAGGTGCTAACATTTAAAACAAATGTAGATATGTTGCTTTATCTTAACGGTGTGAAATGCATGTATTCGCTTTTATTTTATATCGAGCAGAACAAAGGAATTAGAATAACATGGTAAGTTAGCTGCATGAAACGAATGAAAGTTTACGTTATATGCAGTACTTAATCATTTATTATCAAACATACTTTAACTGCAAAATGTACAAAGCAAATTTAATTAACAAGATCTGTGTACTCTCATAATGGAAAACTGCTTTTTAACGTTGAATAAAGTTACATTTTTTAAACAGTTTATGTTTAATATCACGGAATATCCACAAGAATGGAATGTCAAAAACTAGCAGTCCCATTTTTTTTACTGGATTTTTATCGAATCATCTTGTAATATCTACAAAGTAATTATTTGAACTGTCTCCATTGAAAGACAAGACATTGTCCCTTATGCTATCTAAACTGAACTGTAGTTTTGCATAATTACATTAGATGGTGATCTGAGCCAAGGGACACTTATTGACCAACTGAGGTGTGTATCCTTTGAAGATAGCGATAAATGTGTATCACACAAAGAGTAGTGATTAAGCTTTAATTACGATTGCCCACTAGATTTCTATCAAATAAATAGAAATTCTTCTTGAGGCCGTCGCATATACCAGTCGCAGACTGGTTTCTGGTCTTTACCTAGCAATTGACACTGGTAGATGAACATACTGTCCACTCGTTGGCAAAGCCAGATTACTGACTGCTTGTTGGTACTCTACTTTCACGTAGATGTGATTCTGAGATCCTCTTTGTTGACGTTGCGTATACTTGCTGAGCAATTGTGGGAAATAGCAACAATTAAGGCACTTCTCTTTGTGTGATTCAAATTTATAAATCATCAAAAAGTGTGTGTGGCAACTTAATTTAATCTTACCACTTTGGTACCTTATATTTATGAATTATTTTCAGTATTTATTACTATTAGTAAATTAATCTCACCTCTATATTGAAATACTTTGGTATTTTAATTTTTATTACACCTTTATTAGCATTCAAGAATTATCTAGAATCCATCCTTTTATTTTGTTTTTAAACATATTTACTGTGTTTATATTTGTTCGCAAATTTCAAATAAATTGTTGTATATCTTTAAGGTTAAGTATATAAAACTACGTTGTTCTATAGATTTTGATTTGATTTTACATATTTGACACATCTTATTTTATATCTAGTTTGATAACATTGATCCATATTAGAATATATATCCATATAGAATATTTTTGTTATAAAAATTAAATATCAAAATTTTTAATCTGAATAGTTATACATGATTCTTTATAGAGGTTGTCATTGGAAAGCTTCCTTTCTAAATTTTATTTTCTATGTCCTTTTTTGGATAATTTCTAGTATGCACCCCATATTTCTCGCATTCCATCAAAAAAGTTACACCATTTTCAACTGCTTTTTTTCTAGAATTGGTCTTAGGATATTAAATTTAGGAAATAATCCTCTTAATTTTTTCATCAATATGTCAATATGAACATTCCATAGGCCAAAATATTTCATCGATTTAGACTAGATAGAGAATTCATTCGTCAAATTTAATAACAAGTGGTGTATTATCAGGCACAATTGATTTACAACTAATAAAGTCTGCGTCTCTCTGAAAACGATAACATAAATGATTTTTTGTGTCTGTATGTAAATTGAAAATGCTTGTGACACTCTATTGAACCAATTGAACCATTATAATAATAATAATAAACATATCGTTAACATAACTTTTTTGTTCCAATTATGTTTATAATGCAGGAAATGGTATAAAATCTAATGCCCATATATTTGACCTTGTATTGTATTGAATGCCTCATTTAAACTGTTATTTAGCACATATTATAAATTAATATACTGAGTAAATAAGCATTTTTTCAGAAATTTAGAAGAAAACTTCGTTTAAACATCTAAATAAATTAGATTTCTGATAACTTTCAGGGGCTTACAATCAATCAGCTTGTTATCTGTTATAGCTAAAATAACGGAACGTTTAACATTTACTCAGATCTGCCTTATATCTGTAAATTGGTCAAAGATTAGGGTACAATTTTCATAGTTAATCATAATATAGTTAAAGGTAATAATAAAGATAAAATTACTGCGTTGCTTGACTACGTTAAACGCATTTAAAACGATAAACTGCAATTAATTTTTCTCAAAATTGTAATATTACTTCTCTGATAATTTTCTTTGTTTCGTATGATATCTCATTTCTTTAACAGATAGCAAAGTGTAATATTAAATAATTTAATATCCAACTCAAAAACTTTAGAGGCTTGGTTCAACGTTAGGATCATTCATGCAATTTTAAGAATATCTTGTCAAATTATTAGAGCTGTTATAAATCAATGTTTTCTAAAGATTCGTATTTGTTAAATCGGATACTGTTATTAAAATGAAAATTATTTTAATACAAAATTTAAGAAACATTTTATTGAGAGAATCTTCTAACACTAATAAGTAAATTATTAGTATTAAAAGATTTTCTCAATAAAGTGTTTCTTAAATTTTCATCGTAAAGTTAAAAAAATAATAAACTAAAGACAACAAGAATTATCACATCAATATCTAAAATGTATATCTACTTTAATTTATCAACTTGCTACACGCCATTCTGTTTTGATTTACTTATTTAATAAAATTAAGATACCCTCATATTCCAGGCCCAAACAAAATCAATCTAAATCAGTTACTTGAGATGAAGTTTTAATTAATTTAGTTACTTTATATTATAAAATCATCTGAAGTTATCAGTTATTTAGAATTCAGAGAATAAGGAAATAAAATATGTTCATTAATTTGCCTATTTAGGGGTAAATATAATTAATCAAAAAGATGTTATATTTCCATGGCATTTAGACGTTGTTATAATAAGAATAATAATGATTTTTCTCCATCAATTATTAACGATAATATTTGTAATTATGTTATGGTAATCAAGATATACAAAAAATTAAGAAGTAATCCAAAAAACAGCTGTCAATTATTACTTGGGGATCAGAACTTCCTCATCGTTGTAAAACTCGACGTGTGGTGGAGTTTATATGAAAAGTAATTTTTGACGTTTCAAAAAGTCACATTTTTTAACGTTTCAAAAAAGTCACATTTTGACTTTTCAAAAAAGTCACATTGGTGGAATGTCACTAATATTTTTTTTAGACCTTGGGACCGATTTTGCCCATCAACGAACTCAATCTCTTCCTTGATCTCTAGAATGTGTGTATCAAATTGAAAGATTTATCTCAAAAACTGTAACTGCTATCGCGAACTACACAGACAGACACGCAGACAGAAAATTTTTTCTGTCTGAAATTTTGTGTATCGTCATAATTCGTCGAGAATCGTCTGAAGTGAAATAAAAATTTTCAAATTTTTTTTTCACGAATACATAACTTCCTCACTTTGAGGGGTGAGGAAGTAAAATTAACAATAGTCATGCTCTTTCTTCACTACTTCTAGGTATCACATGTTGATAGTTTTATTAATTATTAGTTTACTAGGCTGGGAATGTGGAAATGTTCCCATGCAGATTGCGGTAGGTAAAATGGATAATTCTTTTGAGGTACCTTATGGTTTTATTGAAAATGTTTGGATTAATTTTATAAATTGGATCGCTTATTTGAGAAACCACTTTATTAAAAATACATGTGTCTAAAGAATTAAAAACAGACCATACAGAAGAAAAACTGAGCTGGAAAAAACATTGCAACAATACATTCACCGGGTGACAAGAAGGTATAGCTACGTCACATTTAAATGACCGGAAACATTATAGTGGGGAAACCTATGACTTTGATGATAGGACTAATCATATGAGGTCAAAATTTTCTGAGCTTAATCGGCAAAATATTAATTCCATACCATGACAAGAGAGTCATTAACGAGAGCAAAATTAAATAAACAGTACTTAAGCCCACGTATCGCCCTTTCAAAGCATTTAAGAATCTATACCCCAAACTCTGAAGTTAGTTATAAATTTTACAAATCCATATTTTAGCGAGAATTCCCAGGCTTGAAATTCCATCGACCAAGGATAGATACTTGTAACTTATGTGACAAACTGAACTGCAAAATTCGCGCAAAGGTAGAATCCAGTGATTCTCCTAAAACTAAGCTTGACCTACATCACCAGAAGTCTGAAGAAGCCCAAAAACTATTGAGACAACGCTTTTTTAGTTCTCAGGAAGCAGGAAGTAATATTTGTTCTTTGTCCATGGATTTGGAACAGGTATTGTCCGTGCCAACTTTAACCCACTCTGATATGTTTTATCTTTCACAGTTATCTAGTTATAATTTTGATGTGCATATAGGGGACACAGGAACAGCCGTGATGTGTTTATAGCATGAGGGGCGAGTAGGGCGTGGTGCAAATGAGATTTCGTCTTGTTTACTTTATTTGCTGAATGAAGGGATATTGACCCACAAATCGAATTTGATAATATGGTCCGAGAACTGTGTGGGCCAGAATAAAAATTAGATCATTCTATTCACATTAATATTCATGGTAGCCATGATTTGTTTGAGTCGATAGAACAAAGGTTCCTGGTCAGTGGGCACAGTTTTATGCCATGTGATCTGGATTTCGCACTAGTTGAGAAACGAAAAAGAGTTATGAATGTCTTTGTTCCAGATGATCTTATCAATGTAATAGAATCATCTAGATACAGTCCACCGTTAAAAGTTTTTAATATGTCTAATATTGGGTTTTGGAATATCAAGGACACAGCTGATACTTTCTTAAATACCACTAACCTTAAAATCGGTAAGGCTGTTGCAATCAGAATTGAAAAAAATAATCCAACTGCCATAAAATCAAAGAAGGTGTATTCTGAAATGCTACCCTGGGTACAAAGGGATGTTTTGAAAAGGGGAAAAACTTTGGATAGTTTGAGAAAAGTCGAACTTAAAAAATTAGATCTTGACAGCAAAATTTCGAATAACAAGAAAAAGTCTCTCCGAGCAAAGATTGATTTCCTTTCCAACCCAGAACACAAAAAATTTTATAGAAATTTCTAATTTAATTTAAGTTTTTTTTATAATAAAAATTCTTTTGTTTAAATAAAAATAGTTATGTTAATTAAAATCAAGTTTCCGTTATTTCTTAATGTTTCATTTTCATCAAAATTTTAACTGGAATTAGTTACCTCTTCTTAGAAGGTTTTTCTGGAATATCCCCGAAACGTAATTTTGGCACTTACCCCCTTTGACACCTCCACGCTTCAATTTATTTTATGACAAATTAATTTTTTGGAGAAATGATCATGCTTGAAGAAAACAAGTTAAAAAAATTAGTGGTTCGTCAATTTAGTAAATACTATTTGGTAATTTCGGGGTAATTTAAACTATTCTTAATACAGGTATATCCTTGAAGCAAATCTGTAAATCTCTTATACATTATGCAATACTTTTACATTGAGCGCTCAATATTTAATTGCTCTGAATATGATAAATAAAGGTATCCACACTTTAGCTTTTTCTTTCGAGTCCTAGATTTCAGATGGTTAATTCAGTGATTTGGAAAGAAGTTCAGAAACATTTTTCAGAGGTACATTAACTAATTATTAACAAAATTTAAACTATTTGCAAATTGTACTTGATGTAATTTATTATCTACTTGCATTATAAATTAACATTAATTATTTAATTAATTTAGCCTACTAACCTTTTCAAAAATGAGTACAAAAGAATTTATGAGCCAGCTCATAACAATAAATAAACAAATAAAATTATGTGTTGGTCTTGTAGAAAGCTCCATCAGTAAAATTATTGCCTGGCTATAAAAGTTCTAAAGCCATAAACTTTATTTATTAGTGAGCAGGAAATAATTCGAATTTCAATTAAGAATTTTCTCCGCGCGCCACTGTCAGTTACCATTCACCTTGTTCGATTTAATTTCAGTCGACTTTTTAATTTTCAGTGAAAGTAAAACAAGTAGAACGAACTGCTTTAATTTGTCGGCAACTTTCCGTAAAGATTTGATTGATAGTCCACCTCATCACCTTCTCAATGCTAATTAGAAGTTGTATTTACAAAGAACACCTGTTGGCAAAGATCAATAAACGGAGTATCTTGAATAAACTTAAATATCTAGTAACTTGTGTTTTTCTTATAAGGAATAATTGAAAAGTATTTATTATATTAGTTGTGCTAATTTACATTCATTTATAAAAAAAGAAATGGTATTGTTAATTTGTAAACAACGTATTAATTTTTAATTGAATCAGTTGTATCTGATTTACCACATAACGATATAATGGATATGTGTTTTATGATTAAAGGTAAAAGTAGGCAGGGTTTTTTAATCGTAACAAAGATTTGAAAATCTTTTACCGTACCATTGTCTGATGTAATTTTGTAAATGATATTAAACCAGATTTTATTAAAGGAAACTTAATTTATCTGCCATATAGAAAAAATACCCCAGAAACATGTTTTTTCTAAAAGGACCCTTTATATTCATTTCGTAGATGTCGTGGAAAAATATATTAAGGTGAGTAAAACCCTCTATCAAAATATCGTGAACAATATAGAGTTATTATTATTCGTACTTCGACTGTTTTATCGTAGACTTGCTTTGTGATTTCACTTTAATTTCTTTAACATAATCCAATAGTTCTCTTTTGTGTTGTATTTTCTTATGCATTTCTTGTCCATCACTAACGAAGTTCTCACCCGGTTTCTCTAGAATTTTTCATACATTTTTTTTATGCAATTTTATTTAAAAACAATCATCAATTTATAATGTTGGGATCATTTTCTACCGTTTGCTTATGGTTTAACAAAATCAGCAGTAAAGATCACTTTCCTAGAATCCATATAATATCTGATTTCTTTTTGTTTTATCAGATACATAAAATGCATTTCTGATATACTCAAACTCATTTAAAAAAAATAATTAGAGGCCTCTACATTTGTGGAATTTAAAAGAAAAGTCGTTCAAAAAAATTTAGGTTTGATGCATATTAATCGCTTCATCCGACCATAAAACAGAAGAAACAAACTTATTATCTGCTACTATTCGATGGACACTACAATTGCAAAATTGCATTCGTCTTTCATCATCTCCGTCATGTAGCTCTTGAACGTATTGATAATTAAATGGATGCATTACTTCGCATTTAAGCGTCCACCAAACGAAAGAGTTTGAAACTTTTTGCTGGGCCGCAATACGTCGAACACTTAATAGGATGATTTGTTGACGGTATCAAAAACATTTCGTTCATCATTAACATTATAAACTCGAACACATTCATTAGGTTTGAAATAGTACTGCCTGTTAAGAGTTTGATGTAGATTTGGAAATCATCTTCGATATTCACAGCAGGTAGCTCTAATGTTTCCATCACATAAACCATAAACATACATAACATCCTCATTTTCTTAAGTACTTAAGTGCAGCATTATTAACAACTGTCAGATTAATTAATTTGTATAAATAACCTTGAAATAAATACAGACTACGCAAATCATTTGTTATGGTAATCTAATAGTATTAATTGAAAAATTTTAAGATTGGTAACGATGGAAAAAATCTTATTATTATTTGTCACTATAAAGGTAACGTATCGGACATATATTTATATGAACTTTTTTCATCAGAATAACTTTCTCTACTACCTGTGAACACCTTGTATAAAAATTATCAAGTGGGATTGGAGATGCGTGGGACATACTAGGTAACTGAATAGTATTTCAATTAATTTCGAACTCAAATATTTAACGTAAAACCGTTCAGGTAAATATTTACAATGTTTGATACAATAATCTGGCGACAAATATTCTCAATTATAAAGCCATCAGACCAAATAATATACATGAACGCGTCAATACAACAAAATCATTAACTACCATTGCATTGATTTTCGAGATAACTTTAATCGTATCATTATGTAAATTAAGCTGTACTTTCGTTTGAATATACGGAGTCTATTTAAATTACTCAAATAACAATTAAGTAATAATTGTCGGTATCATCGAATGCTAAAAACTACAGTTTGTTGATACCAATGTTTAAATTAAAAGATCACTTGCAGTCACGTGACATTGAAGCAGGGAAGCATTTAAATATAATGTTAAAATGAGAAAAATGAATACAAGTTTAAAAGGAATTATGGAATTTTTCCACAAATTGTGAGTCGGGTGAGATGGGAATTTTCATTGGCCCAAACATTGTGAAAATTTATTATCCCTCTCCTCGTGAAGCAGGATTCATCTGTCCACAAAATCGTTTTTTAAGCCATAGAATTGTGGAAATGAAGACAGTTAGCATTGAAAAAAGGTATATAGTAGAAGAATATGTCTGAAAAAGAAGTTGTTATTGTTCGAGTTTTAACAAGAGGTCCCATTTTACTACTCCAATAGATAAATTGTCAGAAAACTCAATGTGCTTAAAAAACGGAACATTTATTGACCAGTGTGAGATTGACAGTCTTCCAGAAGTACTCGAGAATCTTTATAGATGTCCGATAAAATATCTGCTTCATGAAGAGAAAAGAAATGTAAAGAATCTTCTGAACGAGTTTCAAGACATTTTTGTATGTCATCTCGAAGAATTTGCAAGAACGCACTGGCGCAGAATAAGGTCAATATCGGAGACGATCATTGGATAAAAACCCTATTCCCGTATTAGTAAAGTTATAAGTTACGATTAACGATATGAAAAAGCGAAGTGTTATAGAGCTTTCTACAAGTCCATGGGCTTCAACTATTATTCTTGTTAAGAAGAAAAGTGATACAACCCGTTTATATGTTGATTATAGAAAATCTAATGAAATAACAAAAAAAGAATTATTATCTGGATCTTAATGGTTTTCAATACTTGGAATTAAGAAAATTAGAACAACGCATCTGCATTATTCTCAGTCTTGCAGGATTGTAGAACTTTTAAATCGAACACTGTAGCAGTACTTGTCTAAATTCACGGAAAATGCCCAATGGAATAGACCACATTAGTTGTGATGTCATATAATTAATAATAATAATGAAAGCAAGAGTCGTGATATACTGGTTGCATATATGTAACACTGAAATTTGACCATTATGCTCATGAACATAAAAGCGACATTTTTGAGAGTTAGAAACAACTAGAATTTAATTTTTTTCCTCCCTTGAAAGAAATATTTAACAACTTTTACTTACCATGCACAAAATATATTAGAATATATACAAGTATAGCGCATTACAGTAACTTTATTTTTATTAATATAACAAAATTTCTATAGTGCACAGTATCATATATATTCTAACATATTTTGTGCATGGTGGAGGGTAAGTAAAATTTCCCTAAATATTTCTTTCAAGGAAAAGAAAAATAAAGTTCTGTGCTGCTTCTGTCAAAAATGCTGCTTTTATGTTCATGAGCATAAGAGTCAAGTTCCGGTGTTACATATAAGCAACTGGTGTGTCATGATTATTTTACGTAGGTTTCATAAATATGTGACGTCACACTAATATGATCATTGGAACCAGGATGTGCCGATACCTTACAGGACTGCCATACATGAGTCGACCTAGCATACAAACACCAGCAATGCTGACTATGCAACGACAGTTACGACTACCTGTCGATTTAATTCTTAGTCAATCAGCCGAGGTCGATAGTAAATACTTGCCTTACTATGTGAAGTAGTTGCAAGCACACCACTCTCTGTAACGTTCATGAAGTTGCAAGAAGTCATATTCAAATAGCAAGTTATAGAATGAAGGCGAAATATGATTTTTGAATTACGGAGCCTATAATGGCGATCTGGTATGATTTCTATAATCCTAAAAGAAGAGATGAAAAATTTCTGAAATTGTAACGTCATTGGGAGGGGTCTTATGAAATCACAAAGTCTCTCAACTATGTCGTATATGAAATCAGAAATGGAAGAAAGTCTTAGCTAAAGTGGTTTATAGCGATAGATTAGTATCCTACAATGGAAAAGGAATAAGTTGAAGGACACGAGTTATCCGTGACGTCGAACTCTAAGGAGGGAATAGTGTTAAAATATTTCATTATATTATATTATTTTTAATAATTGTTGCTATTGTTACTAAGGATAGATATTATTTAACCTAAGAGCTGAAAGGAGATTTATTTTGAAGAAATGTTTAATTCTGGTAATTATTCCTAAAACTCAGAAACATAGATTTACAATATGCTTTGATGGAAAATATGCTCTAAAGAAAGTATTACAAATATCTTGGATGCAATTTAGAACATTTTAAATATATAATTACATACAGATCCAATTCCCAAAAAACTCTATTATCTTAGCATTAGTTCATCATAAACTGATTTTGAAATTGTATTTAAGTATTTAAAATTTCTTAACATTTATTTCACAATATTAAACAACAGCTATGTTACCTGTTTCAGGAGGGCTTCGTGGGATATTATAATTGTTTAACGAAGTAAAATAATAATATTATTTCTACGTACCTAACCAACAAGGCATATAATGTGCGTAAAACGTTGGCAAAGGAGGATAATTAGATATAATCATCAACTCCTTAATAGACGTACTTAAAAACACGTCATGAATGTTACCTAAATTAGATGGAAGTGTACCGCATTTGTAGGGAGTTATGCAAAAAGGAGGTAGTTAAAGTTAAACTGAAATTATTCAGCGTTAACGTTGGGCAGCATGTTGCATGAAAAAGGCGTTTAATCACATGTAATTGAAAATAAGAAAATGAGTGCAAAAAAAGTTAATCGATATTCTTGTAGAGAAAAGTGTATGCTATAATTTGACCTATTACATTTTCTGTAATATCTACTGAAACCGAGGTATTCAAGGAAAACTAATTTTAGGCAAAAGCTACACATCATTTGGTCGGGACTTTTAGTATGTTGAAAAGGAAGAAAAGTTTTAGGTGTAGGTCTGTTTTTGGCATTGATTCAGTCTAGTAAATAAATCTAGGATAACTATCCAACTGCCTGAGCTAACAATTTCTTGATAAGGTTAGATATACCACAATGTGTTAGTTGTCATCTTAAAAAATTGTACCGTATTACATACTTTAAACGAAGGTAAAATATCAATATGAATTCCCCTTGTATCAACAGAATATAAAAATTTATTTAGAAAGTATTAAATTACTACGAAAAAATGCATTCCTTATTGCACGACACTGTCCAAAGAGCTTTCATTTTCATTCTTACCTTCTGTACGGCAGGACCGGCGGCATATTTAGAGACAGCCGGTTGAGCATAAGCAACAGCTTGGGGTTCAGCCTGGTAGTATTGCTGTGCGGTGGGAGCGGAATATGCAGCAGGTTGTGATACGTACTGCTGAGCTGCAGACACAGTTTTCTGTTCTAGGGCAGGCTGAACGGCTTTAGTGTAGGTTACTGGGCTGGAGGAAGCTGAAGCGTATGCTGGAGCAGCTGTTGATGCTAAGTAGCCTGCCACGCCACGTTTTTCCTGTACTGTTCCATCTTTAGCATAGGCCAAGGCGGTAAATACAAGAATAGCGAACTGAAAAAAAATATTTGGATATTTGATTAGATCACTAACACGAGATAATACAGGAAAGTTAACAAAATTGTCAACTAAAATAAGAAAAGTGGTCATTCTTTAATAAGCTAGAATTTTAGGGAAGGAATCTATCTATTTCTTATTGAATATTATCGGGAATAGCATATTTAAAAAAAGTTATATTTTCGATGTCTAAAAATAAAAACAACTTCATTGTTATACATGTTCTGACGAACAATACGTCAGAATACAAAACCCGCATACAGTTAATTACATCATATTTTTACCACATATTTCCATAACTATGCTTTCTGAAACTTTCGCTATAACGTAGCCGAAACAACAATATTTTGGAGTGAACTGTAACGTTCTGTTAATGGCAATTTTCAAAACAATGGCTATTTCCTGGACTGTTAAAATTGTGTCTATTCAGGAAACTGAAAGTTCTGCAAATAAATAATCATTGATTCACTACCTACTACCTTTATATCCCAAAAATTGTTATGCATGCCATCATGTCTATTTGATAAATAAATAAAAGTTTATATAAAATTGATACTGCATCTTTTTATGTTATCTAGATTAATTCTTATATGGTATACAGTGTGTCGAATTTTAAATAAAGATATCTCGAAATGTTTTTAATCGAGGAATATGACTTTATACTTGAATTTGATGTCATGGAGCCTTTGCAAATCTCTTCGTTGTCAGAAACTAAGACTGTATGTAGCTACTTATTATAGTTTGTGAAATGAGTAATGATAGGAACAGGTTGGAATCGGAATGTGACTGTAAAACATTGTTATTGATCATAAAATTTAAATTTACTGATTACAATAATTAATACTAACATAGGGTTTGTATACAACATCAGGAATTGAAGCAATTGAAGATTTATCATTTGTTCTGTAACGGAACATAAGTGTATTAAAAGCGCTGAATTGTAAATTCATACTGCTAGAATTGTTAGGTCATGGTTAAATGGAAAGTTTCCTAGAAAATAAAGCGATAGAAATAGATATCCAGTGTCCCCGTCAATTCTTCTGCGAATTAATCAAAATAAGGTCCACTTAGAGAAACTCCAAAGTGAAAATGAAAGATGTTTTTATGCACTTATGAAATTCGATGAAAAATAAGGGGCTGGGAAATGTGGGAGTGATATGACGCCTAATTTTTTTTTAAAAGTTAGATTATGGTAAATTTTTTGACTTTAGTGGACTAGCCTGAAAAGTGACATAAGGCATCGGAGAGTATTTTCTGATTCCTTATGTCACTTTTGATTGACAACAATAAGGAAGCTCGCCAGCTCGCCCAGTAAACTTTCTGGTTTTATTATGTATATTACACACCGACGTGGAAAGTGTTTCATTACTGCCGAGAAGATTAGGTAGTTTACTGAACTGCGAAGCGTCGAGGTTAACTTTCGACAGTAATAAAACTTTCCATCGAGGTTTGTATATTATTATTTACAACCAAAATTTTAAAAGAATTCTGTTTTTTTTTTAATGAAATAATATTTGGGTTGTCAATAAATACTCTATCTGACATTTATCCCAAGTGGAGGTGTCATAGAAATGTCAAAAATATCAGACAAATTCACAAGTTGGACTATTTTTAAAGTTAGGCGACTATTGCTAGGGAGAAAAACAAAGCTTGTTTGAAATAAACAAACGTCAGTTTGAGTCAGATTTTTTGCGTCGTTCGAGAGAGTAAAACCGTGAAAATCATTTGAAAATGCTGTCGGATGATGAATCGATTGACTGTACCCTCCTGAAAAAGGGGGCCGCTGATGTAGAGGCACAGTTATATATATCGATACCAACTTGCTTATTTTAAATAGAATATCCTAAATATTTTAGGGCTTTCGAAAAGAGCATAAAATTCTGAATCAAAAACATGTAGGATATGCTATGCCTAAATCCAGCCGATCAGAGATAGTTGACATTTTAACAACATTTGGACAGGTGTAATGGTTTACAATAACCTTTATAACATTCTTCGTGTAAAAGATACTCATTTGCGTTTTGGCATGCAAAAAGACCATAAGGTGCGCTACGCTCCACAATTTAAAGCAATTCAATAATAATATACCAAGTGTTCCATTCTTGACGTTACATTTTGTAAACTTCAAACCGCGAAAACTTGCTTAAGTCAAATAGAACACCCTGATTTTTTTTAGATCAGGCTATGTATAATTAAATTTCTTTTTTTTTATATAAGCATTCTGGGGGTTCAAGTTACAATTTTTTGAAATAATTGTGATTTTCCTAGAAATTCAAAAATTTATAGTAAAAATGTTATCAAATTAGCCATGATTAGAAACAATCAGTAATGTCAGAATGCCACCGCGTTTAAATTACACCCACGAAGACTTTTTGAATTTGTTTGTTATTTATGGAGAATGTGATAAAGTAATATCAAGAACTTGTTGTACATTTTCTACTCGATATCCACAAAAACAGAAACCGTCACCAAACACTGTAAAACGCATATTGTATAATCTTAAAAATTATGGCTCTGTCAAAGCAAGAACTCAAAAATGGAAGCCTATTGTTGATGACGAAAACGTAGAAATAGCAATTCTGGGATATTTTCATACATTTCCAATGATGTCATTAAGACAAGCTGCTCTGAAATCGGGACTATGCAAGGATTGAGTTCACAGAAGATTAATTAAACATAAATTTCATCCGTTTTCGTTCCAAATGGATCATCGATTAAAAGAAACAAATTTCCTAAGAAGAGACAATTTTTGTGAATTTATTCTAATAAATAGGCGACGATTCTTATTTGGAAAATATTATATGGTCACATGAAGCTAAATTTACCAAAAATGGACTTTTTAATCGACATAAGTGCATTATTGGAGTGACTCGAATCCTCATGTGTTTAGCGAGCGAAATTTTCAAGGAAGTTGGAAGTTTAATATTTACTGTTCCATAAGAAATGATAGAGTGGTGGCATTAGAATTTTATCAGGAAAATTTAAACAGTAAGTTATAAAGATTTCTTTTTCGGCTAATACGTATTGTTAATTTTTTTGTTTTTGTTTTCTTTTAGCTGAAAGATCTAAATATTTTACAAAATTTGAATAACAACTATTTAGAAAATTTACCTCTCGCCGAACATAGAAAATTTTTTTATCAGCACGACGGTCCTTCCCCAGATAACGCGTATTTGATAAATAATTTTTTACAAGAAACTTTTTACGATCAATGGATCGTCAATAATGGACCTTTTCTATGGCCTCCTCGCTAGCCCGATTTATCAATTTTAGATTATTTTATTTGGGGAACTATTAAAAATAAAGTTTATGAGAACCCATTAACAACTATTGAAAATTGTATACAGAGAGTAACAAATGCATTTCAAAACTTATCGTAGAATTCAATTAGAAGACTGAAGGACTAATCCAAAGGTGCGAAACATGTGTGTAGGTTCGAAGGCGGAATTTCCCGCCGCGTTTAATCCTACGTAATAGTTGGACTAGTGACTGTTTTTTAGAAAAAATTTTCCAGTACAAAATACTTTCCTTAGAAAAAAATTGTATTCGATTCTTACTTCAGAAATGTCGTGAAGTTTAAAACCATTATAGAGGTGACATCTAGGATGAAGAAATTTCTGAAAGTCAGGCACTATTGAAAAGAGCAAAGGTTCTGGTAGGCCAAGTAAAAGAACAGAGAAAATAGTCGACAATATTAGAGGAATGATAGAATACAATCCTAAATTGAGCCAACAGACGAATTTGTTTTATGGCACCTGCCAAACTATTTCAAAGAAAGATCTACATTTATTACTCTACAAAATTTGTTTACAACATAAAATACTGCTAAGGAACTTCGTTCCACGAATTAATTATTGTGAATGGTTCCTGAACATTTTAAACAATAATTCTCGACACTGACGAGGGGGCTGATTTCATTCTGAGTTATGTCAATAATCAGAATATGAAAATTTGAATAGCAAAAAACACTCACGAGTAAATTGAAACACCCCTGCATCCCCTCAAAGTGGGCCTCTTGGTGGCATTTTCTTTAATCAAAACGGGAGTGCAAATTTTTATACTCCACACATACTTTATCCAACAGTACGAAGCTAGCACACACAATTTATTTTTGACGAGAATTTTACGACGATAGAATAGTGGATCCAGATTTGTACGCATCACATTCTCTTGATTTCGATTTTTTCTATTTTGTCAATTGAGAATCTGGGTTTGTCGAAACAATCCAAAAATATCGAAAAATTGTCAAATGCATCTTTTGAGAAAATCGAGATATCGGTATTGCACAATGTCTTTGAATTTAAAGAAATGAGTGCTTGTTTGAGTGGCACATTTCGAGCAATTGTTATAATTTATTTAATACTTACATTATTCATAAATATAAAGATGTTCATTTTATATTCATTATATATTTTTTCTAACTTAATCTTACTTAACTTTCAATCTAACATGACAATGAAATCACAGTATTAATAGTCTAATAAAAACATGCGTTCGGAAATTCATAGTTGCCCTTGATCGTGTTTTTTGTTGATTTCTCTATAGACAGTGTACAAAGTGATCACTGATCACACTAGAATTCCCACCAGAGTTTTGGGGTCTCTTTTTAAAGTTACGAAAAACTGCTTATGTGAAAGTTATTATATTTTTAAGGAAGTTCAATATATGAGAAAAAATAAACAATTGAATGTCAATTGAAAACTACATAATCTTGTACTTTTTTTTAATGAAAGATCTTGTATATTTCCATTTAAAAATATACAAGTTTGGATCATATAAATATAGTTTAAAAAAACTAAAAAATACGCTTTTGAAGCACATCAATCTAAAAAGTGAAAAATAATTATTAATATAAACTGAAAACAATAATTAACGAAAAATACTAGTATTATTGTGAAAAAAAGCGTGGGTCACTCGATATACGAAAAATATGGCACAAAGCGCCCCACGCTTTTTTTCACAATAATACTAGTATTTTTTGTTCATTATTGTTTTCAGTTTATATTAATAATTATTTTTCACTTTTTAGTTTGATGTGCTTTAAAAGCGTGTTTTTTTAGTTTTTGTAAACTATATTTATTTTTCACTTTTTAGTTTGATGTGCTATGAAAGCGTGTTTTTTAGTTTTTTTTAAACTATATTTAAATTGCTTATTGATGCTGATATTATAACATATTACGATCCAACAGATACTTCTGAAAAAAAAAATATTTTTTTTTCAGCTATAGACGGGATATGAACTCACGCCCGAGGAGTCCGTCGTTTCGCGTCGACTAAGACTTGCGCCTTAGCCCGCTCGGCCAACGAACGAACTGAGAATCACGGAATGTACTAACAGTAATAAGCCACTTGCTCTCACGCAGAGGATACGTGAGGAAATTATTTAATTCTGGCGATACTGATCAGGATAATGATATAAACTTATCAAATTATTGTATTGTTACCGGTTCTTCGTAAGTGTACAAAGTTTCAATTAAATCTGTCCATTTAAAGTGGGTCAAAATCGAGTCCAAAGAGTCGGTTACAAACAAACAAACTCACAAGCATACAGGTGAAGCTAATAAAAGCGTGTTAATAATTTTAAATTGCTATTCACTTGTTTATTTCTGTTTGATTGTTTCAAATATAAAAATAAGAAATTAAATTTGAAGTTGCTGCAATCATTGACATAATACATCAATCAAACGGTAATTGTCACTTAAAATCATTTATATATGCCATGAATCTTACCATTGTTGTTTATTACTAAATCAAAGCTAACGTTTTTTGTTATTCAGCATGACGAACACGATTGTCATATGGAAATAATAAAAAATCTAACCTGTCTAAGATATTGCTTTCAAACCTATGTAAATATTTTATAATGGCAGTTTGACGTAGTTTTCCACAAAACTCCAAAACACCATAAATATACTGTACTCGACGAACGTTTCGCCAAGCAAGTTGGTATCATCTGGAGATGATTAAAACTAACCTTATGCTAACAATGTATCCTATTTATACCTAAACTATTACTCACTAACCAATAAAGCGGGCTATTTAGGATTGGCCCTCTGTCACTATTCATACTATTTTCTGTGTGATTTCTAAGCTTTCAAATGCATCCAGCTGTCTAGTATTTGTTACGTTCCTATTTAATCTTAAATTATTGCTAATATCGATTTTATGGTTGTTCTCAAACGCATATTGGACAACAACTAAAAGATTTAATTGTTTAAATAATGAAATAGAAAACTGTCTGAAGCAGGAACAAAGAAATACATAGACATTCGTAAATTTAGAGGGGAAATAATCAACAATATAATACTAAATGATAGTGACGACATAACAACAAATTTTGTAAATAATAGGTATATGTGTTCAATGTTATGATATACAAATATACATTAAACAGAAATATAAAATCTGGTTCAAATTTTTTTAGGTTGATACTCAATTGTTTTCCTTTTCCTTTTTACAAATTTCATATAAGCAATTTTTTGTAAATTAAAAATAGACGGTAAAACTGGGATGGGAGCTTTCGTATGAAAACCCTGTACACATTAAATAGTCAGCTCAATATTGCAAGCTAACAAACTTGCCAGTGTATCTTTTGCCAATTTTTATTGTCGAAATAACAAATTAAAGTTAGTAGTATCTGTAACTATTTATTTGTGGCATTTTATATGTCCTCACAAATTTTTTGGATATTAAGCCACTGTCCTCTAAATTATTTAAAAAGTTTGTTAAATGAACCTCTGCGCCAAAAGGATTAGTCAAAAGTTTTTTTGAAAAGATGATTTTGCCTATCCAAAAATTATCAGACCTAAAAATATTAACCTGAAAATGAAACAAAATGTCAAATATTTTAAATGTTTAAAAGTTGACGTTTCGGAATGCTCTCCAAAGCCTTTCTCAAAACTAACGACACATTTCTTTGTTAATAGATAATAATAATAGTAGTTTCCTTCTTGTATTATTATTTTCGTTTTCCAAAATGTTTGCAGAATACTAATATGGTTGTTACTCTACGCAATTTCAAATATTTTTGACTTTTCAAATTCTTCTTTCCTAGCATAGTTCTTGTGTTTCAGCGAGCCGCGCATTGAAAGGTCAAGATGATTCATCGATATAATATTTACCGTACTCATATGGAATACTACATAATTTTTTTTGATTTTACATTGTCATTTACCGGTTTAGAGTTCAATAATATAGATCTTATCGTATTGTTGGTCTTAAAAACCGTCCGCACAGAAAAAAATATTTCCAGTTTTACGTAATTTGTCAGATGGAATATATATATAATATAGAATTACCGCTGTAGAATGAATCTCGTATTTGTGGTATGTTTATACTACTTTGAATAAAATCTAATGTAATCCAAGTTTCAGCGTTTAAGCAAATAGCCGGGAAAACAATTGTTTAAAAAGATATATGTTATATTTATCTGTGATAAGTTTTGTAAAAGTTAGTAAATAATAATTAGCAATGAATTGTCAGCGTTATTACTTTTCATTTCACTCTATACTTTGAATATTGGAAATATCTTTATCAACAGAATTCTCAGGATATTGTTTATTTATTAAAACAATTTTAATAAATTGCTTTTCAATTATTAAAGTGTCATTTTTTAATGATATTATTTTGACTCTATTATACCGACATTTTAGAACACCTTCTTTAATGCCAATGTGTTGATTAGAATTGAAATTTAAATATCTATTGGTATGAATCTGTTTTCTATAAACTCTGGGACTTAATGTCTCCATCATAAAATAGGTTTATAAGATAAATTATAAATATAATTTTTCCCAAAATTCTCCATAAAAATATTATTTAAAATGGGAGATAATGAAGAACCCATGGCCGTACCGAATTCTTGCTGATAAAAATCGTTTTCTAATAATTGAAAGGAGGTTGTTTCAATGCAAAGAGTAAGTAATTCCGTTATAGTTTCTAATCTTTGTAATTTATTTTTAATTATAGTTAACGTTTTATCTAACCAACATTCTGTTTTTAACATCTATGAGACAGTGGCTTAATAGTCAAAGATGGTAAGTGAAATAATTAAAGATAAATTTTGGCTTTGTTGTACTATCAGGATAGTGACTTCCTCTACGAATAATTTAAAACTTAAAGAATATGTACAAACAAATGTTTGTCTTTTTGATTTTGAATCATCTAAATTTTAAAATATAGTTGCAAATAAAAATTTATTGAGAAGTAATTATGGCTCACCCTGCATTATAAAAATTTACAAATATCTACTACGGCCAGCTTATCATTTGCAACATATTATATTAGTAATGTTTACTAAAGCTCAAATTAAAACTAATTTCGACCAATGTTATACCACAGTAGATAGTAACTTTTATAAAAAAGTTGAAACTTTCACTTCACAAAAATTAATCACAAAACTACACGATCTCAGGTTTAACCACTCACGGTATAAGAAATTTATTACTCACGCTGAGAAATTTCATGTTGATGTGTAAAAATGCTGGTGCACAGTTCCAGAGAGAGTGTATGCATTCTTAAGGGGATCCTGCTTGTTATATATCTACAGCTTCTTGTGCTCTCCTTTCTCCATACACGCCTTTTTAATCCCTTCTGCTGCAATTTATCCCATTGTTTTCGGCGATTCCGATAGCTACTTATCTTATTTACATTAGGTCAAGTTTTTTTCTGTCAAAACCGATCAAATTCTAAAATTAGTAAAAGTCTATTATAGACGATACATTTCTTGCATGGAAGATGTAATCAAGATAGCAGTCAGTTATGAAGGGAGACTGTTATTTGTAATAGACAGGATTTTATTATTAAAAATTGATAGTATGAGAGAACTTATTCTCTTTTAAGTTATGTTAGTGTACATTGTCACTTTCAATAGTCATTTTTAACAGAAATGTTAAATGACTAAAATTTTTAAATTTGAGGAGATAAAATACCCCTTTATATCATTTCTCTCAATTTCATGGTGTGAATTTTTTTAGGAGATACGATTAATATTGTATAATATTTTTGAACAACGTAAGATTACTGAATGTTGTAATAATATGATGCATTGCTTTAGATAAAAGCATATATCCGGGAAAATAATTTAATTAATTGATTAAAAATTATAAATTTAAATGTGATATGGAACAAACAGCATATGGGCGAAAATACGGTAACGGGAATACTTGGAATTATTTTCTAAAGAAAAAAAAGTATTTAAATAATGATGCACTATTAATATTTCATTCAGTAGAGTCTCTTCTTTACATTTCTGATGTGGGCACGAAAGATGTTCGTTGCAATATTTTTTTATAGGAAAGAATGCCACTTAACAACAACCAATTTGTCCATTCTGTGACGGTTTCGATTATGAGACTGTTGATAGATTAAGTTCATTGAAGGCGATATTATTGCAATTCTATGTCAAGTAGGCCCAACATTTTGAAGAAAATGCTTTAAAACTTATATAGAAGTACTCATTTACATCAAATGTTAATAAATTCCTTCGAGTCTTCAAAAAAATTAATTTTTGATAATTATTTTTTAGCTAGGAAGGATAATTCTTCAAAGGTTATCTCTCAAATTATATATTTCTTATCAATTATTATTTATATGATGTACCTAAACAAAAACATGCAGCATTTGCAACACTTATTTAAAAGAATCTAGCATTTTTCAGTGTCACGGATAGAACCAAGAATATCACGGAATGGACACTAACATCATGGAATGGACACTGATATCACACAACAACAAATCCTGTGAAGTAATTCAGGTCTTAATTATTTGAAATAAAATTATTAAGAAATTAAATGCATAAATGATATAATAATTTTAAATGAAAAACATGTATTGAAATACTACAAAACAAAATAACAAATAATTTTCTTATTCAAAACAAAATAACATATATAAAATATTTCAAATATAAAACAAAATACTTTATAGTAAATGGGGGAGTGTACAGAGTGATTATATTATATTGGTACTTATTTGCCCCTATATGGTACCATCTCTGGACAACTGTAAATGCCTCGGGCATTTAAAATAAGCGGAGGTGCTATTTTTTGAATAACCTCTGTTTCATCGTACCAAATTTGGTCAGGCAATTCGGGCCATTTCCATTTAGTGGCACCGCTCATTGCCATTACATTCACTTCATAGTTTTTCCCTAGTACGTTTTTCACAATGCCAGGAAAATATTCTTCTTCATATTTGATGATAACATAATCCCCAACAATAATTTGTGATGCAGCGCTAATCTCAACCAAGGAAGGCAGGCCATCTGTCTGTGAATTTTCGGCATCTACGTAAGCAATGTTAAGGAAAATAGCGATTAAATAATAACGTAAATTATTTCTAAAATAAAGTGAATGTGTAAAAAGGAAAACACAGCAAAAAATACAAATTAAATTTGACATAGTATAAAGGATACGAATTTTTGAGTTACTACAGTCAAATACAATGACACCCTTCCCAAGAGAATGGTGCCTACACACTTCGTCATAACTGCAATTGAAGCATGTACGTTTTCGGATATACAGTTGATCCTGCCCAACTTGCCAAGTAATTTGATGAGCTTTTGTTATGTTTTTAATTTTTGGAACATCGGCTGGTATTTTTCCTTTAATTTCTTCTATTTCATTTTCTTTAACTAACACAACTTTAATTTTACTTTGACTTAAGCTGTTTACTAGTACTTCTGCGGTATGAATATCATTCCCCTGATAAACTAAGGAATCAGCACTCCTCTTGATTGTTGCTCCAACTCCATCCATCGGTCCTTTTCCATGACCGCTCTCACTCCAATTCCAGCTTACATATTTCAATTTCTTAAAAAATTTTGAAACCAAATTACGACATAAAAATATGTTGAATCTGTTCCGATATTGAGAACTAGGGCTATCTGAGAAAAAAGTTTATTATTTCGGTATCAGCGTACCTATTGGAAAAAGTATTTAAAATGGGGCACATGTGACCCCACACTGCATGTGCCTGATGGTCTAAATTATTTGACACGGTAGCAAATGATTGCATTTCTACTTCAGAGGTTGATTCGGTTTCTATAGATGTATATAAAACACCGGTATGTATAGAAACTTGTCTTTTGTTGGCTCCAAAATGCATTGTTTGAACCTCTGTGGAGTACTTTCCAACATAATTTTCTGCAAAGTCCATCTGTATATTTAGTTCTTTTAACCCGCTATTTTTTCTTTTCAGTCGTAGAGTACTTAATTGATGATACACCAGTGACATGTGTTGTTCAAAAATAGCTTTCTGTGTAAAAAACTCTGTTACCAGATCCTTCAGGGTACAAGAAATTTTAATTTTATCTAATATCTTGAATATATGAATTTTATCAGCAATTTTTCTTTCTTTTTTGGAATTTTCCCATTGATAGTAATCGACTATTTCAGTTTCTTTTTCGTTTAATGATACTTCCAGATTTTTTGTCTTGCTTATTGTTTCTGCATCTGTTGTTTGTATAATTTTTAAACCATGTAACTTACTTACAAGGAACTTAAAAATTTTCACATTTAATACATGCACAGGTTTCCCTATCAATAGCTGTTGGATGAACTACCCAAAATGGCTTACATTGACGAAACTTTGCATAACTGATGTCAATATTAGGGTTTTGGGTTTTAAATTTTTCATGGCAAACTTTAACAGAAAATAAAAGTAACCTTTTTTGTTTTTCATCGTTATTTTTTTGTTTTACGACATCTCTTTTCCCAGGACACATTTTACTTATGGAGTCGTCCTCGAAAAATTCCCTGATTTTGTCAATTTCTGAATTTTTTATGGAATCTTCCCTTTTTTTCCTTTCATATTCTGTCAAAGGCTTTTTCAAAGTGGATGCTTTCGAGACCATCTTGGGACTTATCAGTTCTTTTCTCATATTTACTAAGTTATATTTTTTTATATTATCGGTTGATATCAATTTCTCGACAATTTGTTTCTCTTTCAAATTAAATGATTGTTTTTTTTTAATTATAGCTTCAGTCACTGTTTCACCAAAAATTAATTTTTTTTTAATATCGTTATCAACTATTTTACCCTTTAAAAATTGGTTTACTTTAGTTCTCGGTGAAGGTGAATTTATGATTTCATTTGCTTCATTTACGGTTCTGTATTCTTCTCGTTTTTTCATCCTTTGAATTTTTTTTTGCAAAATTTTTTTTCTCTTTGAAGTTTATTGATTACTTCTTTTGCTTTGCACAAGTCTCTGAAAGTTTTCTGCCGATTCGTCTTCATCCTTTTTCTTCCGCGGTCACTCTTAGTTGATGACGATTGATTTGATAACAAAGAATTGCTTGTAGTAGGATCATTATGGTTATTTATTTCATCATCTGAAGATTCAGGAGGGGTGTTTGACGTAACTTTTTTTGCCATTGCTGTTCTCTTTCTGTAATCTCTTTTAGTCACTTTCCATTTTCTCCTTTGTATTCGTTTTTCTCGTTCCGACATATCATGAACTGATTTGATGAGCCCTTCTTCTTTTTTCTTTCTTTTTCTAGCTCTATCCTTTTCCTTTATTTTTTTTCTCTTTCTTCATGGCTTAACTTCTCCCTGTACTTTTTATTCCTAGCATTAGCTGCCTTCCTTAGTTCAATATATTTAGTGTTTTTCGGAATCTGTCCTGTAATGGTAATTTTTTTATTTTTTTTTTGTTTGGTCGAATTTGTTTCTACTTTTCCATCGGAAATGGCTATTTTCCTTTCAATGTTTTGTTTCTCCTCAGTTTTATCTAGCACTGCTTTTTCTTTAACTTCTCTTGGTGTAGGCTCTCTTATTTCTAATACTTCATATTTAGTTTGAACTTCTATAGTTTGGGGTGTATTTCGAACTTCTGTTGCATCATTCTTTCTTAGACTTTCCATTTTCTTTAATTGCTTTCCCTTTACACGACTCTCTTTTGCAACTCGATTTCTTTCATATGCTTCTTCCCTAGCTTTTTTTTAATTTTTTTTACAAACTCTTCCTTTCTTTCCATATTCATTTTAAGTATTAAAATTTCTTTATGTATATTTTATTAACATAAAATTAAATCTACAACAAAACAAAACCCTATCTGTGATGAATATTATGATTTTCTCTATTTTATTAAATCTTAAATTGAATTAATTAGTTGAAAATATTTAAAACAGTTAATGACAATATTGAGTGAAAGGTGAACGTGAACACGGAATTGTTAATTAAATATTATGAAATAAATATAACGTCCATTCCGTGACAATCCAGTCCGGTCGGTGACGGTTTAGAACTTTCTGAAATGTCACGGATCGGACCGTCACGGATCGGACAAATCGAGAGAAATATTTTTCCCTCGTAAAATGTAACATCATTAATTTGACAATTTTTAGGTTAATAGTTTCTGTGCTTCTGACTGTTAACTATTACATTTAATTTAGATCAATATATTGATTATTGGTAATTATTAAGCACGTCACAGATAGGACAGGTAATTTATACTACATACACGTTTTCCACGTTTCATTAATTAATTAAAAAAATGGGTTAAGAATAATATTAACTTACCCTGGTTTTCACTAAACTGCACACTTCATGGAAGCTCAAATCACAAAGAACGGCTACAGTGGCGACTTCTGGTGTAAGATATTTGAGATTATCTTGTCTGTCGCGGATCGGACAAGATATTGTGGCCCCGACTCTCCCGCCGAAAAATTTTGTTGATATTATTATGTTTATCGCTTAAAGTATATTTTTTAGGTAACTTTATAAATTGGTTAGGTATAAAATGTCGAGGGGTAATGCCAATTATTATTTTTCTCTTAGAAAAGTACACTTCTTTAATGAAATTTGCTTTGGCGACATGTCACGGATCGGACATTTTGATGCTTCAATAAGAGTTTTTTTATGGATTTTTTTATTAAAGGGCAGATTTTTATATAAAATTTAGGGACAAACGATATACTTTCATCAATAATCACTTTTTTTAATTATATAAGTCAATTACAAAACGAAAACTTCATGGCGACCTTACTATTCCCGTTACCGTATTTTCACCCATATGAGAAATAGACTACAGAGGTCTAAAATGGTTCTTGTCGCACCATTTGGTCATTGTGGAGATCCTCTTGTAATTGGTATCAAGATAATATCGTAACGGGTAAATAATGGTATTATAGTATACCAAGGGACTGAACAGCATCTTCTAATCTCGAATGTGAAACTTTATAATAATCATACGAGGCATTAATTTCCTCGTATACACGCTACTTTATGCATTTCCGGTCCTGCATTTTAAAATAAAAACTAGTTTTATAAAAAAAATATAAATATTTAAGTATCTCTTACGTCAAAAATAGAAAGCTTTTCAAAACATTATGGAATTTCTGTTAGTAACTAAGGTAATGGTGTAAATAAGGTTAACCATTTTGAAATTAATATAATTTTATTGTGCCTAATCTTTGATTTAAATGTGGAATAAATAAATATGAATAATTTGAACATTTTATCCCTCCTGAAATTGAAGAAGTGGTCACACTCAAGTTACTGCCAGTGAAGAAAAATTTATAAGAAAACAATATGAGTACTTCAGTAAGTGATAACTGATAACCAGAAAAAAATACACAAACACATGAACATGTGCTACTATCTTCAGGAAAGATCAAAACAGGTTAAAGCTTCTACTCTTGGCAAAATAATTAATACCGAAGGCGATGTTGGTTGTTAGAAATATTATTGACTTAAATAATTTTATGAAATGAATAGCTTTCCTTAAATTGAAAAATGACGGCTACAAGAACAAAATGTCAAAAATACTTACAATAGAACAAATTAATCAATTCCTAACCAAAGCTCCAGATGGCGAAATTTTGATAAAGTAATAAATTTATTATTCATATAGTGTACAAAAACGTCTGAATACTGTGTATTAATTTCTTGTAAAGACATACATTTATTTCTTGTACAATTCTACAAATCCAACATAGCATAGTTTTCTGAGTTTTTAACAATGAACGTATTGTCAATTCTAGTTTTAATGTTTCTTATTTTAAATAATATTGACAGACCCAAATTCTCAACACCTTTGATGGACAAATTCAACAATTCATCTTCTCTTCATGCTCACACAATATCTAAGATAAACGCAACCTATAATATAAAATTGGTAACTACTTAATAGTTTTTTTATAATAATCCTATGACAAGTGTCCTAAAAATTGACTTTGATCTGTAGACGATGAGCTGGTATTTGGAATAGATGGTTCTTTATCTGAGACATTTTTTTCATTTCTGCTATTCCCTTTTAAAATTCTTCACTGAGTATTTCCACACGTGCGTTAATATCATTAACTGATAACTTTTTTTCGACGGCATTTTTGTGTTAAATATCTGCCACTTTATTTTTTAAAACAATAATAATAATGCAAGTTCTTTTCGAAACTGCATTTTATATTAAAGTGTAAACTTTACTATACAAAAATTAACATTTCTATACGGAGCATCATCAGAATGTTTAGCCTTCATGCAACACCATTTACTCTCTTTTTGAAAACTTTTAAATAATTTAATGTGTAGCGATTTAGTTCTACACAATAGTCATAACATTGTTATTAAATAAATTTTTAGAAAACTCTGAAACTCATCAATCTTATTTATTTAAAAGGAACTGGCTGACGTAAAAAAATGTTTTTCATATTTTTTGAGCTGTGACGTAATTTTTTCTTTTTTTAATTACTAACCTTCGGTTTTATAATAAAAATAAATTCCTTATTATTTTCTGAGCACAATGGTACTCAATTTTACTGGTTTCCTAAAGTATCGAATTCGTATCGAAATGGAAAATGTCAGCCCCGTAAAGTCAATCCTGTAAAAACAATATTTTGTGATACCTTCTTACAGTTCTAAAATATTTGTAAAATATTTAATGTGCTTTAATATGTCTAACCGTTAGATATTTTAAAAAAATTCAATCATAGCTATACATTAACAGTTTGAGTTAGGGGGTAAGAACACCTCTTCCCCTCAATTTGTTTTATCGCTACGTCTATGCCCATTAATTTTTTTGCTTTAATGTACAAAACATTTTAAAACATTTTATTGCTTCGTCTTTAAGTAAAAAAATACATATCATCCAAGCTGCATCATCTTAAATTGGTAAATATATTAACAGATTTTTTTATCTCTTCAACGGTTTGAGTTTTTTTATTATAAATTGGCATGTGTTTATTAACAATACTTATTAATATAGTGTTGATATCCTAACTATATGACAAATACTGAAACTAATCCCCAAACCATTCACTGAGTGAAATTATATGTAAACTCGTGTCTGTAAAATACCATAACCAAATTGTGTTCTTATCTTTGCTTCATACGAGTACTTTAACTATTTGACGTATGTAATTAATTCAAACAATATACAAGTAAAAATTTAGTTTTATATTATGTATCTAATAATTATGCTATTTGTAAAAAACAAAACAAATTTGAAAGTTAAGTTTGTTTCTTCTCGCTTTATGGTATATTTATTTCTTTTCAATTTAGTTTAATTATATTATCTCTTTATAATGTAACGAAGTGATTTTTCCGTTAATGATCTTCTATTGTAATAAGACCGGTTGGGTTCTTCTTTAAATTTGGTATACCCTGTATACGATAACTTGTATTAATGTTATTTTTAAACTGCTTTGAACAAAAGGTCAATTGTTTTATTAGTCAAATACTTCGAATAATAATTAATCCTCGAAGGTAATTCGTTCAAACCGGTATTTGTTGAATACCTTCTGTGAGTGGGTCTTCCTGAAACATCAAATTTAATCGTATACCTGAATCCCTTAAGGAACAGAATTCTTATATACATATTTAAAAGTAGTAAATTAAATAAAGATGAAATCAAAATGCACAGACAATATGTAGTGGTAGTGAACTCACAGATAAAATAGTAGCAATTTTGTCTTCCGCATATATCAGCTAATAGTAATCATTATAAAATAAATATAGAAACTCAAATAAGTAGATAGGTGTTATCTCAGGAATATGCCATACATCGTGCCTGTGTCTCCTGTCTGTGTCATAAACAAACGGAGAGTTTATCTTTTTTTATAGACCATAGTTTCGCCATTTTTTGGCGAGAAACTTGCTAACCATTTTAACAAAACTCTCGTCAAATTTCTGGTTGTACTTTGGCCAACATTACCAATTAAAGTTGCGAATCTGCTAAAAATGTTTGTTAGTACCATTTTAGTCATATTCCGGCTTATTTCTATATAGTATCATTACCGAAATTATATGCCAAGTTGCCGTCATGTTTTCTATTAAACAAAAACAACCCGAACGGCGGCCACTATGTTGATTTTGTTAAATTTACCTCTAAAATAACGTTTTAAATTTACTAGTTCGATATTTTAATCAGTTTTGATAACCCTACTATTGATTGCGCTCTTTGAAATTCCAAATGTATAGTACTAATATATATCGAATTAATTTAATTATACTTAAAACATAAGTATTTCATGGACCCTCTTTGTTTCTATGAGTATTTAATGTAAGTTTATAGAAATAATGCCTGCGGTAATAGATTTGACCCTCCCTCTTGTTCATTGTTCATTGACCAAAAACTGTTTATTATATTATAAGTATGATGTATGTCTATTTTATTTGGCAAACAACCTTTAAAACTAAAACATAGCCACACTTGAATAAGTAATATTTGAGACGATTTTATAGCTAAATAATTTCCATAAAGAGCAAAACTGCAGATTATACTTTCGTCATAAAACTAGCTAGAATTAAAACAGCCATAATAATCAAAAAGAAAGCCACTGTAGGCTAGTGATCATTTGGCTCCAGTTACGTTTCGATGCCCAGAATATTATTCTCTATTTTGACCACCATTAGATCTTTAAAATCTAATAATTCGGTTTTATAATAGCCACAATAACCAAACAGTCAATCTTTCTAGCAACTGTAACATCATATCCAAACTACAACTTCTTGTGCTGCTTGGGTTGTGCATACAAGTTCAGCAGCATTCAAGACAACTGGCCGGCCAGAGGAGCCCAGAGAAACAACAATGTTAAAGGCAAGAGACATTAGAGCACAATCGTATTATAATTGCATATTTTTACATTTTTATCAAACAGTCCTATGGTTTTACAACAAATTTAATAAAAAAAAACAGTCCACTATACACCGCAAAATTCATCACAGGATAAAGCTAAGCATTAACCCAACTAGCCAATCAAAGAGTCCTAAAATATTGCAATTATTTTTGCATTGTCAGTAATTGTTTAACCAATTATTTAACTAAAATTTCAAACACAAAATTTTCACATTTTCAATATCTTACTGTTATCTTAATAAAACAATTAGAAGCAACAGACAAAATAGGACTAATTTTCTTAAAAAGTTAATATAACATAAACAAATAACTTCTAACATCGTTGAAAGGTCAATCTCATGTGAGATGTTTATGTTGGAAATGAAAAGAGAGGTATATTTCTCACAAAATTCTAAATTCACGAAACCGGTGGTATTTTGTGAGAAATAGACCTCTCTTTTTATTTCCAGTAACTTACAACAGTTGTTCAAAGTGAACACCATACAAAGTTAAATTATTTTCTCAGAAATGGCAAGCTTAAATTTAAAAGAAAAAAGATACAAAAATTTACAAAAAAAAATCATCGAAAAACTGCCGTAATATTTGCCTGCATGAAAAAAAGTGTAAAGCAATAAAATATTTAAAAATGTTTTGTGCATTAAAGAAAAAATTCAAGGGCATAGGAGTAGCAATAAAAAGTTTGAGGGAAGAGGGGGTTTTACCCTCCTAATACAATGTAGAGCTGGAGCTGATATTTTTCTAAAACATCAGTTAGACATTTTAAAGCACACCAAATATTTTAGAATTGGTAGAAGATATTGCAAAATATTGTTTTTTTACAGGGTCGACTTTGAAGGAATATAGCTCCTCGAGGTTGAATTTTATACAAAGGTAAATAGGTTTATATCAATCTGTTCCATCCTCAGAACCTGCTGCTAACATTTTGACATACCTTTTAGAAACACCCTGTTATACATTCACAAACGTATTGATAGAATGTAAATATATATATATATATATATATATATATATATATATATATATATATATATATATATATATATATATATATATATATATATATATATATATATATAGATATTAAATTCGTTTTCCGGGTACACATATATAGATATATATATATATATATATATATATATATATATATATATATATATATATATATATATGATATATATATATTTATATATATATATATATATGTATATATATATATATATATATATATAGTATATATATATATATATATATATATATACAGGGTGTCCCAACCAAAAGTAGGCACCCTGAATAATGAATAACTTTGGAGATAAAATTTTTTGAAAAATTGGTGAAACACGTCGACCTTGTTTCCAAGTGGGACATATTTTAATGGAATACTTGTATACCTATCATCATCTCTCTACCCTACACGGCCACCCCCTCCAAAAAATTCAAATGGCAAAGGGGTCGAGAGTGGTACATCTTTTGAAAGGTCTTTCAACTCTCTACATAATTTTGTAATTTTTAAACTTTTATCGATTCGTTCCTGAGAAATAATTGTTTCATTATTTTAGGTTCGGGAAATAAAAATAAAAAGAAGCAGTTTAAATTATCGTATGTATTGTTCAAATGACCCTCACCGACTTCCATACAGTAGTATAATCTGTCTTGAAATTCTGTACGAACATTTCTAAACACATCTGGAGAATAAATGGCATTCTCGAACAATTCTTTCACGTAACTCTTCCAGAGATGCTGGTTTTGTTGCAAATACCTTCGATTTCAAATATCCGTACAGAAAGAAATCCAAGGGAGTTAAATCAGGTGACCTAGCAGGCCACTCAACAGAACCTCTTCCTCCAATCCATCGCTCAAGAAACCGATTATCCAAAAATTGACGGACTGCTATAGCAAAAATGTGGGGGTGCCCCATCCTGTTGAAAAAATAGTTCGCCCTCTAAAAGATTATCGTCTTCTTCGAGGATTTGGGTAATCATTGGATCGATGTTATTTTCTAACAGGTCGAGGTACCTTTCGCCGTTTAAATTGTCAGGAATAAAAAACAGCCAGACAATGTGATCTCCTAAGATGCCAGCCCAAACATTTAACTTCTGAGGCCTTTGGGTATGAGTTTCCATGAACAAATGTGGATTGGTTTCACTTCAATACCTACAAATGTGCATGTTTACCCCATTTAACTGAAATGTCGATTTTTCAGAAAAACATGTATTGTACAGTAGATTGGCATTACCGTTTAATTGTTCACTAAAAAATCTCACAGAATTCAAGCCGACGATCGGAATCATCTTCATTTAATTCGTGTACCAATTTAAATGTATGTGGATGAAATTTGTGGGCCTTTACAATTCGATGAACACTGCTTCGTATACACCGGAAGCCTCAGCTACTTTCCTGATCGATTGAGTATTATCCATCTGCAAATGAACCAGAACTGCCACTTCGACTGCTTCATTCCTAATCGGTCGTTGAGGTTCATGCTTTTTGTTTCCTATAGAACCTGTTTCCATAAATTTTGTCAATGATTGTAAAACATACTGAGAGTCAACCCCTCTATCTGGGTGATTTCTATTGAATATGCGTTCCGTAGCTCTAGTACAATTATCGGTTTTAAAATAAATGCTGACAATTTCGATAGGTACTCTCCTGAAAGGTATAAACAATTTTGAGAACTCACTCTGGTAAAATGTGTTTTTTGTCGTGTTGATTTGAGAGCACTAAAAAATGTAGTTTTCTTTATAAATTGCAATACCCAGTGCCGTGTATTTTAGATTTTTCAAACGATTTCGATTGTGTGTAATCATCAAAAATAAAATTATTTTCCTTAAGAACGAATCGATAAAAGTTTAAAAAAAATACACAGTTATGTAGGGAATTGAAAGACCTTTCAAAAGATGCATCACTTGACTCCCCTTGCCATTTGAATTTTTTTGAGGGGTGATCGTGTAGGGTAGAGGGATGATGATAGGTATACAAGTATTACATTAAAATATGTCACCCTTGGAAAAAAGGACGACGTGCTTCACCAATTTTTCAAAAAAAATTTTATATCCAAAGTTATTCAGGGGTACCTACTTTTGGTTGGGACGCCCTGTATATATATATATATATATATATATATGTATGTATGTATATATATATATATATATATATATATATATATATATATATATATATATATATATATATATATATATATATATATATATATATATATATATATATATATATATATATATATATATATATATATATATATATGTATATATGTATATATATAAATAATTTAAGTAAAAAAGATTTGATACCATTTACATTTACATATACATATATTCGTTATACATGAAAATAAATTAAGTAATAAATTTTTATACTGTTATTATTACTATACATATATGTTTTATAGATACATCAAACCAATTAAATGGTTTTCTAAAATTTATTAATAATTTACACTCTAATATAAAATTATCCAGAAACCGTCATTAATTTCTTGAGTTACTAAAATTAAAAATTCAAACGATTTTTCTATTTATCATAAGCCCTCTCATACAGATATTATACGTAATAGATCAACACACCCTGTGAAACATAAACACGCTGCCTGTCAGTATGATAAACAGACTAATTAATATCCATTTACGCTAGGAAAATTACAGTAAGGTATTAAATGTTATAAAACATACAGCAGTTAATAGTCGTTTAAAAGTAAATCTGTTTGAAAATTTACTTAATAAGGAAAATTATAAAACCGCAATAGAACAAGTGTATCCAAAATGTAAAATACTAAACTTTAATTTACTTTTTTTCACTTAAGGGAAAATGTTATGACAAATAAAAAGTAATATTTGTTTGTATTATAACCTATAACTAAAAAACATGAAATAAAAATTAATAAAGATTATAATTATATACAGAGCAAACAATACTGAATAGAAGATAGACGTAAAATTTATAAGCTTACATTGTATATAAGCATTAAAATGTTGGACAGGCAGAGAGAACTCCCAGAAATAGATTTGTAAACCATAACAGAAATTATGTCAATAATAATCAAGACAAATATAGGTTAATCAGTCAATCACTAGCAGCAATTTAACTTCGTATGCTTCATCAGAGTAATTTTACAAAAGAGCTATCGTTTATAAGTTTAGTGTTACTAGTAGGTCAGATGGATACATCATAGGTTTTTTTTAGATGATTAAAAAAAACTCAGTTTTTCCATCGGCATTTAATAGGTTTTCCTTATTCCTCCCCAGCCAATAATTCCCGTATTGTAGTATGAATTCAACAAGAGCGTGATAAAGAAAGTTTAATTGAGGAAACTGAAAGGAAATTATGGAAACTGTAAAACTTAGAAATCATGCCTCTAGTCTGTTAACAATAGACCTCACGTGAACATTCCATCTTAAAAAAGAATCAAGATAGATATCTAAATATTTTATTGAAGAGACAAAATATGTTTTTATATTTTTCAATGTTGTATTGTCACAATCAGGTAAGTATTTCTCATATAACGTGAAGAGTAAAGTTTTAGTTTTTGTTTAATTCATTATTGGTTCGTTAGTTTTTCAATAGTTTTTGCTGTCTTTATTACTTCAGACTAAGAATTTTCAACATACACAACAGCAGTGTCGTCGGTAAAGGATAACAAAGTTCCAAATCAATTTAGGGTAAGCAATTCGTTGATGTATATGTATGGCGATTGTGATTAACCGGGTATTGTACAGAATCAGGAGAATACGTGCAACAGGATTATGGTACACCCCCTTTTCTCTTCTAGTTTTGAAGATAATTGGTTGAAATTTGGGATATCCTATATACATAATAAGCGGCACTTTTTGACATACAAGTAATTTTTTTTTCACTTCTGGTTTCGCCGGAAGTGACACTAACTTTCGATTTTTAAATGGAAGACTCTGTACCTTATTGCATTTTTTGAGTTCTGCATAGTTTTCTGAATCCAACAATACCAAATAAGTGACATTTCAAACGTCTGTATTTTTTTATAATATAGTTCCGATTTATTCTAAATGACCCATGTAATGCTAGAAAAATCGAAATCCCGTCAAAAATACTAAATTACGTGATTTATGAGCAAATAAAGTTCATCAAAATGGTTTTTGGGGAAAAACTAAATTTTTTTTAAGTGGAACAATATTGGTACAGTGGTACCATTTATTAGTACTATTAGAAGGGAATTTATTCATATGTCGTATTGAAATGTGCGATAAATACAAACAAAATTACAACTAAAAGTAAATAAGAAAGTACAATTTTGTTCTAATTCGAAATTACGTTTTCTCCGAATCTCCGTTGAAGGTAATCAATTACTATCTTTGAGTTATGGGGAGGAGCGCCATCTTGTTGGAAATACATTCCCTGTCGCAAATGGAAAGGTAATTCAGCTAATCTGTCCTCAATTTAATTTTCCAGAAATCACAAGTATCTGGCACCAGTCAGGGATCCTTAAAATATTATTGGACCAATGAATCTACTACTGATTATTCCAAGCCAAACATTGAAACCGAACCGCACTTGAAAGTAACCCTCCCGTAATAAATTTTGATTTTCTTGTGACCAATATTTTGTATTTTGTCGGTTAAATAATCCCAAATTTGTAAACCTAGACTTGTCCGAAAATAAAATCATTCCCAAAAAATCATTGTTTGGCTGCACGTTATTCTGCAAAATTCAATTTCAATATTCCATCCTACGTTCATAATCATTTTCGTACAAGCGTTGGTACAATTGGTATTTAAAAGATTTATAGTGGTATTTGTGAAAATTCGGTTTACTGTTTGGTAACTGATTTCCAATTTAAACCCAATTTGCCTTAAAGAAACAGTCTTATCAACTTCTACTCAAGCCAAGACATTAATTTCCGTTCCTTCGTCAAGAATGAAATTTTCTTCGGGATCGTTTATGGACTCACTTCGGAATTGTTTTTCAAGACGATTAAAATAATTTCTCGCTGGACATTGTTTATCCTGATAAACAATGTCCGTTCGGCATAACGGTGTGTAGCCGCAACGGCATTTTTTCTACATTCCCCATAAATAATTAACATGTCCACTTTTTCATCTCTTGTATAAATTTGCGTCATTTTGAACACAATTAACAAGAGTTTTAAACAATTTTCAAAGACACAATAAAAACACCGGTAAACCAACAAATGTTTGACAACCTAAATATTTCATTGTTTTCAAAGCCACCTTAGTTACTTCTTAATATTTAATTAGAACAAAATTGTATTTTCTTATAGTTTAACTAAGATATTCGACGTTTAATAACTCAAAAACGGTATAAGGTAGGAGTAACATATAGTATATTTTCTTCTTAAATCTGCACGCTACTGCACTTTTAAAAGCATTTTAACAAAATTCAGTCATAACCACACAACTTTTATTTAAACCTTTTTTTTCTATAGGCAATAATAACGATGGTAAGGGGTGGGTAATTTATAATGAATAACTCTATAGAACTGCTTCAAGAGTTGGATGAGCAAGATTTTTTAAATATGTTAAATTTCTGTGTATAGGCGGCAAATAGGATGAAGACAATCCAAGTTTTTTTCACTATGTACTTTTTTTCTGATGTGACAACTTTTCACAAAAATGGAAATGTCAACAGACATAATTTACATTATCATGCTATGAAAAATCCTAATTTTGTAAGAACTGTGGATTACCAGCATAAATGGTCACTCAATGTTTGGGGAGGTATTATTGGAGACCGTATTTTAGTACCTTATTTCTTTGATAGCAACCTGAATGGAGACAGTTATATTAATTTTTACAAACCGATTTAGAAAAACTTGTAGATGAATTATTACCTTTAGAAGTAATAATAATGCTGTGAATACAACAAGATGGTGCCCCTGCCCACTACAGTGTTCGAGTTAGAGAATATCTCAACAATGTGCTTCCTGACCGATGGATCAGTAGGGAACGTCCCTTAAATTAGCCAGCTAGGTCACCTGACCTTACTAAATTTGATTTCTATTTATGGCGTTATGTTAAAGATCAATTTACCAGATTCATCCTTCTATTAGAGATGATATGAAAAATAGAATAAGAAACGCTTTTCAGAGTATCGACGTTGACACTCTTAAAACAGTCAACAAAGAGTTGAATTGTGTATACAACAATATGGAAGGCACATTGTACACCTTTTATGATAATTTTTGTTAGTTTTCGTTGTATGTTATGAATACCGTTTTTGTTAAATTTTAATGCATTGGACTTTAAAAAATTTACCATTGTTTTTTGTTTTATTGGGCATTTGAAAGAAATTAATAAATTATTTTCACAAAATCCATTATTTCGCGAAAACTATTCATTTTAGGTATGGGGCATATTATATCAAAGTTGCAAATAAATAAAAATTGCAAATTTTTTTATAAAAATATACAACGTATTCCATTTGAAAAGGTTGAGTTTTGGCAGTTTGATTATTTATAAGTTAGCGGTACTTTTATGACCAACCTGTATAAAATACATATTTTCTACATCAGTTAATAGTTAAAGTATGGCATAAACTACTACCATGTCAAAGAAAAATAATTAATCTTCAAGAATAAGTCCAAAATCAGTTTGTATTATGATACCTGCCAACATCAATTTTCTATAAAAAAATTTTTCCTCATTAGCCATCCTAATGGTTTTCGAACAAAGTAAAAAAAATGTGATCAATCCATTTCATAATATATTCTTTCATCTACCACTTTTACGGATCGCCCTGTATAATTGATAGTAATTTAAAAAAATGTTCTTTTTTCTCACAATTTAATTAATATTTTGAACCATGCCTCTGAGACAGAAAAATACACCTTCTTGACTCACCCTGTATAATAAACATAAGTTGTCCTAATACAGCACACTCGGTAATCCGTAGGTTACTGTTTCATCAGTGCTCAGAACGCCATTTATTGTTACTCTTTGCTTTCCGTTTTGTAAATAGCTTTTAAATAAATTAAAATTAATTTTCCTAACTTTTAGGTGTTCTAGTTTATCCAATAAACGCTATGATTCACTGTGTCAAAGGCCTTTGCTAGATCAAAGAAAACACCCAGGCATTCCTTTTTATTATTTATTGCTCGTAAACAATAGATGTCAATTTAGCAATGGCGTTCTGCGTGGATTTATTTTGTTGAAAATTTCCCTCATGTATAAAAATGCCTAAAAGAGACATGCAATGTTTGATAATTTACACTGGAAATTGCACAGTAGGTGTAAATTGTACACTGAAAATTCAACAGCTAAAATTCAACACTGTGAAAATATAACGATGATGACACATTTCGTCGACTTTATATGAAAATCGCATAAGTCCAAATTTTGCATAAAATGGGTTTTGGTGGCATCTGGTAGCGTTTTTCTTAATCTACGGACCGGTTTGTTCAAATTAGGTTTATCTCCAATAGATGGAGATACAAAATGAATTTAGAAAATGGCATATGTACCGACCGTTACCTTGTAACATGAAATCGGCATAAGTCCGCAACTGTCAACGATATTAGTAATCCGTGTGCATGGTCTGCTGTGTTTTAAATTGATTTTTATTGATTATTTCATTTTCGAAAGAAAATAATTCGAGGTAAGTTCTAGAAACTATTTGTTTTCATTAAAATACTTGCAGCTCAATAGAAGACATCATTATTAACACAATTATTGATTTAAAAGTGAAGGAAGGACTTACGCATTTTTCATTTTGTAGAATATAGGATCGCTGCACAGGTTTCGGGAGTTATGCCAATTTTGTTTTTGTCTAATTAACGAAATAAGTGAACAATTTCGGTGTTCATTAATAATTAAGCCTTCCCAATGATAGTTTAGATTATATAATATGTTTTTTAACTAGGAGGAGTAAATATGAAAGTCTCATTTACACTAAAGTCACCAAAATTTGCATTAAAACTTTGGCGGTAAATTTGAATTATTTTTTCATATTTTAGTGTTAACAATTGCACTTCATTCGTTTATGCATCACATAAAATAAATACGCTATATTAACTATATTAAGCTTAGTTGGTATTTTTAGCATTGAAAAGACGAAACAAGTAGTAGAAGATGTTGCAGCTACATGTATTTTCTTGATAAAGATTTCAAAAAGATACGAGTGTGCAAATCCATGTTTGCAAACACATTAGGCCTCCCACTCAGGACAATTTCTTCTTGGATTTCTAAAGAATTAGGAGAAGCCAAAAATTTAAACAAAAATCCGGAGCAAGAAAATCAGGAAAACATTGTAAAGCATGGTCAAAAATAAGGCGTTTCCCGAAGATCTCAACAATTTCTTTCTATGAAAAACAATTTGAAAGCTTTCTTTGATGTACTACCCAAGCTAGAATCGCATTATTGCAGACAATCGTGCAATAAATTGTATTTAGAACCCAACTTCAAATCAAAAACTGAGGTCTACGATCTCTATAAACCAGCTGGTGCACAGAAAAAGACGAAACCGCTCTCAGTTTTTCATCATTTTGTTTTATGTT
This sequence comes from Rhamnusium bicolor, assembly GCA_029963845.1. NCBI lineage: Eukaryota > Metazoa > Arthropoda > Insecta > Coleoptera > Cerambycidae > Rhamnusium > Rhamnusium bicolor. The sequence goes on from JANEYF010000887.1 coordinate 434,655, forward strand.
TGATGACATGAATTTAGCTTTGTCTTCGCCCAATAAGGATGAATACGATGTCTGCGTTGGGTAACGCACAAATAATATTTCTGAAGATGTATATCAAACCCATATAACAAAGAAGGAAGAAGCTCGCAAAGAAAAAGAAACTGACAAAGAATCTAACAGCAGGGTGTTCACTATGGATCTTCAATCAGTGTTATTATGTCCTAAATCAAACGTGTCGGCACTTTATTATAGAACCAAACTTATTGTGCACAATTTTACAATATTCGATTTACACTCCAAGGACGGGTTCTGTTTTGTATGGAACGAAGCAGATGGTGAACTTAACGCAAACTGTTTCAGCACAATTATTTGCAATTTTTTAGTTAAGCATGTAATCCCATCAATTAACGAAGATCGTGTCATAATTTTATACAGTGATGGCTGCAATGCCCAAAATCGGAATGTTACCTTATCAAATGCTCTTTTGAATATATCCATGGAATACAATGTTTCTATTTTTCAAAAGTACCTCGAGAAGGGCCACACGCAGATGGAATGCGACTCAATGCATTCTGTAATTGAAAGAAAAATTAGGAATCGGGAGGTAAACGTCCCTGCAGATTATGTTACTTTGATACAAACAGCTAGAAAACAACCATGTTCATACAATGTTCAGCATCTCCATTTCGAATTTTTCAAAAATTTTGAAAATGTTAAATTTGTAAATTTCATAAGTCCAAGTTACAAAGTTGGAGACAACACAGTAACAGATTTGACGGCGCTCAAATATAGATCTGATGGTACAATCGAGTACAAAATTCGCCACGGGGAAAAAAATTGGACTCCACTGCCTTGCAGGTATAAGAGAAATATTTTTATTCCATTTGAAGAAATTCCGAGTTTATACAGAGGTGCCTTAAAAATTGGAAAGGAGAAATTTGAACACTTAATGTTTTTAAAAAAGACGCTCAATGAGGATTACCACAGTTTTTATGACAACTTGTCACATGAATAATTAAGTAGTGTAAGTAATTTTTCACCTAACCAAATATTATAATTTATAAACATTGTTTACTGTTTCATACTACCTCTATTTTCTAACCACATTTATCTTTGTTAGCATTTAAATTTAAGAATAAAATACTTGTTGCAACTATGAGCTATTACTTATTTTACCGCCTAACTCCAAACATCTTGAAATGAAATATGCATAAGTCCATTATTTTGAGGGAAAAATGCATATTAACATTTTGCTCAATATTTTTAACATCAGGTGATATTCTTATACGATTTACCATATACGGACCAGTTTTGGAGGTAATTATTTTAAATTAAGCAGTTTTTTGAATCTCCTGTAAAATTACACTTTTGTGACTTATGCCATTTTCACATAAAGCCGACGATTTTTACTACATTTAATTTCTAAATAACCTATATCATGCAAAAATATAAGGAATTACTCCAACAAATTTGAAAATTTTTGCCAAAGTATTACACAAGTTATCTGCCCATCTGATATGAATTTGTTTCCATTTGCCTGAAAAGCAAAGATTTGTACTATTTTGATTGCCTAGGCGTATGGATTTGTCCTCTTTTGAGTCTTGAATGATAAATTACAAACACCGAACAGCAGTTGATGAAATCTAATGAAACACGCAACACGTGTTTATCGTTGTCTAAGGATATCCGCAAAACAGTTTTCTGCAACGGAACCGCATAATGAAACATGCTAAAAACTAAGGCTGGAAATCGAATACGAATAATTCGAGTATTCGAATACGAATTATTCTAATGGGAAATTATTCGATTATTCGAATACTTGAAATATTCGAATACTAGAATATATTCGAATATAATCGAATATTCGAATATATTCGAATATTTGATTACTGGAGTATTAGAATATTCGAATATATTCGAGTATTCGAATATCCGATTATATTTGAGTAAATTTGAATATTAACATATACAAATAGGTATGCAGTATGCATCCAACCAAAGTAGGTAGATAGTAGTTAAAGGTAGGAACCTATTCTAAAATCCAAATATATAAATAGACCACATTAGTGGCACGTTTTACTCTCAGTCAAACTATTCCATCTCTTTCTCGCCTCGACCTTATTCTTACTGTACTAAGGCAGGGGTTAAAATTAAATTTTAAATTTTAGAAAACCTGTAAATATTTAACTATTGACTTTTCATGTATTTGTTTTACCTTCACAATCTGCGTCTTTTTAAAAACATTCTAATTTTAAAGCAGTTTATTTTTTTCGAAAAGGAAAAATAGTTACGACAGAAGTATAATAAACTATCTCTGTTTTCGTTTTATTTAAGCTTCAATAGTTAAATGTGAACAATAGCGCCTGAATCCTAAAATAAAATACTAACTAAATAATTCTGACCTTAAAGCATATGTACAGGAGACAGCCTATTGTGGGTATGGAAAGCAAATCAAATTGCCTCCTTGGTGGATTACGTCACGACTATTATAATGGTCTATCCAACCAAATACTCAAATAGAGTATTCACTATTCACTAGTATTCAGTGCTGTACCTATTAATAATGAATATTCGAGGATTATTCGAGTATTCGATATTCGAATTATTCGCATATCCGAATACTCGAATAATTCGAATATCCGAATAACTCGAATACCTATTCGAATAATTCGTTCGAATATTCGAATATCCGAATAGTTCGATTATTCGAATAGTTTTTCGAACAAATATTCTAATACTAAAATCTGGAAAATTCCCAACCTTACTAAAAACGGTATTTACATATACAGGATGGCTCAGTGTCTAAAAGATATAAAATTTAATCGGCGGCCCTGCAGTAACTCAGTATTTATTCCTTTTTGCATGATAATTATTGTCGCATGCATATCTGCTACAAGGATATGTTGATTTTTGCTACACTCGACACGTCCAATAAACGACAAGAAATAACTCATGGGTTTATTACTCTTTGGTTGAAAAGTAAAACTTGAACATCTTCTTTAACAAGGATTCTTTTATTTTTGGCTAAATCTTCAAACGAAAAATTAGAGAGATGACCCATTACTACATGATGCAATGTTCAGCTCATTTTAAAGTAAAAACGGATTTGATCACTTTTGCGCGAAAGATCCTAAACTGTACTATTACTTACAATAAATAAAAAAAAAAGAAAAATCTGAAAAAGTCAACGTGTTCATCATTTTTATTCTGAAAATTGTCAAACGAATACTATTGGTGCATAAAATTGAACCAGAAAATTCCGAAAAAAAACGTGTTGTCTATAGAAAACCACATTTGTATATTTTCATCGTTATTAGAAAAAAATAGAACTCCTTTGGAGTCGAGCTATTTTAACTTTGAAACAATGAGGAAAATAAATGCGGTCTTCATGCAACACATTTTTCTCAGAATTTTCAGTAATTTAACAATTTTAGTAGTGCCACCGAAAACCAAATTGATTTTGACTTATTAATATTATTATTTTTTGTAGATAATTTATTAAATGCCATTTTGAGACTTTTTCAAACATTTTTGCAATGGCTGATGTTAGTAATATTTTCCAATGAAGTTAAATATCTGATTTTTTTTCCAAACACTATTTCCAACAAAGTTTTGAAAAATATTGAAAAATAATATTATTTTACTCTTGATCCATTTTAAAAAATGTCACTTTTCTACGCTATTAGAGACAAACTGAAAACCACGACATGTTCAATTGATGTAACCGTATGCACACAATTTTATCAAGAGCAACATTTTCTGAGAAATGAGAAGTACAGTTTCTATTTTGTCACTTCTTATTTCGAACAGAAGTAAATTCATAAATCAGCCTGAAAACTTTTTCAGTTATTGTTAAAAATAAATATAACATAACGCAATAATCAAAGTATTTGATTTATTTTTCATTTGTTTGTTTTACTCCTCGGTCCGTTAATAAAACGTCAGGTTTTAATGTTACAGATGTTTATCTGATTCATTTAATAATAGGCGAATTTATATAGTTTACTGTTGTGGAACAACAAGGATGAATAAATCAAAATAAATTGAACGGTGTAAATTGTCGTTCATCCAATTTGGATTACACAATTCAATTTATTTTTAATTTGTTTGATTCATCTCTGTTGTTGGACAAAAGTGAACCGTATAAATTTTAGGTCGGATATTATTGAGTGTGCTGGTCTAGATAATTAATTAATGCACCTGCAGCTTTCATTAAGTTGTCTGCTAATTAATTGGTAGGACCCTTGTTTATAATTTTTTACAAATGTTTTAATGATTTTAAATGCTAAATTTCAATACGGTGCTATTTACATATAAATCTAATTAAAGGTAAATAATCCTAACAAAGTTATCGCACTTAGGAGAAACAATCGATAGACATGATGAAACATGTTTTAATAGAGAAAATTAAATGATGGGCCTAAAAATAAAGAAAACACTTTATACCGGGGTTATATAAATAAAGTCTCAAACATTGAGATATTGTTTTGGAATTTGTTTAACAATATACCTGGTATCAACGGAATCATTAGACAAGTCATAGTTTCCAGAGTTCTCAAGATGTAAGTCTTAAACTTGGCAGGGGTATATATCAAAAACGGCACATTTTTCATTATTTGATACTTTTCTATCACTTCCCGTTTCCTCGGAAATGACCTCAACTTTGAAATTTTAAATGGAACACCCTGTATATTCTTACATTTTTGGATTTCGGAGACGATTTTAAATACGATTGCATAGTTTTTAAAAAATGTTTTGAGACTACTTGAATTTTTAAGGCTATTCTTATTTTTGCATCTAGAGAATGAATGCACTCAAATCAGTCAAATTGATCAAAACGATAAGAGAAAAATGTAAACGTGAGATTTTTCGAATTGGTTTAGTAGCTACGACCAACTAAAATTTCCGAAATCACTAATTTGTAATTTTTTCAAATGGCAACATCTTTTTCAAATGGCAACATCTTTTAAACACCCAGTAGTTAAATACTAGTTTTTACGACAAATCCATTGATACCTTCAAATTGAAAATCGGTTTTATAGTAACCCAAATACACAAGTTCTTTGGTGGATAATAATTAAAATATCGAGAAAATACGCTTATCAAGTAAGTATGCCGTGGAAATTTAATAAAACGACTCAAAACATTCATTTTTTCAACATAACCCCACACAAAAAATCTAAAATGCTTAGATCTGGTGAGTGAGCAGGCCAAGGTAGAGGTTGCATATGTTGCAATTACTCGCCCATTATACCGGTTCGCTAAATGGACCATAACTCGAGCGGCATTATGAGGCAAAGCCCCATCTTGTTGAAAATACATTTGTTCATAAACTGCAAGTAGTAAGTCCATCTACATTTATTCAACATCATTTTGTAGGAATTCTAAATATCTCTCGCCTGTCAAAGGTTCTTGAAAGAAAATAGGTCCAATAATTCTGTTCCAATCACCCTAGCTTACACATTTACTCCAAATCTTTCCTGAAAATTACTTTAAACGAAAAAATCATTGTTTTAATTATTTTACAATTTTTTTCACATTTTTACCTTTATCTTTTGTCTCGACCAACCAAAAGAGTCGTAATTTTCGATTCTTTCGAAGGACACGCCTCTAAACACTTATATTATGGTTGTGTTACTTTATACCCCCACAATTTTTTTCCTGTAATAAGCGTTGTACATCGGTCCAACCTCTCCACTAAATGTACGATTTACTGGCGATCTTTATTTACTTATCTCGCAAGGGAATTAAGTTTTTCCTGTCATATAAAGATTTTTAAAAGTAAATTGTAGATATTATCTAAAGGGTGTTTCAAAAAGAGTGCAATATTTCATGGTTCAACAAAACATGGTTTTCTGTAGCAAAGTATTGAAATATTTATTGAGATATAATGTAGACATTTGGGAGTTATGTATGGAATTACACGTCTGGTAAATAGCCGACCCGGCTTTGCTGGCACATGAGTACTCTTTTGGCGAAGTTTTGAATAACGGTGTCACATATATGTGGCGGTATTTCCTTGATATATCGTCTAATTTCGGCCTTCAATGCTTCGGTGGTCGTGGGCTTGTTGGCATAAACCTGTGACTTCAGATAACCCCACAGCCAAAAGTCTAAAGGTATTAAATCGCAAGAGTGTGGCGTCCAATTCTGGTCACCAAACCGAGAGATGACACAACTAGGAAAAGACTCGTGCAAGACCGTCAATATTTCACGGGCGGTATGGCAAGTGGCACCGTCCTGCTGAAACCACGTCGTCGAGAGCAATATCTTCCAATTGAGACACAAAAAACTGGGTTATCATAGCACGATAACATTCGCCATTCACCGTTACTGCATTACTTACCTCGTCTTCGAAGAAAAACGGCCCAATGATTCCTCCAGATCACAATGCACTACAAACAGTAACACGTTTTGGAAGCATTGCTTGTTACGGTTTAATTCATCATTAGTAGTAACATTTTATCATTTGCATTAAAAGGTCACGTCTCAAGGTTGTATCATAGACGTCATGATTCCTGTTCAACATTATATCTCTGTGAGCAATAGAAATATTCAATTTCTAATGTCATCAGTTAAATGTCATTTATTCGAATATTATTGGCAGTGTTCCATTGTTGTTGGGGTTGCACACCGAGTTGATCTGTTGTCACATGAGCTCGTCTGTTCTGTATAGACTTATTCCGTTATAATGATTGTTACCTTGTGTGTGAAACAAGTAACTATGGAATAATTTGGACCATCGTTGGGTTGTTTTCAAAGTCATTCCAGACTGTTAGTACTTAAACCGTTTATATCAGCTAAGTATGTTAATACATTAATTACATTGATGGAACGCACCTCAACTATTAGCGCTAGGGTCGACAAACTTTATCGATTCTTCAAATAACCGAATCTTACAGGCCTTGATATTTTATGATTCGCCTTGCATATCTTACAGGCCTTGGTGTTTATGACTTTTCTAATTAATGTTTTACATTTTATATTCATCTTGATAAATATTGATAAGTATTTAAATAATTTTACATTCATTCAACATGTGGTCGACCTTGGTATTTTCTGGGGCTAGTGACTTCTCTATATTCTGTCAATCTATCACGTTATAGAACCGCGGTTGATTTCCTTCCTTTTTCATAGTCAGTCGTCTTAGTAGCCGGACGTACATTTTGTGTCTTGTAGTGGTGAGAGATTGAAATTTTTATCCAAAATTATTTTAGTGAATGTTATTCATCGTTGTTTTGAGATTACTTCTTTCACCAATTTAAAGGATGTTACTTGGTATCTTATCGGCTAGATGCTGGATTATTTAGGTTTCTACTTAGTATCTTGTCAGCTAAATGCTGGATTGTTTCTACAAATAAGCATGTGTATGGACGTAGGACTTTGCCCTATAGAAAGAGTAAGTTAATTAAATTAGGACGATAATTAACAAGTACTTACTTGTGTTTCTTATTTAATTTTAGGCATTTTTCACTGGGCTTTTATTAGACTACCACGAGACTTTCATTGGGTTCCCACTTGGTGAATTACACAGCCCCACAAAAAAAAAATTTTTTGACCTAGCAATGAGACGAGTATATTCATATATATTTTTGATCGCTGATTCCGAATCCGGGGTCAAAAAAAAGTCGTACACCCCAAAAAAAAAAATTTTAGAGCCAAAAAACACCCCCTGAATCGTTTTGTTTAATATTTTCGGGAAAAATTTAATGTATTACGATAAAAATAAAGGTGAATTGCAGCGTTCACCTTATCGGTATGAAACGCACCCCCATAGAGGGTGAGAAGCACCCTCATCTGCCATCAAACCAATTGATAACGACAATGACTGAAAAACATCTAAAAATGTTTAAGTTTCGTTAGGTTTGCAATAAACTGACGTAGAATTCACGTAATACCCCAAAACTACCCCTATATCGTTATGAAAAACAACCCTTAACTTCAATTACAGAAAAGAGAAAGGAAAAAACATAAAATTTGATAACGATTTCATCATATGGATGTTCTTATTTGCAGAGATCCTTATGGCTAGGATATTAGCAGTCATTTGTCACCAATCTTAACACCATTTGGGTATAAAACGCATCCCTGAAGGGGGTGAGAAGTACTCTTACGTTAGTAGCTTTTCATTCTTCTTCTTTTAATCTTTTTTTTATGGTATCTTTTAACTTTATTTTCAAACGATCTTCTTACTGACTGTCGTTTGTGTTGTTCTTTCGTGTCTCTTTTCAGAGACCAACAGTAGTAGTCTGCTATCATGTGAAGTTAAGGGTTGTTTTTCATAACGCTATAGGGGTAGTTTTGGGGTATTACGTGAATTCTACGTCAGTTTATTGCAAACCTAACGAAACTTAAACATTTTTAAATGTTTTTCAGTCATTGTCGTTATTAATTGGTTTGGTGGCAGATGAGGGTGGTTCTCACCCTCTATGGGGTGCGTTTCATACCGATAGGGTGAACGCTGTAATTTACCTTTATTTTTATCGTAATGCATTCAATTTTTCCCGAAAATATTAAACAAAACGATTGATTAAAATGATAACATCATTTTCAGAGCTTTGTCTCATATATACCGTATTCAGGGAGTGTTTTTTGGCTCTAAAATTTTTTTTTGGGGGTGTATGACTTTTTTGACCCCGGATTCGGAATCAGCGATCAAAAATACATAAGAATATACTCGTCTCGTTGCTAGGTCAGAACATTTTTTTTGTGGGGCTGTGTTATTCTTAGGAAAGGTGGCTATCACTGGGCTTTTATTAACTATCACAGGACTATCACGGAGTTATCAGAGGATTTTTTAAACGTTATATGGCTCCGCTAGGTAATTTGTTCATATTGTAAATGTTGTTTTTATGTACTTTTGATGTCAATGAAAATGAAATTTTATCAAGTTTTGCTAAGGTACAAAGTGGAACTGGAATAGAGGGTTAATTTGTGTTTTCGACAAGTGTTGGAAGTCAAGAGCCATCGTCGAGTTTTTGTAATGCTGCAGTTTGGTTAATAGAACAATATTAGTCTGGTATTGAAGAAACCAAATGGATTGAACACACTTTTCCACTCTCGGAGGTTAAGTTATATTCTTTTTTTATTTTATGTACTTATTAAAAATTTTGACATTGATTTAAATAATAATCATTTTTTTTTGTGCACTTTATTTTTTTTGTTTAATTTTACTTATTCAAATTTAAATTTAGTACTGGTACCCATGATGTCAATATGGTCCAGTCAAATTATATTTGTGATAGATCGATGAATTTTGATTACGATAAATGTAATAGTAGTGTTATCTAGATATAAATATTTTTCTTATGTGGTTTTATGTAACCTACATGCAATTGCATTTGGAGTAAATCTACCTACTGGTATTATATACGTTTGTTTGGGAATAGTTTATAAATTTTAAAATTTCACATACCTAATTGTACATAATTTTCTTTTTTTTAAACCTGGCTGATTAACTTGACTTGACATAATTAAACATTTTATTAAACTTATGTTGTTTAATTTCCCAGAATAGATTTCATTAAAAACTTAAGTTGTGGTAAGGTATACCAAATTCTCTGATCAACTATTAATTGTTTATTTCTTAAATTTAGAGTACTGAGAAGCTGTTGGCACCAGTGTCGCCTGTATGATGCTGGTAACCCAACCTAAGATATATCGAGCTAGCCGAGGATTGGTAAGGTGTTCAATTTTATATTTGGCATCCCAACGTGAATTAACGTCTCATTTTTTGACGCCTAGAGTAGCATGCTCTTTCATGAATCATTCGTGGATTTTCTGGGCCCAAAATGCAGCATTTTTGCCTATAAATGAAGCCATCGAGGTGACAATGGGCCTCATCACTGAAAATGATTTTGTCAGCAAAATCGGCATTCACTTCTTGTTGTTCAAGGATCCAATTGGTGAACTCTCTTCGCTGTGCATGGTCTGTTGGGAGAAGTTGTTGAGTCAATTGGACTTTGTAGGCATGGAGATGCAAATCTTTAGTGAGAATACGCTGAAGAGTGGCTGTTGTAACGTCCAGTTCTTGTACACGATGACGAATCGACGTCCCTGGACTCTCGGCCACGCTCTCGCGATTTGCCGTGATGTTTTGTTCTGAACGACCTCTACGAGCTCGTGTTGTGTGTTTCAAATCACTAACTGAACCAGTACTTTAGAATTTTTTGATTATTCTTTTCACAGGAATGAATAAGGAATATTATTTCGACCGAAAATTGGACGCACTTTACGAATCGTGGCAATCAAACTTCCACCATTTTGATAATAATGTTTAACAATCAGGACGCGTTGTTCTGTCGTGTAATGCGCCATATTTACTAACTCCCATCTGTCTCCTATCGACTTGGTATGTCATAACATGTGACATCATGCCAGCCAAACTGGCGCGCAATTCAAATCTTGCGCATTTATTGAAACACCTTTTATAACCAAATTATTATAAAATCTGAATAAATAATTTATTTTTAGAAAGTTTTGCTTTTTACAAAATTATAATAAATATTTTATTTATTACATTAAAATGGTTTTTTTTGTTTTATTTGAAATTTATTTTTTAGTTATTATTCAAATTATATAATTTAGTCATCACAGGCGTACGGATAAGTAAGGGGTTTAAAAGAATCGCATTGGTCCCATTTGAAGAGCCCAATGTACCTAAGTCACATTTTCGATTTTGTTAATGGTGCCTCTGTTGTAATTTTTGTCAAGCTTTCTGTCGATATATTTATAATCGTTTTACGATGTTCTTAAGTTCAGATATTTGCATATAAATTCTAAAATGTTTAGGTCAATTCAGTGCAAAAAGTGTCAAGTTCATTGGTGCAGTATTACTTCGCAATATGTTTTTGTTCAACATTTCTTGAGGTCAGAGAGAAGCCTGATAGGCGATCAGAGAATTATTAGAATAAAAGGTTTTAAAGATTGGTTACACCCTATTTTATGCCTCCTGTACCTGGAATCTCTTTGGCAAGATACATAGAGTTTAAAAGGGAAGATCGTGCTAAGTTAAACGAAAATTATTGTGTTGATTCCACAGAAATAAAGCTGTACAAAGGCGGTCGGAGTCGACAAAATCAGGAGAGCCAAATATGGCTTATGGTGAAGAATAACTTTTGATAAAAGTTCTTAAACTCCAAAACGTTATCCATTTGCTGAACTTTGTAATTTCTGAGGCCACTGAATTTTTCAGACGAACCTTGGTGAATAATGGTACTGATGCTCGTGCCTCCATACAAAATGAAGTATCGGAGGAAACAGATGATTCCGAAACAAATGTGTATGAATAATATTTTTATTTTATTTTTGTCAACCTATTACGTTTTTATTTAGCGTACTGTTAATTATTTTCGTTGTCAATATTTGGGTGGCAAGTAAAATAACAATATTAATACTAAGGCTTATTAATAAGATTGTAATGGCTATTTTCGAAACCTAAGGAAAAAGTCTGTTTATTCTATTTTTTTTTCTCGTATCTTATTACATCCTAAAAATCAGTACAATAACATTATTCTCCCAATTTGAATTTGTGAACGCACTATTAGTCTCACAACTTGAATTTGTGATCGTACTACCACTCTCTTGAAATATCCAAATTCCAAAGATCTAGTAATTTTAACGTTGTTGAATTGGTGGTAACGACGTGTCATGCTATTTTTTGTTAACCACGCCTTGCCAGTGAGTTTCGGAAAACCTTCCTTCTTTTTCTGTCTATAAAGAACAGTTGATATTGCCGAAATATAGACTTTTGTTAAAGCACATTTGATTTTTGGTTGCTTCGAAAACAGTTTCAGATAAAATTGTCTATTACTTCATACAGAAGTATTGAATGCTTTCCATTTGAAAATCGGAATTATTGGCTGAGTACGTTGTAATTTATAATTTCTTCTATTAACGACCACATGGTTAACCTTCAAGCACATGCTTGAAGGTTAACTTTGAATAGTGTTTGTTCATAATTTATTTTAGACGTTTTTGGCACCGTGTGTTTTGATACCTATAGTTTTTTGAAAAATTTTTTTGTACGATAGAGGTACAAAATCATAACTTATTTTTGGATTGTAATATTGGATATTAGATATTAGACTTTGGAAATTTGACGAGTTAATGGTAACTGATTTTGGAGATTATATTACACTACCTGCCCCTAGTACTGAACTTATAAAAGTATTGTGTCTTGGAAAATTTTATATGGTATACACTTATTTGGAATATTCAGTCGAGGTAAACCTTGTAAAGGTTTACGTACTTCACCATAGTTGGTTTTTGTCAAGACAGTTCGAGCAGATTACTTTGCGTCCTGGAGCTGCCTGCGCGGCTGTATTTTAAGATAAGTGTTATTATAAGTTTTTTATTTGGAAAACCATTTGCTATTTTTATATTTTGTATTTTGTAGTTTATAATTATACATATTACTTTACAGCTACCCTAGTGGTCTTCTACATATTTTTTGCTTAGTGCTAATTTTAAATTTTTGTACTTTTTTCTACGTTGCACAGTGGACGGAAACGCCAAAAAGCTGGCCAAAATTAAAAAAATTAAGATTTTTTTTTGAAATGAAAACGTTTTAAATCGTTGTAGTGGTACCCCTAGCATTAGAAACGACCGTTAATACCGGTCCGGGTTCACTACCTGAGCGAGGAAATTACTTATTGTGCGACCGTGCAGCTCGCCACTCGGCATGGCAGCTCGCAACGCTTCAAAAATCGATAAATTTTGTCTGCAGCGTAAAAATTCTCAAAGTGCAGTTTTCTGTGTCATAAAAATGGATTCTGCATCAGAAAGTAAGTACAATTAAAATATCTCAGTATCAGATCAGTTTATTTATATGGTAATTAGTAAATAATTATCGAAGTGGAGTGCATTTTTGTACATGCAACGATTCATAAACTCCACAAAAAAAGCCATAAGTTACGCGGTTGGTGATGGTTGGTCTTGAAACTTATTGGAATATGTTCAATGAACATTTTTTCGAAAGTGTATAAAAAATTAGCTGCATCTTTTTTGCATCTTTGCGAGATATTGACCAAATTGTGCGCGAATGCACGGATGCATGCACATGCAGTCGATACAAATTGTGTATTACACAGTGAAAACGACGAAGAGGACGATGAATGTAATTTAGATAGTAATTGAATAAAATTAATTTTCAAAGTCATTACACATTTTTATTCCATTCCCCAGATCCTAATTTTCCCGAAACAAATGAAACACATGAATTCGCTTCAATTCAATAATAATTTTTGAACTATGTATATATTTTGACCGTAATTTTTTTGAAATTCTATTTGGGATTCTTCATCAGCGACCCAAAAAAAACTGTATACAAAGTTTTGTAAAAATGCAGCGATAATTGGCGATTTTTGGTATGTTTTGGGGGAGATTTCATGGCCGCCATTTTGTTTTTTCAAAATTCAACTTCGGATTCTTGATCAGCGCCACAAAAAACCCCTGTATGCACAATTTCAGTAAAATAGCTCAATGCCTTTATATTTTGGCCAGCTTTTCGGCGTTTCCGTCCACTGTGCGTTGTTTTGTTTTTCTAAATTCTATTACATCTGTAAATTTGTTAGTAATTAGATAATTTTACTAATTTTTACACCCAATATTATAAGAATTTTCGTAGATTTGTCTATTTGATATTTTGTTAATAAATTTTATTTATATTTAATTTTCTTGGCCATTTATTTATTTTTCACACATCAAGCAAGATCTGTAAAACCTTTGGGACCATTTTAATATAATAAATCTTACGCTAGCAGTTGGTATCGTAAGTGATTTCCAATATTATTAATGCCAAACTGTCTCAATAATCATAAGGCATGTCGTATAGAAAAATTTGGTTTTTACCCACAACTATAATATTTCCAGAAACAAATAAAATGTTTAAACTCGTTTTTCTCAGAATCAATAAAATATGACACAATTTGCATTCAGCCCTTCAATTGTAACTTTTTATTTGAGATAAATTAGTCATAATTTGTTAAAATATCGATCTATTACTACTATTTTATTATACCTAGTGGTAGCTTCTGCTGTGAGTCCTAGATCTGTGGAACACAATGTATTTCTATCCATCAGCACCAGTAAGTAAATAAAAATAATGAAACTACCACAAAAAAAATTAAAAATAAAGTATTTCTTAAAACTGTTATTAAGACAATGGGCCTTTTCACAGATTTTTTTTTATTGCTTTATGTGATAGTGTTTTATAAAAAAACTTGCCGTACTTTTTTTTTGAGCACGATTTCTATCGAAAAAAAAAAAAAAAAAAGTGCGGAAATAAAGCGCGCTTTTACGTGACGTCACGCAACCCACCTTAGTGACGTCAAAGGGACTACCACCTTGAACATGACACATCGTGTATTGCAAAGTTGGTTCTCTGCTTTTTGACAGTTGACGTCGAAATTGACTTTGACAGTCGTTTCTTTTTAGTTTGGATTGTTGTGTGTGGAACATGTTTAAAAAGTGCTTTGTACCAACATGTACAAATAACAACATGAATTGTCCAATCAAAATTTTTGTTTACGTTCCACCAGATGAAAATAGACGAAAAGCATGGTTTAAAATAGCCAAAGTTGAGAAGCAGTTGACAAAAACAAAAAACATTTACTGTTGTGAAGATCATTTTGATGTAAGAAAAGTAGTTGTATTTAGAAATTGATGCTAAAGTTATTGAAATTTTACAGTTAAAAGAAGATTCAGATTCACATAAGCAACTGCGTTGTCACCGTACGATGCTCTTGTTGACCTGGAAATTATTAGACATTAGTAAGTATAATTGAAATAGGAAAAAATGTTGTAACAACAATTGCATGTTAAAATAATGGTAGTTCCATTATATTTATAAATAAATTACACGAAAATGAGATTACTAATGACTTTGTGTCTGTTATGAATTGTTCTGTTCATTAGGGTCAGTAGATTTCGATGGTGTTTTTCTATTTTTGTCTATTTGTTCTACAGTTCCAGAGCTCATATCAGGAATAGCCGCTGATTATACCAAATAAAGTCGATGTCTACAACGACTCAATAAACACTATTGGACTCCTTTTGATGCAAAACCTGCGTTTAATATGACAAGAAGTAAAAGAATTAAAGTTTAAATATGTGAGAGAGAGTTGACTGTATACTGCTTTCAGACGGTGACCGGAGACGCCGCAATAAATAACATTCATTCTCGTTACTCTGCTCAACGAGCAACCAACAGCGCAGAACACCCGCCTTTGTCATCTACCAGTTTTCTATTATGCTATCATTCTCTGCTACATTAAACGCAGTTTTGCATGAAATCGAGTCCTATAGTGTATACAGCAAATGGCACTTTTTTCATATTAATTTTGAACGCCCTATAACTTTTTAATGAAAAATTTTTGATAAAGGTAAATTGTGTTGTGTTTTCATTATCTACTGCCCATAATATGACATATTCCTCTGTGACTCCTTCTATATTATTAAATTTATTCAATATTAGTTGTGGGTCCAATAAATTTTTTTTTACCATAATGTATACTAACCATAATTGCAAATAAACAAAATGTCATTTTAAATAAATTATATAAAGGCATATCAAGCCCTTGGCAATGATCGGCATGCAGTTAAAATGCAAATGACGGAAGTTGACGTGCAATTCGTAAAGCTTTCAAATTAGTACTTTTGTTGTAGCATGGTCGAATTTAGACTGGATTTGCATAAAAATATCCTATTTAGAGTTTTGTGAAACATTAATGACATGACACGGGGAAAACTACTGAAAAGTAAAAACATGAAACAATGTTTAAGACGAAGTTATGCTTTTAAAATGCATTTGGCACAAGTAACAAACAAGAAAGTTAACTAGTCATTTGTTTCGCCATTAATATTTCAATAATGCTGAAAGATCTTTTCATAGATTCATATCAAACAATAGTCACAAATTGTTAGTTGGGACATTGTTCAACATTATGCTAAGGAGAAACATTTCCTACAAATAAAGTACATTTATTAAAAAGAGGAATTTTTATTGTTTGCTTAGTTACGCTCTATAAGCTGAACTAAAAAACGATAATTTCATAAATATTTATACAGAATCATTACCATAACGGTTTACTGTAATTAGGAATATCAAAAAATTTATTGTGTGTAAAATTTAATTTAAATAACAAGGATTTATTAAATCATATAAAAGTACGTATATATTAATAATATATTGGCTTTTAGTCAATCCACGATGGCAATACAATAATATAATAATACTTTCTAACTTACCGAAGTTACTTGATTAAAGTATGAGAAATACAAGTAGAGAGTTTTTATACAAGCGTCTCAAATCCATTTAATCGCATTTGATAAAGCATCGCTTGTTGTTATTTAAAACATAAGGTTTTGTTATTTTAATGAGCCAATTGATCTCTTTTTTTAACATCTCCATCAATGAAGTCGATAATAAAATTATTTATCGAGTTATTTATCACATGAAATTGCTGTTTTCTAGTGTACTGCAAGTATCGCATTGTAGCATACATCTAATTAAAGGGTTATTTTAACCCCTGGTATCCTTTGTAAGTCAACGAAAATTTACTGGTACATTACTAACGAGTTATTTTACCCACTATTAAAGCAAGATTATGGACAAATAAGTGGTTGGGAAATTACAAATTTATTATATTTATTAAATGTTTAAAGGGTTGTTTTAACCCCTGGTATCCTTTGTAAGTCGATATAAATTTACCAGTACATTACTAACGAGTTACTTTACCCACTATCAAAACGAAAATATTGACAAATAGCCGGTTAGGAGGTTAAAGGGCTCTTTTAACCCCTGCAAGTCGATGAAAATTTATTGGTACATTACTAACGAGTTGCTTTACCCACTATCTTAATGAAATTGTGCACAAATAGGCGGCTAGGACGTTAAAAATTTATTAAATTTTAAAGGGCTGTTTTAATCCCTGGGATCCTTTTCATGTCCATGAAAATTTACTGGTATATTACTGACGAGTTGCTTTACCCACTCTCAAAATTAAATTATGGACAGATAGGTGGTTGGGAAGTTACAATCTTTTGAATGTTTGAAGTGCTGTTTTAAACTCTGTGATCCATTGCAAGTCGATGAAATTTTGCTGGTACATTACTAACCGAGTTACTTTACCCACTACCAAAACAAAATTGTGGATAAACATCTGATTGGGAAATTACAAATTTTATTAATATTTAAAGGGCTGTTTTAACTCCTCGGCTTCTTTGCAAGTCGATAAAAGTTTACTGGTACATTAATAACGAGTTGCTTTACCAACTATCACAACGATATTATGGACAAATAGGTGGTTGAGAAGTTACAAGTTTATTAAATGTTTAAAGGGCTCTTTTAACTCCTGACACCCTTTGCAAGTCGAAGAAAATTTACTGGTACATTACTAACGATTCCATTACCTACTATCAAAAGGAAATTATGAGCAAATTGCTGGTTGGGAAGTAACAAATTTATTAAACGTTTAAAGGGCTGTTTTAACCTCTGGGACCTTTTGCAAGTCAATGAAAATTTACTGATACTTTACTAGCGAGTTACTTTACCTACTATCAAAATTTTGGACAAATAGCCGGTTAGGAAGTTATACATTTTTTTAATATTTAACTTATTTATTAACAATGTTGGTTAGTATACAAGCAACGTAGAAACCACAACAACATGCATGAAACTTCTCAAATCACTGCCAATCGGGGGATGGAACATTATAGCTGGTGATCATATGTTTTACGACGTGGCAAAGTCTAAGTATTTTGAATACCTGATAAATACAAAAGAAGGCTAAATGAAGCAAATGGATTATGCTCTCTCTCCTCAGACTCAAAAAGTCAAAGTTGTTACCATGCGGTTGCAAAATAAGGATCTGCGCAACTCTATCCAGTCCTCGCCCCTGGTTGTGAAACTTGGACCCGAAACCAAAAGACCTGTCTATGGCTAGAGAATTTGATAGGGAATTACTTACGAAAATCTTTGAAGCTATTCAGGAGGAAGTGATTTGGAGAAGTAGATACAGCCGTATTCACAAACAATAGGACATAGTATCCGTTATAAAATGTTGTTGATTGAAGTAGGCTGGTAAGGATGGATGATTCAAATTCTGTCAAAAGGTACTCGACGCTCAGCCAGTTGGTAAAAGAAGTTGTAGAAGAACAAAACTGTGGTGTATAGATGATGTTACGAATCTAGAAGATAGGGATGAGCGACTGGAGAGAGGCAGTAAAGAATATAGCCAAATGGAATTACAAATCAAAGATCAAGATCCTCCGAATAAATTGTAACACCAACGAAAATGAAGGCATTTGCAAATGATTTAAAATGACATAATAGTTTTTGTTTTTGGTGATCATAGATAGAACAAGCTTAAGATCGATTTCCAGATTGATAAAAACGCTACCTTTATACGATATAAGAAAATAATTTCACCATAAATAGACTTATGCCCTTTTATCTGTCAGAACAGGTAAACAATTTCTCAGATGTAATAATATAGACGATATAAATAGACGTATGGCCTTTGAAATAATTGTCATTGTCCTTCGTGATGAGGTAAAATAAAGATTTTTTTCATTTTATTTTAAATCTCAGTAAAAACCTTTAGATGTAGTAATCCTTGCTGAAAATCGTTAGACTTTTCTATCGAATATTTCGGAAATTAAACTAGGACAAATAATTTTGTAAGGTTTAAAGTGCGTCTAAAAAAATATTCCAATAATTATTCTCGACAGCTGGTGGATATAAAATGAGATTATTTCCAAAGACCACTAGTTCTGAAGATTCTTACTGGTTCCGTCCTTTACCAAATGTATGGAGCGCTAGTTCCAAAAATAAATTTATTTGACTGGCCTATATATCTCTTTTATATATTTAAATTCCACACTCAAATTTCTAATTTTTAATGATACACTTGCAGTTCTTTAAAGCTTAAGTTTACCAAGTTTAACATAGTCTGACAGTTTTATAATTGTAACAAAAGTTTAAAAATAAATGTTCGTCTTCAAGAAGCAAAATTTTTAATAAAATATATTATTGCAATTTTGTAACTTCTTGGTTCTCTTTCAATGCAGTAATAGAAGAAACTGCAATAACAACTTATTAGACATGGTTATTTCTAATAAAGAATGTATTCTGGAAAAGGCATTCGACATTTTAGTTCCAGAAGGTTTATATCATCCTGTGCTGGTAGTTATCTTTAAATCTGAAAATTCTTCGAAAACCAATAAACAAAAAAATAAATGCTATACATTACAATTTTCGCAAAGTAAATTTTCCCGAGCTTTACCAGAGCCTTGCAGAACTGGAAATTTTTGAGACATTTTTTTAATATTGATCTAGCTACTGAAAGTTTCTATAGCAAAATGACGTAGCACCCGAACATGAGGGATCCTGGGTTTCAGTTGATTTTTCTGAAGTTTTTTGTACAATATATTATGATCTAGGATGACACTTGTATACGCGGTAAATTTTTGAAAAATAACCAGAAAACAGGTCCGAAGATTCCTTCTTTTGCAAAATTTAAAAATATTTTTTTTCTCTGGATATGAATATCCTTTAAAAAATCGATTAGTATAAGGATTTTGAAGTATATATTTATTTAACAAAGTGTCTTATAATCAAAATATACGAGGTGCTATGATTGCTAATGATAAATGCTAACTTTTAAAGTTCTAAAAAATGTATTTTAGATGCAAACTATTGATAAAAGTATTGAATAAATAGATAGTTATTTTGTACATTTTTTGAAGCTATTTCAATTTCTATAATTAACGTGTACGTAATATTTTTATTGTTAATGTATTGGAGAATAGTAGTGTTTTAATCGTTTCCTTGTAATATCGAACTACCACATAGTAACGGCTTCCTCAATCAACTTTTTTAAATTTGCGAAGTATGCCTTGACATTATTTTGTTATTATGGTTATCACTTAAATAATTCATTAACTATCAACAATTATTTCATACGAAAACTGTAAAATTATAATTTTTTTAAATGGTACAATGTTATACTTGTGGTCGAGAAAACTCAAATTGCAAAATATATGACGAAAATGATATTAATGAAGAGCGGAACAAAAATGTCGCAAAATTACATAGAAATCGGTTTCGTTCAATGAATTTATGTTAAACGAACAGTGCAGAATTTGTTTAAAGTTTAAAAGAAGAATAAACAGAGTAATTGAAATGGAAGATGATCCATTGGCAATCCCTATGGACGTTTTAGTACAGTATAGCCAAATGAATTGTTTTGTTTCTCAGAGAATTTGTCCATTTCGAGTAAGCATTGATGCAAGAATAGACTTTCTTAAAAACTAGAAGTTATTTACCCTTGGAAACACGATGCTGTAATCAACATTTAACCGAAAATGGATTAATATAATTTTAGTTTATGGACAATCTCATATCTGTACCGCTACGATTAAGCATGACGGGACCAAAAACCGGTGAATGGTTTAGAAAAATTAGGCAATATGCTCATAAAGTATCATCTTCAAAATACGAATTTTCATGGCTATGACTTTAAGTCCATTACATCTTTAAATAAAAACCAATTTCGTGAATTATTTCAATTTTGCAATCCTGTAAAATATGGCGATCATTTAAGGAATGTCACAAAGGAACATTTAATAACTTTTTTTGATGAAAATGAGACAGAGAATTTTTTCTTCAAACTCTGTTATTTGAACCAGAACTTATAAGAGCAAAAACATTTTCTCGTTTTACTCAGTCGGTGAGACATTTCATTTTTATTTCCTACCTTGAAAATCCTGATCAAAACGTGGATCCTATATCAGGAACATATTGCACATGCAAAATGGGAGCAAGGACATTAGGAACTAGCTACGTGAGCACATATGTAGCTAGTTTGTTGTGATACTTGGGATATGCCAGACATGAAGAAAATGTGAAATATCCATCAAATATACTTTTAGAAGTTGTTTTAGATGCAGTCAATAGAGAACAAAATCATGTTGTAATTAACTGATTTGTATTTAATTATTTTAGTATCTTTGGATAGTATTATGATTCTTTAAATACTCTATCTTAGCATTTTCAGAATGGAAAATTATTAACTTATAACAAAACAGGTATTTTTTTTTTGTTTTTATATTAAGTATCAAATGTGTACTTGCTAAGTCCTAAAATGATACATACATGTATTTTAAAACGGGTTGTATTACAACTGATATGTGTTTAACTATTTTCTTTTTTAGTATGTTTGGCACTATTTATTAATTTATAAATAAATGTTTAATTACCGGATGATAATAATGAATTTTAACGACTACCTGTCGGAAAAATTCTATGCTTAACTTTACTCTTGAATTTTTTTAATGCAATCTCCTTAAAAATATTTTAATAGAAACATTTTATTATTATTATTGTTATTATTGCTATTTGTATTATTAAGAATTGTCTTATTATTGTTATCATAATTATTTTTATTCTTTCAATATTTTTATCAATAGTTTGCATCTAAAATACATTTTTTAGAACTTTAAAAGTTAGTATTTATAATTAACAATCATAGCACCTCGTATATTTTTATTATAGGACACTCCGTTAATTTTTTTTAAGGATATTCATATCCAAAGAAAAAAATAATATTTTTGAACTTTGCAAAAGAAGAAATCTTCTGACCTGTTTTCTGGTACAAACTGTAGGCTCACAAAAATTTTCCGCATATGCAAGTGTCATCCTGGGTTATAATATATTGTACAAAAAAATTTCAGAAAAACCTACTGAAACCCAGAATCCCTCTTGTTCGGGTGCCATGTTCTTTATCAAATACTGGATGTATATGTACGGAAAATTAGGCAACGTAACAGAAGTTATCCACCCTGGTTTACCCGTGAAAAAATGCATAATATCAAATTAAAACATAGGGCCTGGAAACGGTATAAAAGGCATAAAAATGAAAATAAATTTAAAAATTTGAGAACATGAGCGAAAGAAAACATTGATATGTCATATAAAAATTGTTGCAGCAATATCGAAAGCAATATTAACAGTAATCCAAACAAATGTTGGTAATTTATAAATAATAAAAAAATACGTTCATTATAGTTGATAATACTGACTGGGCTATGAGAATATTGTTTATAAATTTGCTACACACCTTCAGGATTCGTATACACAACTTGACAAAAATTATGGAAACTAAATAACTGATTTAACTTCTGAAAACTTTCATATAAACGATTTTCGGAATCTGAGGTGTATGCAAGTTTAAAAAAAATTAAAATCGAAATTTACCACTGGATTAGACAATATTCCTGCCTTTCTTATTAGAGACTGAGAGCCTGAATATTTGTATATCCTCAACCAATCCTCTTTAATTTATCTATTAAAACTGCTTTTTTCCTGAATCTTGGAAAACCTCTGGAGTTGTACCTGGCCTCAAAAAGGGAGATCGTGCCATAATACAAAATTACAGGCCTATTACTATAGTTTTTTTTTTCTTTATTAAATCAGCTCAAAATAGAAACACATATAAATGGTCTTATTTGGTATACAGATTAAACAGTTAATAACTCTAAAGTTTATGAAATTCTGGCTTATGAATTTATTTTCTTTTACATGAAACATCGCATTACGCAGCACGGATTTATGAAAGAGAGATCAACTGTTACCAATATGTTTTATATCACGTAATATTTAGCGAATCCTTTAGATGCCGGGCTTCAGACATGAAATCTATACAGATTCCTCAATAGCATTTGACAGACTGGATCACAGTATCTTATTAATAAAAGTGCAGAGTTATGGATTCTCACAAAATATGTTAAACCTTATTACATCGTATTTATCTAACAGAAAACAATTTGTGCAATGCTGTGGAGTTCAGTCTGTTGAAATACATACCACTTATGGAGTTCCTCAAAGCTCGAATTTAAGACCCTTACTATTTAATATCTTCATAAATGACATCTGATTGTGCAATGTTATAACATTTTCTGATAAAGTACAAACACTAAATTTGGACTATACTTTTAATAATATCGTAATTACATGGCCTACTGTATTTCGAGACCAAGGTGTAATATTTGATGACAAACTCTCTTTCACAAATCATGTTAATAGCATAACATCAGAGAGCTTCAAAATGTTAGGCATTATTATAAGAAATTCCCGTGAGTTTAATAATGCAGATATACTGAAATTGCTTTATAACACTTTTGTGCGACCTATGCTTGAATATGTAGCTATTATTTGGTGTCCTTATTGTAACATATATGTTAACAATATTGAAAAGGTACATCGGAAGTTCTTAAAACATGCATCTTTCAGAGAGTATGGGGTATGCCCAGCTATTGTATATCCGAATGTATATATGTTGGAAAGATTTTCTTTAGATAGCCTTGAAAAAAGACGGGTGAAATCTCAGTTAAACTTCTTGAACAAAATAATAAATAACTAATGACAATGACATAACTTCTGTCCCGATATATTACGAATGTTAAATTTTCGTGTTCCCAGAGTAACCGCAAGGCAACATATGATCTTTACTGTGAGTATACCTCGTACAAATATTGGTAAATTTTCACCTTTACATCAAATATGCAATAATTATAATGAACATATTCTTGATATTTTCTTCTGCGATGTAGCCACAGTTAGAAAATTGAAAAACAATGTTTTCTAGAATAAATTTGCATATTCTAATTATAGATATGTATGTGTGTATGTAGGTATGTACGTTTATATGTTATATATATATATATATATATATATATATATATATATATATATATATATATATGTACGTATATATGTGTATAATTTTACAAATAAGTGTTTTTAATGCTGCTCTATGTAATATTGTTTTTCTTTACTTTTGTCTTTCTAAAATATTATTTTATATTATTGTGGGGGTTTGAGTAAAAATATGAGATGAAACTAAGAAAAAGCTATTAAACAAAATGTTCGAACTCGGTTAACACTTTTCCTACCTTTGTTAGCCTGATGTTGTGGGCCCGTTCCTGATTTCTGGTAGGTGGCAGCGGACTGTAGGGGGCTTCTGTGTGATGTAAG
Source organism: Rhamnusium bicolor (assembly GCA_029963845.1). Classification (NCBI taxonomy): domain Eukaryota; kingdom Metazoa; phylum Arthropoda; class Insecta; order Coleoptera; family Cerambycidae; genus Rhamnusium; species Rhamnusium bicolor. The sequence goes on from JANEYF010000887.1 coordinate 458,671, forward strand.
TCGAACACTCGTAAGCTTGAGAGATTGAGTCACTTTTCACAAAATTTCCGTGAAAAGGGCGAGCGAGATAATTAATTTTCGAGAAAAACACGAACACATGTTGAGAGAGTGAATTCAAAATTCGAAGTGTTTCTTCGTGTCAACTCGGCATCCACGTAGAATAGCCAAGAGGTAGGGATTTGTGAAACCGAGTATTGGCGCGACATGAGTACAAATAATAATAATAATAATAATTTAAACCTATTTCATGACATTAGGATAATAATAATGAAAGAAAAATTATATTCCAAAACTTATACTAAAGAGCTAATAAAATGAGATCAGGGAATACGGAACATTCCGCCGACCTTTAAAAAAGCTAATTTTAAACAGGGTGAAAATTGGAAAGAGGACAAAGTTTTACCAATGGCCTCTTAAAAGTGCCTTGAGCAGTTTTAATGGTAGCTACCCGCGATTCACCGTCTTTACCAGGATGAAGGTGAACAATACGTCCTAAGTTCCAACGTAAGGGCGGTAATAGATCATTTTCTATGACGACCATAGTGTCTGGCGCAACAGGAGTAACTGGATTGGTCCATTTACTCCGCTGGTGAAGAGTATGCAAATATTCATTATGCCAGCGAGACCAAAAGTCCTGGTGAAGGCGTTGTAATAATTGCCATCGTGTCAGCTGATTAATTTTAATATGACCTAAATCTGGATCTGGTAGTGCCGTTAAAGGTTCCAGTGTCAAAAAATGGCCTGGTGTTAATACTGACATATCATTAGGGTCAGAGCTTAGCGGAGAGAGAGGACGAGAGTTAAGAATGGCTTCAATTTGTGTTAACACCGTTGAAAACTCCTCATATGTGAGTAGTTGTTCACCTATGACCCGAGATAAATGAGTTTTAACCGACTTTATTCCTGCCTCCCATAGCCCACCAAAATGGGGAGCCAAAGGAGGGTTAAATGACCACTGAATAGCTTCGTGTTTAGCGACATTCTCAAAAATTTGAGTAAAATATTTGTTTGCGCCAACAAAGTTTGTGCCACAATCGCTATATATGTTAGAGCATCGGCCGCGACGAGCAATAAATCTGCGAAATGCAGCTAAGAAGGCCTCTGTGGATAGATCTGAGGCAAGTTCGAGATGTAACGCCTTAGTGGCAAAACACACGAACAGACATATATATGCCTTGTGCGTTTTAGCGCCCCTGGTTCTACCCAATGTGATTGTGAACGGACCTCCGTAATCAACCCCTACTACTGAGAATGCCTTAATTTGGGACACACGGTATAGTGGTAAATTTCCCATAGGCGGTTGAAAGGGTGTCGGATTCAGGCGCCAACATTTAAAACATTTAGAAAGTACACTACGAATTGCCCGTCTAGGAGATAATATCCAAAAATTTTGTGTTAAGAGAAATTGAAGAGTTTGAGCTCCGGGATGCAAGTGAGTTTTGTGAGTGTGTTCTATGATTAATTCAGTAAGTCGACTACATCGGGGTAATAAAATGGGGTGTTTTTTATCATAAGGTAGATCAGAATTGTGCAATCTACCGCCGACCCTGAGAACACCATCTGTGTCAATAAAAGGACTTAATTTTTTAAGCGATTTTGAGACAGGAATAGTTCTTTCGAGGCAAGAAATTTCCTGAGAAAATGATTTATGTTGAACACGTCTAATTAAAAGTAATAAAGCTTGATGAAGTTCAAAATTTGTAAAACTATCAGTTGACTTGTTCGCGTTTTTTTAAATTAAAAATGAAGCGTAAAACATAAGCTACAATACGTTTTATCTTGGTGAGAGAAGAGTATTTATCAAGTAGAGAATCGAGTGAGTCTAGAGAAATAAAAGTAGCTAGAGTTAGTTTTCTTTCCTCCAAAATTATTTCAGATGAAGACGAATATTCAACGGAGTTTAAAGGCCACTTATCTTGAGGAGAGTAAAGAAACGAAGGGCCTGTCCACCACTGAGGATGGTTAATTAACTCAAAGGGTAAAAGACCTCGAGAAGCACAGTCTGCGGGATTTTCTATAGATGGCACATGGTGCCAAATGGAAGGAGATGTTTTTTTCTTGTATGCGCGAAACTCTATTGCATACAAAAGTTTTCCACCTATATGGCTCTGATTTTATCCAAGAGAGAGTTATAGTTGAGTCAGACCAAGCATATAATTTATCAAATTTAATTTTTGAATGATATGTGTCTAAAACAAACGAAAATAAATCCGAAAGTAAGACTGCAGCACATAATTCTAAGCGCGGAAGAGATATTTTTTTTTAGTGGCGCTACTTTAGATTTAGCGCAAACAAAAAAAACTTTAATATGATTATTTTCACAAATACGAATATAAATTACACTGGCGTATCCTTTCTCGGAGCTATCGCAAAAACCATGTAATTCGCAGAAATCATATTGATTAGAGATTAATCGGCGTGGTAAATAAAAATTTGAAAATTGTGACAGCTCAGCTTTATACTGTTCCCAACGAAAAATAATTTCTTTTGGGGGTTTATCATCCCATGAGAGTCCCAGTACCCAGAGTTGCTGAATTAACAGTTTGGCAAAAAATGTAAGAGGGCATAAAAATCCAAGTGGATCATATATGCGAGCGAGTTCAGATAAAATGATGCGTTTAGAACAATCTCGTTCTAGAGGTTTTACTGAATAAGTAAATGAATCTAACGAGGGATGCCATTGTAGGCCAAGAATTTTAATGACGTCATCTTCACTGTAATTAAATGATTGCGCGTGATTTTGTAAAGATGAAGAGGGTAAATGAGATAGCAGTTTAGGGTCGTTGCTAGCCCATTTTCTTAGCTCAAAACAACCTTTATTTAATAGATTAATAAGTTCACCTTGTAATGTAAGTGCATTTTCAAAAGAATCACTCCCTGTGACTATGTCATCGACATATGTATCACTGGTTAAAACTTTTGAGGCAACAGGAAAATTGTGACCCTCATCTTGGGACAATTGTATAAGAGTGCGAAGAGCTAGATAAGGTGAGGAGGAAACCCCAAAGCTTACAGTATTTAATCTAAAATCGCATACAGGGTCATTCACAGAAAATCTCCACAGAATACTTTGAAAGTTTCTGTGCTCGGGTGTAATTAAAATTTGCCTATACATTTGTTTAATATCGGCTATAAAAACATGAGAATATAAACGAAAATTAAGTAAAATAGTGACTATATTTTGTTGTAGTTTCGTTCCTATTAAAAGAGAATCATTAAGAGAGGGAAAACCAGTAACTTTAGCTGATGCATCGAAAACTACCCTTAACTTGGTGGTAGTACTTTCGGGTTTAATCACGCAGTGATGAGGTATATAATAACTGTCTTTAATTAACGTTACATTGTTTATAGGTGACATGTGACCACTATCTAGATAATCTCGCATAAAATCACAGTACTGTTTATAAAGAAGGGGGTTAACAAGTAATTGTCGTTCTAAAGCTAGAAAACGGCGTAGTGCTAGTGATCGAGTATCACCGAAAAATAATTCCGAATGACGAAATGGGAGAGAAACTATATATCGCCCCGTATTATTTCGCGTATGTGTTTCTGTGTATATTTTCTCACACAGTAAATCCTCGGGAGAATATTTCGGGGCTGATGGAATTTTTTCCAGTTCCCAAAAACTTTTAAGAGTGTTGTCAAGCGATGACATTTCAGAGGAGCAAAAAAATGTATTAAATTGAGGTACGTGTGAACAGTTCATCGAACCCATTAAAACCCATCCAAATTTTGTAGCAATGGCTGTAGGCTCGTTTTTACTACCTGACAAAATACCCTTATCTAAAATTTGAGGAAAAATATCAGCACCTAATAACATGTCTATATTACCGGGTGTATCAAAAAATGGATCGGCCAATTTTAAATCTGAAATATGAGACCATGAGTGATTAATAAATGTGCTAGGCATATCTGTGCAAATTTTAGGCAGAACAATAGCGTCAATTATAAACGTAGGTGCAACTTTATCTTTTGGGCGTATAGTGCAAGTAACTCCTCCTGAATTTTGCAAAGTTTGAGCTTGTCCAATTCCACGTACAGTAACAGGTAAATTATAACGAGATAAGCCTAATTTATTTACACATTTTTGTGTAATGAAATTTGCTTGTGAACCGCAATCTAATAAAACACGAATAATTTGGTAATTATTACGCACATCTATTACCTCAATAAGAGCGGTAGCAAGCAGAACACCTTTTCTACTAGGTACTACACCAGTGAGTGCATTTACAGACTGTGAAGTAGATGGAGTGTTGTGATTTGTCAGTAAATCGGACGTATTAGAAATTTGAGTATCTGAGGAAGGAGTTAATGCAGAAGGCGAAACGTCGTTTCCAAAATGTAAAAGAGTATGGTGTCTCTGTCTACAAATACGACAGGTTACGTTAGACGTACAATTTTTAAAAGAATGCTTAGTGCCTAAACAATTTACACACCAGTTATTTCTTTTTACTAGTTCAAAACGTTCTCTTGGTAATTTGTTATTAAATATGGGACAATTATAAATAGAATGTTCAGATTTGCACAAGCTACAAATAGTTTTATTCGAATTTACCAAAAAAGACGAGGTACGATTTCTCGTAGTATAATAGTTATAATTTGTGCGTTTATGTACCCTGTTTTCTTCAGGATGTTTAACTTTCTGTTGACAAGAAGCGTCTATAGCATCAAGGGCATTACATTGTTTTAATATGAATGTTTTTAGAGATTCAAAAGTGGGTGTAATATTGTTATCTGAGCTTTGCTCCATTTCGAAGCGAGTAATAGTGTCTGTGTCCAAGCGTTGGAGAAACAAAAAAAGTAATAAAAAATCCCATTGAGCTACGGGAAAGTTCATGTTTGCCAAGGCAGCAAGATTTTCATTAAATATATCCAAAAGCTTTCTAAGATTTTGAGAATTAGTCTGTTTATTTATTAATTTAGGAGAATTAAAAATTTCTTGGAGATATGCTGATGCAATCAAACGTTTATTGTGATAACGTTTGACAAGAGCTTCATAAGCAATTATATAATTTTCAGAGGTCATAGGTGTACATTGCACAAGTGTTAATGGAGGGCCTTGTAATGAGTTGGTTAAGTGAGTAAATTTTTCAATATTAGAGAGATCTGAATTGTGGTGAACTAATGAATTAAATATATCTATAAAAGTTTTAAAATATTTATAGTCACCCAAGAACTTTGGTACTTCAATTTTAGGTAATCTAATATGACGCTGAGGAGGAATACTTTCCTCTTTATTTGAGTTATCTGGGTCACCAAATAGACCGAAATAAATTTCTTGTGTATTAGCACTATCGTTTTCAAAAGATGACCTAATATGTTCTTGAGTGTCTAAATCAGCTCCCTCCTGAAGGGCGAGTAAAGCTATTAAGTTATTATGATTTACTTGAAATTCTTGATAGACTGAATCAAAACGTTTAAAATATATTTTAAAAATTGAGTGATACCTTTCGTCCTCTCGCGCAAGTTCTGCCTTACCCTGTATTTCTTTCAGTTTACTGAAATTCATATCTCGAATGGCAGTATATTGCTTAATTTTATTGTTAGCCATGACGAAAGTTTTATATGAAAGATGAATGCAAAATTAATTATTAGGAAAATATAAATTATTATTAGATAACAATTAATTATTTTACCATTAATAAAATTGTGGCGTGCGTAATTAAAACAAAGTGTATTTTATTTTATAAAGTAAAATAACTGGAAATAATCAGCTGAGCGATGGCATGCGGACAAAAACCATATACCAAAGTGTAGATATACTAGCGGCAAAAAAGATTAACTTTTTTTTAATTTAAAATTATAAACGTCATGAAATATTTTTAAATTAAATATATGATTGCAATGAGATATCCGGCTCGAAGGACCAAAATGTGGGGGTTTGAGTAAAAATATGAGATGAAACTAAGAAAAAGCTATTAAACAAAATGTTCGAACTCGGTTAACACTTTTCCTACCTTTGTTAGCCTGATGTTGTGGGCCTGTTCCTGATTTCTGGTAGGTGGCAGCGGACTGTAGGGGGCTTCTGTGTGATGTAAGTCGAACACTCGTAAGCTTGAGAGATTGAGTCACTTTTCACAAAATTTCCGTGAAAAGGGCGAGCGAGATAATTAATTTTCGAGAAAAACACGAACACGTGTTGAGAGAGTGAATTCAAAATTCGAAGTGTTTCTTCGTGTCAACTCGGCATCCACGTAGAATAGCCAAGAGGTAGGGATTTGTGAAACCGAGTATTGGCGCGACATGAGTACAAATAATAATAATAATAATAATTTAAACCTATTTCATGACATTAGGATAATAATAATGAAAGAAAAATTATATTCCAAAACTTATACTAAAGAGCTAATAAAATGAGATCAGGGAATACGGAACAATTATATTTTTGTAATTTCCATTCTGTAAATGGTTTCTTGTTGAACGGTGGAGATAAACAAATAAATTAGGTTTAGTCTGGTGTGTTATTTTTCTAAATGCCCCGTATAATATACTTCCATCCTTAAAATAAACAAGGTTTATTAGTTTCAAAAGAAATTTTTTTTTTGTTATTGAAACAAGATTTTATTGAAATAATAATATAATTTATTGAATTTCGTTCTGCTTTGATTAAATGTTCTTTCTCCAAGTTGCGACTATTCCCACGGTCGAGTGCCAGGCACTTGTAGAATCTTAATTTAAGACAATATTACTACGAACAATTAGCGTAATTTTTGCCCTTGCAGAACTTTTCCGGTAAATTAACCAATGGTTTACCAAGGCAGTTAGTTGAACTCTACTATTAACAATTTATCTTTGTGTTATTCAGGAATTTTAATTTAATCCGCTTTACGTACTACTCATTCTTGGGTAACACAATTTAAAATACTTTCCTGAAATTAGGCTAGAATATGTTCAAAGCAGAGAAGCCTGTCTCTAAAATTTTTGTGGTCTTGTAAAATATCCATGCAATGTGTACCACTTTCAATTTCTGTTGAACTTAGGAAAGACAGCATATAAAGACTCACATTATTTTCAATCAAGTATCTTAGTTTTAAAGAAAATTAAATATATTCATGAAGTGAAATGATCTCTTTAGTACACGTTGAGTAGATTAACATTTAAAAAATTGATGACTATGAAATAACTCTAAAATGGGATGAGTATAAATATGGCCCAGTAACAATGGGCTCTCCAAAAAAAAATCAGTTAAGTGGAATTAGTTCGAGTCGAGTTCAGCTAACCGACTTTTTTAGTCGGATTAGTCAAGTTAGTTGATTTAGTTCTTTTAGTCCTTTTTATTGCCCCTTTTAGTTGTTTTAGAAGAACTCAACAAATTTTAAATCAACACAACAAAGAATTTTTACATTGCTTGCATTTAATGTATTGCATATCTTTCTGTAAACTTTAACTCTAAAAGTTAATGTGTTAATAGTCGGTAAAAATGAATGAACACTACTCCTCATAAATGTTATCTATTATTTTTGTTATAATTACATATCGGGAGGTGGCGATAAATTCCAGAGACGACTTTACCGTAGATATAATATTATATTGTAAACATCTAATAAAACATTTCCAAATAATATGAAATAATGAAATATTATTATGTACTATGCAATAAATTTATTTTCTTTAATAAAATGGGAACAAAGAATTAAAGGTTTTTATATGACTCATGGTCGAGAGGCAAGGACACTCGACCCAATAGTCCCTGTTTCGAATCCCGGCCGTAGCACTGGGATTTTTCTGTAAAGAGATTAATTCGTAACTCGAGTATTGAATGTGTGTCTATTGTCTTTAAATGTGTATCCCCCTCTCGCACAACGTCAGTTTAGAGATACAGGGGGTTGTATTATCTCTGTATTATTATTATTATCAGGTAATTAAAAGGTTGCAGCTATAAAATACAATTATTTAGCCACTGATCGGGAAACGCTCGTTATTTTCGAGTGTCCAATAGCCATACATATAGGCGAATCGTGTGGCTTAGCTATCACGTTTACGAACACTGCCCCATATTAAAAATAAATACACACCCTCTAAAAAATACGTAGTATTTATAAAACGTATATGTGAATAACACGTAGATACGTAAACAGTGCAAAATTAAAGATAACGGAAGTTAACGTTTGTAAAATGACTCGTTCAATTCCTTTAGAGGATAAAGTGAACTTGTAGATTAGTGATTTCCGGAATAGCAATTTAACGGCGCAGAATTTTATTGCACAAGCAGTAAAAAGTGCTTTGGTGTAAGGTCAAAACAAATATTTCCTCAGACAGTCATTAATGTATGTGGGTGGTAGATTACTGATAATGATAAGGTAATACATTTTAACTTAGATTCAGTGGAAATGATGGTTGGGTGGACGAAACTAGATAATTCACTATTTAGACAATTTTTGCACAAGTGTATTAGTGAACAGTACAGCAATATTCACTAATACTTTCAGCCCTCTTTGTATTAACTTTGTATGTTACCGAACTCTTCAAAATAACTACAAGGTAAGATATTGTCATATATGCATAAACATAATCATGCAATGACACATCACCTAGCGTCAACTCCAGAACTGACGTAGGTTTTCGCTACTGCGCGATTTCTAGTTATAATATAAAATGCAAAGTAATTTATAATTAATTTACTTTATTACTGTACATTTTAAACAATTGTCATCACTGTTCTAATCGTAATATATCATCATGTATATGCGAGTTGTGTATTTGCAATAAACTACTCAATAGAGGGATCCACTTCGTTGTTTTGCAATTTGTTGATTTAATACAGCTCCAAGTTAACATGAGATACGCAGTCAGCAAGGCAGACTTTCTCTCAAATGCAGGGAATATGGCTGCCTATGTACTAAAATATGTTAGTACCAACTTTCTCATATGTTAGTGAGCCTAATCCATCTGGGAACAAATTACAAACTAATTCTTGGTTCACCCTACACGTACAAAATAATAATGATCCGAAGAATAGGGCATGTTCGTACAGTGCAAGGAATCATTCAATAAAAGAAAGTGAGGCCCAGTAGCGTGCTGAGGCTTTTGGGGTGGGAGAGCCACATCAAAACATAATAAAGGAACTGCTGTAAAGTCTTGCAATGCTGAAATATGCAACACTGACATAATCTCCCACAAAACACTAAAACACGATATACTGCACTCGAGGCGCGTTTCGCTAACTAAGTTGGCATTACCTGGAGATAAATAATCATCTCCAGATGATGCCAACTTAGTTGGCGAAGAGCGTCGAGTGCAGTATATCGTGTTTTGGTGTTTTGTGGAAAGCTGCGTCAGTGTTATCTTCACACCAAAGGTTCCAACTTCAGGAGAGATATACAAAACAAAAAACAAACATTAAAATAATGAACACAATTGAGTACTGAAATAGGCTGAAGCTATAGATAATTTATAGCAAAATTATAGCAGCATTCTTCTGGTTCTGATACTTTTAAACTTATCCAAAACTACGTGTAGGTTTAAATTTTTTAATAATCAGACTCAATTGATATCAAACCAAAGGTGTTAAGCCTGTTCTGACAAATAGTTGTTCGGTTATAAGTTTTAATGAGGGTCAGCCAACTAAATATTTTTTCAAGCAAAATACTACAAATACCTAAATTCAAGTAAATCCTCGAAAGAGTTGCCTTCATTGGAAATATAATCTCTAAATGGTTTTCTATTGTAAAAGGGAGTATTATTTCAACTTCAACAAGCAAATTTGCTATACTGAAACGTTAAAAACCATTTTTTATGTTGTATTTACTTCAACATGCGTCTTGTGCCAGTTTTTGTGAGGCTTACGTTCCCTAACCCCTCCCTGGGCACGTCATTGGACTAAGGCTACATACTATCCTACTTTTAAAAACTTAATTGTATTTCTAAGTATTGAGATTTAAAATAGTTAAATAAACTTTTATATTTAAATGTCTTTTAATGTAAATTACATACTTTTACGAGACAAACAGAGGACCTAAAAATGGAAAAGATTTTAAATGTTACAACAACTTAATTGTTTCGAATATTATTATTTAAAAATACTTCATCTTTTATTATTTAAATTTTTGATGCGATGGTTAATATTTAAATATAAAAATAAGTAGTTAATAAATTTTTTTGTAAATGATGATTTTTTTGGTAATCCTTCTTTAAAGTATTTATCAGTCTTTCCCCTTTAAAACAAAAGATCAAACCTTCTAAACTGACATAGTGATTTAGTTTCCTCATTCTTCACGCGCTTTATGGAATGGAAAGGGCTGTTTTTCATAAATAAACCAATGGCTTCCGCAAGATATCGTTTAGGGTTTACCTTCTTAGAAAATACATTCTATGGAATATTTAACTGAAAGTGTAAAACTCTCTAATAGCATTTTATGGAAATATGTATTTAACAAAAAACAAGTTAAAACAGCATTAAATTTATAATTTAATTTATACTTATGTTTAACATTAACTAAAATAGAAGAGCAATTAAAAACTTTAAAAATTCCTGCAAGTTTAAATTAAACACGAAAAGTCATCTTAATTTTTTTTATTATCTATTATTATTATTGTTTTAGGAATTATTATTATTTTAGGATTATTTTTTTTGGGGATTGTAACCATTCTGGGTTGCCGCAAACTACACTTTCTTTTGTCAAGGATACATAAGGACCATCGTAGCACCTGCTACAGGAAGAGTTTACAAACAATGACAGAATCTTATATACAAGATTTGTTTAAAATATTGATCTATAACTCTTATTATTATTATAATTATAGAACCAATATATCTGATATATGACTTAATATTTGTCTGTTGGGCCAATATTTATTTTAAAATATATTTTACCAATTATTAAATTTTCATATAAAGTTGATATGTCAAAACAATATTTTTATCCAAGTTTTAAATAATGTTATCCTTTTTCTTTTCTCAGTATTTAACTAGTATTACTTGCTACTTCGGAGGTATTCTGGTCTACATTAACTACTGCTTGAACTCGACAAAACTTGGTTATTTTTTACACGTTACACAGTTAATTATCTTCTAACTTCATAATGAATGTGAGACGATACAAACCACAGAATACTCGAACTTAACAATTACAATAGTTTCACTTCTGTAACAAATTATTTGTGTTAAATGGTTTTTTAGTTTCATTATTTTGGCAGCTTGCGTCTCCCTTAGAAAGAATTTAATGAGTTTTTAGTAAAATAAATCATTGGTAACTTTTGTGACTTAGGAGAATAAGCATTCATTGATTACTTGCAAAATTTACTATTAACAGTAACACATTTAAATTGTAAGTATAAAAATTATATCTGATTTACTAAAAAAAAAAATGACACAATAATAATACATGGGTGAGGCATAAAGAAATCGATGTAACTACGCCCATATTAACAAACTATCTATTTTTTTATTTGTAATATGTGTGCTTATGATCTAATAATATACATTTCGGTCACGAAAGACCTTTTAAATTATAATAATTATAATCCACTTTAGACCTGTCGTAGAGATAATGACAGTATGGATACACATATAGTTTTTACATAATGATTCCAAGAGACAGTTCCAAACATTGAACTATTATTTTTCGCTACACAAAAAGTAATGTGAACAACAAAGAATTTATTTGTCCTTATAGGACGATTTCTTTAATTTAATATTGATTTTAATTATTCAAAAAATGAATGTAGTTTGTCTTTAAAAATGGGTAGTTTTTGTTAGTCATAATCAGAGACCGCGTGTGAAGTCATTTTGCATATATCTGTAGCGGAATCAGCTCGTATGCGAACAAATCAATAATTTCATGTGCAAATATAATATACAATACAAAGTTGACAATATCTTACCTTTTACTTTTTGACGGGTGATTTTCACAATGTCCAAAATTAGGTGAACACTAAATATTTAGCAAAAAACACTAATGCACTATAATAATTATTTTTGGCACACGAATAAAAGCATATTATTAATAATTGTTCGTGAGATTTAATTAATTAGACATAATTATACAGATAAAACCATAAAGAGGCGATCCCGTGGACACTGGAATGCGCAATTTACGTTTGACCGTTAGCAGCAGAGGGGGATCCACCCACAGCCTCAAATCGTGCGCGGTTAAACACAGCTGATGCAAAGACGGTCTTTGCTGCTGTCTGGCTGGTTTTGTACATTATTGTAGTCAAGTGATTCGGTAATTCTCGTGTGTGTAATACACCGTCGACTAATATTCCACGGATAAAAGTAAATTGCGTATACCAATGAACGTGTTCGCCACTTGGTGGTTTTATCCATATAATCGTTAGAGTTTGGTAACATACTACAAACAATTTACGGGAAATTTAACAGCCCAAAATAATCACAAAGTACGCAATAAACATAATATATTGAAAGCCAAAATGATTTGATCACTTTTAATACACAATAACAAAAGAATATTCTGTGAATCGCTAAATTACTGATAAACAATCGAAAGAAATAGCTTTGGAGATATTTTGAGAGTTTGCAAGATGTTGCATTGGAATATACACCAACGCCTATTTTGTATTGAAAATGTTGTTAAATTTGATTTTATCATTCAAACTCAACGTTTATTTCATCTCCATTTTAATATGCGTGATGTTCTAGCTCGAGGTGTCATTTCATACTGGATGAGGAAATGGCGAAATAATGGGTTGGTTAAGAGAAGAAAATGAACCGGTAGGGCTCGATCTGCATGCAATCCACACCATGAAGAATGGGCGGGACAATCAATTCCTCACAGCCCAAATCTATCAGTTCGACGACATGCGACAGCGTTAAATTTATCCGCAACAGGCACACAAAGAATACTGCACAAAACGAATAAAAAGTGGCAGTGGTACAGAAGTTAACTGATCGTAATTAACGATGCCATATTGAGTCTTGTCAATAGTTTTTGAAGTTAAGAAATGAGGAACCTGATATTGCTCAACATCTTTTCATGAGCGACGAAGCACACTTTATATTGTACGGTAAATAAACAGTTTTCGCTATTGAGCTAACAAAAACTCATACGAAATCTGTGAACTGTTTGTTGTGCTATATCATCGTCAAGAATTACTGGCTCATATTTTTTTAGGCAAAATGATGAAACAGTCATAATCACCTTTCAAGGATATGCAAATATGCTCCAGACATTTTTTATGCTGCAAATTAAAAAAAAAATTGCTACCATGCTTCAAGAATAAGTATGGAGGTCCTGCGACAAACATTCCCGAATAAACTAATTTCTCGAAACGGTTATCTTGATTGGCCTTCATATTCTCCTGGTATTACTGCTCTAAACTTTTTTGTTTGGGGACATTTAAAGAGTAGAATGTCAAGAATATCCGACAAGAAGTTGAAGTTATTCCACAGGATATGATTCAACGAGTCAAGGGTAATTTCGTCTATCGCACACATGGAAAATGCAGATTTTGGATTTACAATAATGTAGTTTTAACTTGTTACCATTTCATAAACAAATCATTTAAACATATTCAATAATACCCCAAATTCCGTACCCAGCCAATATTTCTATGGTGCTAGTACATTGATAGAATAAACGTGTTTTTTTTTCTTGTTAGCACTTCGTAGAAACGATTTTTTGGCATGGATTCTATAGCTATATATACGCACTGTTATTATGGTATTATATATTTTCATTGATTTTCATCGATTTAACCAAAAGTTTGTATAGTGTCGTAATATCATAAAGATTTTATCAAAACACTGTTTTTGAAGAGGTCTACAAAATAAGTTTCGCGGAGTACCTCATTACTTTTTTTGCGTGGGTGTTAATCTTACTCATTGAGGCTGTAATATGAAAGATTCGGATATCCCAAATGATCATTTTGTAAATAGATCGTTTTGTTCGCAGATCACCGTATGTGCACTGGTACCACTAATTCGTATTTTCAGATGAGTGTTACTAAAAATTAACTATTTTTACTGTTGAAAAAAGGACAAATTCTTCAAGTTAACACATTCTCAGTGTGATGCAAAATCATTATATTTATTATTTTACTATATTATGGATCAATTTAGTGTGATTTCTCCATAAATATTAAAAATGGACTATTTTTATGTTGACAGCTTATTCATCCCCTTTGCCCCTGCACCTAATGCGTATCATATCAACTAATACCAAGCAATAATACATTTTTTATTGAAAATGCATTTTTGCCAATCCAAATAGTGCATTTTGTCGTATATGCGTCATGTAGAAGACTATGCGGAGAAGGGAGGCGGACATTTAACACATACAATATCCAAAAGGTATAATTGACATTATGCCATTTACGTTATTTCTTATTTAAAGTAAATAATGTTAAAAATGCCCCTGTACCTAATGCGTATCATATCAACTAATACCAAGCAATAATACATTTTTTATTGAAAATGCATTTTTGCCAATCCAAATAGTGCATTTTGCCATATACGCTTCATGTAGAAGACTATGCGGAGAAGGGAGGCGGACATTTAACACATACAATATCCAAAAGGTATAATTGGCATTATGCCATTTACGTTATTTCTTATTTAAAGTAAATAATATTAAAAATGGCTCTTAATACCGTGCATGGTAGCGTAGTTGGTTAAATCGTGCTATGTGACAAGCTCGACCTGTCTGTGTTTATCTGCTCCTGAGTTAGAATCTCAGATCACAGTTTTACATCCCTCTGGAAAGGTGATGACGCGAGCATATCCGCTCATCCACTGTACTTCTTCGACCTGGTCCTGCCCGGTTTTGAACCCTGGCCGTTTGGGTGGAAGCAAGCGCCATTATCATTTAACAGATTTATTGACTATTCATATTTTCACGTCAGTCTCCTAAATTAGTGTACTTAATTTGCTTTATTTATTTCATTCTTACAAATATGTTACAGGGCGGGCCTTATATACGCATATCACGGTACACACGCACCCCGGCCGCTGTTGTGGCCCGAACACCGTAATGCCTAAGTTTATGTTCATTGCTTTTTCCACACAACAAAGCGATCGCCGTAAAAAAAAAACACGTGCCGCTGTCCTCCACACCACCGAACTGACTAAGGGTGAAAACAGACGAGGCGTTTTTTGCCGAGTTGGCCGCCGATTCTACAGACGAAACGTCAAAACAAACGAGGCGGCTGGACACCGCGACGTTTTCCGTATGATCAAAACATACCGAGCGTTTTATAAGCATTATATAAATTTCCTCAGTACGTTGTTGTCAGTTCATTCAGACACCCGTTTTGAAATAATGGATTCCGATGAAGAGTTTGTGATACTTCTAGGTGTATTATACTGCAGATTAAAAAGAGAAAAGAATCGTAAAATGTGGATACACCCAATTATTAGTGAAAGAAAAAATAAAGGATACTTTTACACTTTGTACAATGAAATCAAACAAGTCGACGAGAAGTTTTTTAATTTCGTCAGAATGTCTATGACATCTTTTAATGAACTATTAAATTTCATGTATTAATTGTTCGATATTTATTTCCATATCTGTCACTAAAATAATTAAAAAAATTTTAGAATCACGTCAAATGGTAACCATGCAGTATACGTACCGATCAAAAACCGCCGGTGTCTGTGTTGCACAAAAGGTAGTACATTTATGAAGGGCCGCTTAAAGTCATAAAAACGCTTTCGGCACAAGGTTAGGAACACCGTACGCTCGTCGCGTAGGCGGTGACGTTCGTCACCGACGTATCATCTGTTTTAATACATTCATAATGAGTGAAGCAAACGACGATTCGTCTGCAGAATCGGCGGCCGACTCGGCACAAAACGCCTCCTCTGTTTTCAGCCTAAGAGTCGGTTTTTCACCTCTGGGTAAGTTACTGATAACTAAGCCTCGCTAAGCGATGGTAGATTCAGGGTCGGGCGCAATACCAATGCCATCGGGCTTGTTTACGATGACGATGACACTCACACTTCAGTTGTTATCTGTCGGTCGATGCATAGAGTACTAATAAATAATAAATAATGTTGAGCGTAAAGGGTAGAAAACGCTGATAAAATGAATAAATTTATTGGTGAATTTCCGGATTTATTCTATGATGGATGTAAAATAATTTGTAAAGTTTGTGATCAAAACTTAATGTGCTGGAATAAATACTGCTGCAAAATTCATGTCAATAGTAACCGGCATAAAATTTAAAAAATGGCGTGTCTTCTTTGGAACCTCAGTTTATGTTTGATATACTGTTAATGCTGATTGCCTGTGATGTTCCCCTGCACATATTGGATAAACCAGCATTTCGGGAGTTCTGGAATAAATACAATCCCCAGGTGAATTTACCAAGTCGTTCATCATTACGTAGATATGTACCAAGTGTTCGTGAAGACATTGTAAATAGGATTAAATGTGCATTAAAAAATACACGGCTGTGGTTATGTGTTGACGAAACGACAGATTGTAAAAAAAAATCTATTTTAAATGTTATAGTACGTTTACTCGACCCTGTTAAACCAATATTTCCACTTTTACTAGCTAGCAAGAGACTAACTGCGTGAACTGGCGAAACAATTATGCGGGTGGTGTTGGAGACTTTCGAAAAATTTGAACTGTCAACAAATCAAGTGTTGATGTTTGTGACAGACGGTGCTGCGACAATGCGTTTGGTGGGCCGTTTTCTTCAAAGAGACGATTGTAGGTTTATACATGTTACGTGTAAAGTGCATGCGTTCCATCTTGTAGCAGAAACGATTCGAAAATGTTTTTCAGAGGTAGATGTATTAATAGCAAATACAAAAAAAGTATTTCTCAAATCTCCTAAACGGCTTCGAGTATTTCACACACTGTGTCCTGGTATTCCGGAACCACCAGAGCCGATTCTTACACGTTGGGGAACATGAGTTAAAGGCAGCTTTTTATTATGCTGAATATTTTCAACAAATAAAAGCTGTGATACTACAGTTCAACCCTAACGAGGCTGCAGCTATTAAGGAAAGCCAGACAAGCTTTCAAGATGTTTCCCTTGAAACAGATTTAAAAACTATTTATAACAATTATAGAGGACTACACGACGCAATAGAAAAATTGCAAAATACTTCGTTGTCGTTAGTGGAATCGCTGCAAATAGTGGACGAGTAAATACACAGTTACAGACTATAAACGACGCAAAAATAAGTCCGTTATTGAAAAATTCGAGAGTGTATTACGGAAAGATCCTGATTTTACTAAATTAAGACAAATTTGTGATCTTGCATCTACAGCTGCGTTAAGTGAGTTCACAGAGTGTTTTACTTATGCCTGTATTACTTCCGTAGATGGCGAACGGTCTTTTTCAAAATACAAACATATTTTTTCACCACAGCGAACATCGCTTGCTTAGACAACTGTAGAAACATATCTGATGCTACACAGCTATTATAGAAGTGCTCCAGTTTGTGATAAAGGCAACGAAGCTACTTCATAAATCTGCTTAAGAAGGTGAGTTTTGTACATATTTTTATAAAGTGTACCAGTATTAATAAAATTTATTTCCATTTATTTTATTTATTTATTTATTTATTATTAGTTATCACTTAGATATACAATGTACATGTGTGAACGTCATTTAACAGTTTAATAATAATGTGCAGCACAAAGCTTACAAAATATAAGGAAATGAATAAGTACAATAATAAAAACAAAAATATTTTATAGATTGTGATGTATGTTTTTGTACTATTTCGTTCGCTTTAAATTCTTTTTTATTTATTTCCTTATATTTGTACTTGAATAAGTACAATAATAAAAACAAAAATATTTTATAGATTGTGATGTATGTTTTTGTACTATTTCGTTCGCTTTAAATTCTTTTTTATTTAAGTATTATGATATGATGCATACCCAGTACGTCTCTGTAGGATTAATGACCTTGGCCAGGCTTACTGATAACTAACAAGATGATTAAAAGTAGTTACTTCAACATTTTATTTATGACTATATTCACATTATAACCCTCCAGTTTCCTACCAGTAACTTATCTAGTGGTGAAAAGACCGGCCTTAAAAATAATACAAATCGTACATCATTAGTTCACACATTTATGGTAGAGATAAGTTCCAACTCTTATATTATGGCCACATCAGATATCTTTCAAATATAAATTACAATAAATAGTTCAGCCATAAGCTGTGCCGAAGGTGGCCACACGGAGAGGGCGGTAAAATTAATTTATCTTCGAATAATTATTAATGTATTTATGTAGGTACGGTACGGCACGGTACATATGTGATTAATAAACTTTCCCAAATCCCCTAAGGATACCATTGTTGCAAAATTCAGATCATGCAATTTGCATATAACTTATTATAACTTGGTAACTTTGACAAACTTAGAGGTTTACTTGGTGAAATACTCGGTGAAACGGTTTTAGAAAGTTTAACAATTAATATATCTATGCTGTCCACAACAATAAGAAAATTTATGGAATAGGAGAAATGGCAGAAACACAAATGACATCCACCGGCCTCTCATGGAGACTTTTTGTTCCTACTTTTTGTTCTTCTTGAATTATTTATATAGTTTTGGTCATTTTTATATCACCTAAAAAAATCAGTGGTTACTTAATTTTAATTTAGCATATTATTGTGCATTGTACTGATTCTGCGGTTGGCCCCTTGTGAAACATTATTAAATATTTTAAATAAACAAAGAAAATTTGCTTTTAAATGTTTCAAAATTGTATTTTCACTCTACACGTGTTTCGGCTTTTTTAGGCCCCTTTCAAGAGTACAGACGAAAGGTACTAAATTATAATTTGTGTTCCTTGTATATACATTGGATGTTACATCTGGCAACTTATACTAATAAAAATGGTTTGAAAGATTTGGAATTTTTTAGAAATGTTAAATTACTTTATCTAAAATGTGGTGACCTGCGAATATTTGTTGTTCATTTGTAATCGTTTTCTTATTTTTGGAAACTTTCTTAATTTCTAATATTTCTAGTAAGTCTAATTTTTTTGCTTTTCTTTTCGGAATGAAGTAATTCTACATTATCCATATTTATAAAGTGATTGTTTTCCATACAGTGTGTTGACATGCCGGTGGTATATACGTTGTTTACAAAAGACTTTTTATGTTCTTCAAGTCGCTTTTTTATGTTACGTCCAGTCTGGCCAATGTATATATCGTCGCAGTCACTACATTATAGTTCATACACTCCTGTCTTTTGTAATTTTTCTGTTAATGAATTAATTAATGTTAATAAACAATATGGATAAAACAGGAGTGTATGAATTAAAATGTAGTGACTGCGATGCTATATACATTGGCCAGACTGGACGTAACATAAAAAAGCGACTTGAAGAGCATAAAAAAGTCTATTGTAAACAACGTATATAGCACCGGCATGTCAACACACTGTATGGAAAACAATCACTTTATAAATATGAATAATGTAGAATTACTTCATTCCGAAAAGAAAAGCAAAAAATTAGACTTACTAGAAATATTAGAAATTAAGAAAGCTTCCAAAAAATAAAAAAACGATTACAAATGAACAACAAATATTCGCAGGTCACCACATTTTAGATAAAGTAATTTAACTTTTCTAAAAAAATTCCAAATCTTTCAAACCATTTTTATTAGTATAAGTTGCCAGAAGTAACATCCAATGTATAAGCAAGGAACACAAATTATAATTTAGTACCTCTCGTCTGTACTCTTCAAAAAGGGCCTAAAAATCCGAAACACGTGTAGAGTGAAAATACAATTTTGAAACATTTAAAAGTAAATTTTCTTTGTTTATTTAAAATATTATTATGCATTGTGGCATACTAAACTTGACAACTTGAGAAATGTAGAAGGTTATCATTTTAATTGATATTAATTCGAATTTCTGGCTTTATCCTCGAGGACGGAAATAAAATCAACGTTGGTTGCAGCTTTTCCCCCAAGGATTCCAAATATGGAAACTGAAAGACAATTGAACATCAATTAAATCAAATAAGCAAAAAACCAGAAAGTGAAAAAAATAAATTGTGATTTTTAATAAGTTAGCAAGTGTAAGTTTTACAACAGGTATGTTTATGACACATCAACCAATATTTTGATTATTATTTATTATTGTTTTGATTTTCCCCTATTTATTTTTGAATTTTTGTTTGAGATTTGTGAATTTTGAAAATTTGTGTTCCATATTATTTGATAAAAATTATATTAAACAATTCACTAAGGACTTCTTTGATATAGATACAAAAAGCAATAATTCTTATGTGGTACATGTGCCTATCGTCCAATGAGACTATTGATTTTACGCGAGAACGTAGTTTTTTAAGTGATGCTTGTGCATTATCCAATCAGAAGCACTATTTAATTGTGGTTAAGTTATTTACCTATTGCCAGGGTTCACAACACCTTGTGCTTTTTAGACCTGCGGTTAGCGAACACGCAACTGGAATCATAAGGTACCTTATTTCCAAAAAACTATCTAGATAAGGTTATATTAACCCCCCAGTCTGCCGATGCTAAGTACCAGCGTTATTACAGGACGGCGCGGACAAGTGGTACAAAATTAACCTAGTTCGAATTATTAAATACAAAAAAAATAACTACACCGTTTGATATAGAAAACTCTAAACGACATAGTTTTCTAACAGTAGATGATCTCTACGGCACACACGACTGAATATGACAAGAAACTATCTTTGATTGACCTACAAGGTACAAGAAAAATCAGTACACCAACCGATTTGTTTATTCACACAGTTTTCAAATTTGATACGACAGACGAAAAATTCGGCAGCATAAGCCCAGCAGACGCTAAAAAAGGGACACATGAGTGAGTCAAATAAACGCGGAAGACTAGCGTAAGAATAAGACAGGCAGTTCAGGATATCGCGAGGGGTTTTTATTGAAAATTTTAGACGTACTGTATTAATTGTCAGTTAATTTTAAAATTCTGTCAAAGTTAAATATTTATATCTAGATGAAAAATATTTAAAACCAATAGAGTAATATTTTATACTACGTACTATATAAGTATCGTGCATATATAATACACCACTTTACTTAGGTAGATATGGGTACAAATATAAATCAAATTTAAATATAATGGAAATCATGTAATACAGCAGGTATAATTTTGAATAGCATGTGTTCAAAATTGATTATGAATATGAGGGTGAGTACTGACATAATCTATGGTTCTTAATTATTATGATTTAAAAATAGTAAGTAACGCAAATATCCTACCTATCAATTATCGCATATTGTATATAATAATGAAAAACTCTCACGATAATTTTAAGGGCAATTAAATGAATACAACAATTTCATACACTGTCACCTAATTGTTTTTACTTTGTCACTAATACGTAAATGCTGCTCAGCTATAGTTTACTACTAAGAACATTTTGTCGTTTCTAATGACATTACTATTATTGCGATGTTTCCACGGCAATATTGGCCAAAATAAAAAAATAAATATTGGTACAAGGAATAAGAAAAAAATTACACAACAAAATGTTTTAATGAAACTCTGTTTCTAGGGGTACAGGTGTATTTATTAAAGAAAGCGTACAGGTATTAAAATGAGAGGCGAGCTTTGTCATGTTTGTGTAAAACGGCTTTTCACATATCATAGGTTTTACATGCCATAGATTTTGATAACCTATACATGTGATAACCTCCAATAAACAATTATTTATATCAGCCTTTTTCAACGGCTTACCCACGGGGGATATATGGAATATGTCTCGCCTTCAAGGGTCAAAGGTACTGAAAATATTTTTAATAGATCCAAAAAAAAAAACAGAAAAAAATTCTACCTCTTAAAACATTTTAGGGTTATGAAATTTACATTATATATTATTACTAAATAAAATCCTAATTTTTCAAACTTTGTCATTTCTTTTCTATTTATTTAATTTTTTCTTTTATAGTTTTATAAAATAAACTCCGACATTTTCTTTGGAAATAAAGATTAATCTTATAAAAATACTGTTTTTTTAAATCATGTTCTTTTATAATTATTGTACTCATTTTTTTTTGCATATAATATATTGCAAGTAACTATATTTATTCAGAGCCTAGCCAACAGATTTTTTGATCTGTATATCCCCACACTGGCCAACTCTTGACTATGCCACTCTGGGTTTTACACAAATCTGATAAAGCTAGTTTCTCATTGTACGCTTTTTTAATGAAAACAGCTGTACTTTTTGATTCTAAATAACTTCTCTAAATAGCATTTGCGGTGTCTTAAATGTGAAGTAAAATATGGAAATATCGCATTTTCTCGTGATCAATGATTGATCAATTACAGGAGGCTGGTATATTATTTAAACTTGATTGGAATACGTGCAAAAATGCAGCTTGGGAAGTTGTACGAATACAGAGAAAAAAAATTTCGTTGAAAAATAGCTAAGTTATTGAAGTACGTCCATGTAAAGTATAACACGCTGTATATTAACTGTTATACATTTCTTAAATTATTTTTTCCCTAAAACCTAATACTGTGAAATCGTATTTGAGATAAGGTCTTCTGAAATGGATGCAAAACATGTTTCTGACGACGTCTCATTAAAATGTTTGTAACATTCTCATATGATTTCATTAAATAATTCGCATAATGCAACTATAATTACATAATTTCTTATATACAAGATGATTCTTTCCCATCAGAATTGTTTCATGAACTAAAAAGATAAAATAATATTTTTTTTATATCAAGATTATTTGCATTCTTTCTGAAGAATGCTCCGAGGTCTCCAGGCAACTTACCATACACCTAACCAAATTTTTGCTCTTAAATCTTATATATATAAATTATCGATGAATAATCGACAGAATTGCCTATATTTTAGAACATCATTACTCTATGAACAGACGTTTAAAGTCAAAATTCTGATTCAGAAATACCTAATTTTTAATCTCCTAATTTTCGTCAAATACAAAATTACGTTCTTATACAATATAATTATTGATTTAGTTCTAGAATTAAGAATATATACAAATTCATCTTATTAATGCAAAGCCGGCAATAATGTTATACTTACCTCAAAAAAATTGTTATTTTCCAAAATCTCATAAAGCTTTATTCTGCAACATTCTCTCGTTATTTGTTATTCTGTGCCATTCTGTACTCTACTGCGCAAGGCATTGTCATCCCCTTCGGGTATTTTGTCGTTGATTGTGAAATACGTCAGCTATCTGATCGGAAAGGACAATTTCCATAATACCCACGAGGGATATCAGGATTTTTTCTAAATTTTAAGTTTCCTTGTTTTGGACACAGTGTAGAATGCGTTAGTACTGGTTTAGGAGGGAACTTTTACTGGAAACAGGATATAATTGCGATCCTTGGCTGGTTTGTAATAAATGCTTCCTTAAAATACCACAACATAATTATTGTTTTGAGGAATGTTGTATTCTGAGCACATATTAAATGAGAAGTGAGGTTATGACTTTTGTGGTTTTACTGGAGAAATTAGAAGACACCTGTATCCTCTGTGTTTATGGGTGCACACCTGGGGGCGAAGTATGCATCGTTTTGCACACTTGAGGTGAAGTTTGCATCGTTCTGCGAGCCTGGGTGACAGGTTTCTACTGTTCTGCACGTCGGAAGCGCGGTTTCTCAGTAATTTGCAAGCCTAAGACTGAAGAGCCTACATACCTACGTAAGCATCGAGTGAAATTCCAAGTCCAGGTAAGGGGGAACGAGGAAGTGTGTTTGAGGAGTATCTACCTTTGTGTGCCAGGCTAAGGAGTGTCTCAACAAAATAAAACTAGCTCAGATCTCAGAGCGTTTACACCCA
This sequence comes from Rhamnusium bicolor, assembly GCA_029963845.1. Taxonomy (NCBI): domain Eukaryota; kingdom Metazoa; phylum Arthropoda; class Insecta; order Coleoptera; family Cerambycidae; genus Rhamnusium; species Rhamnusium bicolor. The sequence goes on from JANEYF010000887.1 coordinate 482,386, forward strand.
GTTTATCTGAATTTCAATGCCACAAAAATAATTACTCTACTTAATCTTTAACTTACCATGAATAATTTTCACTTGTTAAATAGCAAATTTCACAACTATGAAAGGGGCTATATTCACATGAATTTCATAAGAGAATAGCACATATAAAATCTATTTACATTACCTTATGATACTGTGTCTTAGAGGCTAATTCGACGGTGTTACGACAAAAGGCGTAAGCGACAATAATCTGCAAATGAGATTATTATCGAAAACATATCGTAAGATATAAGCCTTTCCGCTAACACTATGGTTAAATCCACCAAAAGTTCGAGAATCGTTAAAATTGAAGTTGAATAAGCGTAATCGATAATTTCCGTTGTGAATAAAGAGAGATTATAAATTAATAAACGCCGAAATCTCATAGTGGCACGGGTTGAAATGCTCACCTGCGATTATTTCGACACCCAGAGAAAGGTATTTTTTGTTTAACTATTTTTAATTTTATTAAAACAAAATTAAACTTGGAATAACACATTTTAGATGTTCATCAATTTTTGGCTCTCCTGTAAAATTTGGTAAAAGCCGCTTACGCCTTTTTGTCGAAACACCGTCGAATTATGGTATCTACTACAACCCTTATTCACAGTGTAAATATAGATCAAATCAAGGTTTTAATATCCTGAATGGGGCCACACAGAAGGTTCACAGCTAAGGTTATCGTTATCAAAGTTAAACTAAATAAAATGGGGTGATATTCCCTTAAATAAAAATTAAAACAATGTATACAGTTACCAGCTACCAGCGGCACATAAAGGTAGGTACCCCTCAAACGCACTTCCTCGTTCCTATTTACCAGGACTTATAACTTCACCCAGTGCTTACGTAGGTACGTAGGCTCTTCAGTCTTATGCTTGCAAAATACTGACAAACTGCGCTTCCGACGTGTAGAACAGTGGAAACTTTGCACCCAGACTCGCAGAACGATGCAAACTTCGCCTCAGGCGTGCAAAAATATGCAGACTTCGCCCCCAGGCGTGCACCCTCAAATAAAGGGGTACAGCTGTCTTCCAATTTCTTCAAGAGAACCATAAAAGTCATAACCTTACATCTTATTTTTTTGTGCTCAGAATACATTCCTCAAAACAATAATTATATTCTGGTATTTTAAGTAAGTGTTTATTAAAATCAGCCAAAGATCGCACTTATATACTTTTTCCCTTCTAAACCGGTACTAACGCATTCTACACTGCGTCCAAAACAAAGGAACTTAAATTTTAGAACAAATTCCTGATATCTCTCGCGGATGACCGTAGATCAGTCTTATGGAAATTGTCCTTTACGATTAGATAACCGGCATATTTCACGATCAACGACAAATTATCCGAAGGGTGATGACAAAGCCTTGCGCAGTAGAGTACAGAACGGTACAGAATGGCAAATAACGAGAGAAGGTTGCGAGGTATATCTTTATGAGATTTTGGAAGGTAACAAGATAACAGAGATATAGATACCGATACGTGTTTTGATATTATGTTTCTCATCAGCATAGTATAGTTTATAAACCGTTCTCTAATTTCGAAGAAAATAGTAAAATAATTACTTTTATATTTTTAAAACTGCCTATTGAGGGAGGCAATGACGTAATTTTTACATATATATTAAATTAAATTTTTAAATAATTTTTGTACCAAAAATAATATTAAATGATTAGAGACCTTATGATCCTATTTCAAAAACTTGGCTATAAAATGATTACTTGACAGATAGTAATAAATACAAAAAATAATACCTAAATAAAATACCAAATCGTAATCCTCCGATTTTATTTAATGTAGATTAAATAAAATTACCACACACACCTTTTGATGATTTATAAATTTGTATCTGAGTTTCTATTAAACAAAGAGAAGCGATTAAGCTTTAATTGCGGTTATCCACTAGTAAAATATTTTTCCCAAATAATTGGTCATAAGTCTTACAACCTCAAAATGATCCCCAGGTGTAGAGTTCTGTAGACGGTTTTTTGCGACAACATGACGAAATTCCAAATTTCTCCTCGATTATTTTTGTAACTGACAAGGCAACGTTTACGCGAAATGGCGTACATAACTCCTACAATACACACATCTGGAGTGTTGAAAATCCGAGTATTGTTCGTCGGGATCATTCCAGAATAGATTTCCTCTGAAAATATGACACCTTATTGCCCCCTTTATGCTGCCAGATCGATTAATTGGAAATGATTTTCTTTTTTTAATTTGCCTAGACTTTTAGATGTTGCCCCAAATGTGCGTCAACAAATGTGGTTGCAGCAAAACGGTGCACTCGCGCATTTCAACCGTTTAGTTCGTCAACACTTACAATGTTTTCGAAAAAAAAATGGATTGGCCGATGTGCTCCTGTCTTTAGCCTCCCATATCACCAGACTTAACACCATTGAATTTCTACTTGTGGGTCTTTATGAAGACCATGGTATACACCAACGAAATTCTTGACCTCGAAGAAAACTTTAAATATTAGTTGTAAAAACCGCTTATTGCTATACTTTTACCTGTAATATCACCCATTGAAGATAAAAAAATTGATAATTATTTTCTCTCTTATCATACAACTTTTACAAGGTATTTTAACATTTATCACCTTCTTTTGACTTCTAGTATCACCCATTAAAAATAAAAAATGGAAGACCGTAAACATCCTGTATAGACAGATAATCTTAAATAGAACAAATTTACCAGTATAAAAATATAAAGAACTGCTGCATGGAGATTAAACATAATAATTGTGAAGAATGAAATGTATTATTCCATAACAGTAGAATAAAACAAAAAACAAAATATATCTAAAATATTTTTTTTTGCAACCGATATTTTGAATACGCCTTAATTGTTTTTTCTTTCCAATAAAATTATTACAATCCTTGATTAAGGATAAAAAAACAGAACAGCGGTTGGGCACTTATATTTTTAAACTTTTTAATAAAATTCTAATAATCTCAAAAAATATTTGGAACACGATTTATTAAGGTCATTTAAACTAAATTTAAAGCTTTTTTGAGGCACTAGTACAAAATTCCACAACTGTTTTCAACTAGAGAAGAATATTTATTTTAAAATATTGTTGCACCAATATAAATGATGAGAATATTGCAAACGTACTTTGAGAAGTAGCTAATTATAGTGCAATAAATCTAATAATGAATATCAAACGATGTATGACGTGAAAGTTAATATTATTCCTTCCTGTCATTCAGAAATAAACCTAATTAAACTATATAGTCGGGGCAGTGATAGATTTTAATTTTCCTAATCATTTCTGTATCTACATGATGTTCTTGGATTTAAGCACTGATATGTGTAATATGACAAACATAGTTCACGTTGAGCTTAACCTCGGTTTTGTCAAACTCAGTTTAAAATCTAGATGGACAAAAGTGGTTCAGCCTAGGGTTTATATAAAAAGCTAGTTTTGGAAAAATTGTTTTACCAATTTTCACAAAAAAAATCAAAATGTAATTTTTCAGTTAATTTAATATTTATTCGCGAGTTATAAGGAACAGTATATAGTGACATCACCCCCAAGTTTGGCTAATGTAAAATATATATTTTTTTGTTTTTCGTCCTATGTTTTCCAATAAAACTAGTTTAAGTATTAACATTCTAAAATAAAATGAAATTCACTTTATCATGTACAAATTTCTGTTTTTCTGGTGTTTGGGAATTTCAATATTTTCCAATATAATATTATATCTGCAAAGAAACCGTCACTGAGGACTGAGACCTCAGTCTGAGCTCCAAGTATAATAGAATGAATTTGTGAATTTTCATGCCAACTATTCGCCTGACTCATGAAGATTAGTTTGTAACGAAGTGATTTTTCGACAGTTTTCTATTGTAATCCGATCTAAGTGGGTTTTTCGTTCATTTTGGTACACCCTGTATACGACAACTTGTGTTAATATTTCTTTTAAAACCGTTTTGAACCAAAGTAAAATTTATTTTGGCAAGTCAGAGTATTTGAAATAACAATTATAATTGTTTCAGACCGGTTCCCTTCCAGCGTAATCTTACTTTGTTTATTATTCTAATGATAAATCGTTTATCGTGCTTGTACTCAATCAAGTAAGAGGAAAGTAGTTTAATTTAATTTAGTTTGATTTCAAAGCGAGTTGAAATTATTTCTTCATGATAACGAAATATGTTTAAAATGTTTTAATATTTAATATTTGTTTAATAATTTACCTAATAAGTTATTAACTGATTTATTTTTAAATATTAGGACTTGGCCGTTTTAAATTATTTCTTTTCTGAAATATAGTTTAAAAATTATGAGAACGGATTCCCAGCCTTGGAATATTTTATAAACATTTGTTTATATGAATTAATGCAGGAAATTTGTTTAAATATGATGCGCCGAGATAAGCTGAGTAACGCGTTTGCCACAGGCAGCAGACAACACGCTTGCTCGTCGTACAGATTCCCGCCATTATTAGGTAGGGGTTTTAGTAGAAATTAAATCACACCGTTTGAAAGAATCACTTTTGCTTCATTGAGTGTTCAAGTAAGAAACACTCAGTTCCCTATCTCCAGTGTGCTCCACAACCAGGTAGTGGTAAGAATAATTTTGACCGTTTTACTGTTTTTACTTGTATTTCCGTTATTTTACCGTTTTTGCCCGAATTTACCGTTGTATTATTTTGTCCGAAGTGCCTGTTTTCTGATTAAGTCAGAGATATTCGGGAAATTTCGCGCTTCATTACTAAAGTTGGATTATCCATTCAATGACGAGCATCGGAATTAATTGGTTGTCATTTTATTTAGTATTGACGTAAAGATAGGACTTTTAATCCTCGATCTGTGGAAAGAGTCCCATCTCAGTCGTAGTTGCAATAAAATATCGGTGAAATATTTAATCCTCTATCTGTGGAAAGGATTTCATTAGGTGCACGCGAAGTGGCACAAGTGAAGTTTTTAATCCTCGATCTGTGGAAAGAATCTCACTAGGTGCTCCGGGAAGTAATGCATAAACCGTTCCATCCGATACTCGTGTTCACTATAACTAATTTATACAAAAAGTAAGCTTGAAGCTGATTAGATAATCTATTGCTCTAATCTTTCAGTAACTAACGAAAGTTAACTTCGAGTATTTCCAGTCACTCGCACATATCTCTGGTTCAGAAGTTTAAGGGACAGTTTACCGTTGAGAGCCTGAGTTAGTAAAACTGAACTTCTGTGCTGTATAGTGGACAAGCATCGGAAATATTCGGAAAGAGTCACATCTCAGTCGTAGTTGCAATAAAGTACCGGGGAAATCTTTAATCCTCAATCTATGGAAAGAATCTCCCTAGGTGCTCCGGGAGGTAATGCATAAACCGTTCTGTCCACCACACCTAGTGAAGAAGTCCTAACAAGGGATATTTGGAGCGAATCTAATATACCGTCAGTCCCTAGACTGACTTCCTGCACTTGTGTCTTTCTTACATTCCATAACCGCTTACCACTGAAAATATCTGCTGCACCGACCGTCTACCGTAACACCGCCTTAAGCATTAGTGACTAGAGTAATTACCCACTTGTTGTAAATACCAGTAGTAGTAGCTGCCATAACTGTGCTTTAATTAGAATCACCTCTTGCTCGCTTTTGTAGATTCCGATAGTAAACATTTGATAGTAATACCGTAATAGTAGTTTCCGTAACTTAGCTGTACTAGATATAACTGATCATCGCTTTTGCATTACATAACCTCTTGCTTGGTTTTCTTTGGTTGCTTACTTGTAATATAGGTTAATACTTACGTTTGCATTATAACATAACTGTTGTGTATCTATTTACTCTTTTTTATTCATTTGTGAAGCAGTCTTAAATAAATGGATTAAGTGAAGTTAAACTTCTGCATTTTATTTAAAGCAACGATATATGTAAATAAATCTGTTTATACACTGAAAGTCATTTTCAGCATGTAAAGTGAAGTTGTCCATTACTATGCAACCGACAACCACACACACAGACTGCTTGGACATCCCGTTTCTTCACTGAGTTATCCTAGCTTCTATCGCACCCCTGATAGAATAAAGTGGTGTTCCTATACTTTAAAACAGGAACTGGCGCCCGAGACCGTTGCCGTAATAAAAGTTCAAAGAACCGCTACTGTACTGAAAGGTACCAAAGTGATACGTTACACACACGTAACACAACAGTCACATTCATACGTCATAAGTTTTACGGTAAACGTTCACTACAAATTATTCATGCCTGAGGTCATTTCAAGTCAAAATGATAACGTTTTTAATTATATTTATAATTAATTAATTTTTACGTATTAATTTTAATATCTAAAACTGGTTTTTAAACCCGGTTTCTAAAAACCGACAAACCCTATCAGCCGAGGTTGCTAAATTTGGTTTAAAATCCAAACTTAGCATTGTTATAATAATGTTATCCTTTCTTTGATTTGATTTTTTTAATCAAGCAGGCTTTAATAGTTAATCGAAAATGATTTTTTTCTCAAATTGTCTTTTCCATGAAAATTTTGACAAAAGTTATTTAAAAAAGTCTTACAGACTTAAAAACCGCTGCCAATTACATGGGGATCAGAACTTCCTCATCGTAGTAAAACTCGACGTGTGATGGAGTTTATAATGAAAGTAATTTTTGACGTGTCAAAAAAGTCACATTTTTTGACGTTTCAAAAAGTCACATTTTAACGTTTCAAAAAAGTCACTTTGACGTTTCAAAAAGTCACATTTTTTGATGTTTCAAAAATTGGGACCGATTTTGCTAATCATCTCTTCCTTGACCTCTAGAATGTGTGTACCAAATTTGAAAGCTTTATCTCAAAAACTGTAGCTGCGGTCGCGAACCAGACAGACGACACACAGACAGAAATTTTTTCTGTCTGAAATTTTGTGTATCGTCATAATTCGTCGAGATTCGTCCAGAAATGCAATAAAAATTTTCAAAATTTTTTTCATCCTCATTGAGGGGTGAGGAAGTAATTATATTTGGATATTACTTTCTTCTTTAGGTGAAGTGCCTTCATGAAATGCACAACAGCTTTTTGGAAAAAAAGTTATCTGGTATTAAAAAATATGAGTGCACGACATTTTTAAAGTTATGGTAAACTTTTAAAATTTTTAAATATCACGTTATGGTATAGTTTTTATTAGCTGATCTGCTAGTATAAAATAAAAAGTTTAGACACGGCTTTAACCTACTTAGTATGTATAGTGATCATTCATTCTTTTTTTGTTTCAAAATCACGTCTACTAACTCCAAACAGGGAATCTAAAAGTAATGCAGTTTAATAGTGTTTTTAACTTTTAAATTAGATTTTATACGCCACGAAAAGTTCTTGATGCAAAGGAACATAAATATATCACTAAGAAATCCCTTACCTCAAAAAATTTTGTATGTATTTTCGGATCGAATGTAGCCGTACAACAAACTGTATAAATACTATACAGTGTGGGCCATTTTGGTGATATATGTATTGGGATCTTGGACACTATAAGAGATAGAACATGTTTTAGACAATTTTGTTACCAACTAAAAGACGTCTTCAAAACTGTTCCAATTCTTGGAATTTTGAGATATAGTCGAATTTGTTGAATGTTGCATTTTCTAAAATTAGTTATCTTTTTATTTTTCAACATTATTTAAATCTGTAAAGACATTCTTATATCAATTTTTTTCGTAGAATTTAACGCTCTAGTTAGATTTTAGTTTCAGCGTTTCGATTATTTGAGGCCATCATCAAATCCACTTTTTTTATGGATGCCATATTGGTTTTTTCACTTAGTAAAAAGAGCTCGATATTAGTTTTTCAAAGAGGTATCACTTGTAGACAACAAATGAGAAACTCTTTAAAAAAGAAAACGATAAAACTAATTTCTTAACTAAATATGGCAACACCTCAAATTAAATACTAAAATACAGAAAATCTACTTTGAGTTACGTAACCAAAGAAGTACCTTTTGATGAAATAGGAACAGATTTTTTCTAAATATTAGGTTTTGTGTAAATTTTACAATTATTCAATAAAATCACTAAATTTGTTTAAATTCAATAATTTATTAAGAACTTAGCAATATTTTGTAAATATGTCCTACTAGTTATCAACAAAAATATCATAGGCGGCAATACTAATTTACTTCAACAAAATACTAGTAAAATATCAATTATACAGACATTTCCCTCCACAGAAAAAAATAGTCCAAATCGAAATTCTATATACTAAAGTGAAAACTGTGAAACATCAAGTAAGCCTTTCATTTTTCGTCAAATTTTTTTACAACAAATATTGTTAAATGTTTAGTAAATATTTGAGTTTAAACAAATTTAACACTGATGTAGTTTTCCACGAAACACGAAAGCACAATATACTGCACTCATTGCGCGTTTCGCCAACCAAGTTGGCATCATCTAAAAATGATTAAAACTAACCATATGCTAACAATGTATCCTATTTATACCTAAACTATTACCTAATAACCAAAGCGAGCTATTTGGAATTGGCCCTCTGTCACTATTCATACTATTCTTACACTTTGTGATTTCCAAGCTCTCAAATGCATCCAGCTGTCTAGTATTTACTACATTCCTAATTAATCTTAAATTGCTAATATTTATTTTATGGTTGTTCCGAAACGCATGTTGGGCAACGCTAGACTTATTTGTTCTACCATATTTTAGATGGACCATATGCTCTTTGAATCTAGTTTGAACTGATCGTCGAGTTTGTCAAATATACTTGTGATTACAGTCCTTACAGCTAATTTCATAAATCCCCGACTTTTCGTTTGTGTCAATTTTGTCTTTTGGATTGTCTAAAAGTTGTTGTAGTTTATTTCCCTATGAATGAACCACTGTCTATTATATCTTTAAAAATCTTACCAATACCACGGGTGAATCGAAGATCGAATTGAATTGATACAAATTTCGGATTTTCTTTTAAAAGGTCGAGAAATTTCGAAGTGACTTAAGATTTTCGCTTCCAAATTATTTTCTCAATTAAACTTGCAGATTTTCCACCACTTGCAGCAATATCCTTAATCAATGCTAGTTTTTCCCGTGGCCTCCGATGCCTCACGGGAGCCACGCCGGCCAATTAACTACAGCTACTCCCCACAACCCATAGGGTTATTGACTGTAGATACCAGAATCGTGTACCCTAAGCAAAGGGAGATAACCTAGAGTGACCAACTTCTGCATTTGACATGCCAGCCACTCCGCTGATTTTTGGCAGGCTGGTATGGTCTTCAGTTCCGAAAGTAGCGTCGGCCTTATCCCTCCAAGTACACTGATTATTAGGATGACCATTTTACCAAATAGCCTGGGTGACAGCACTTGGAGCTCGAACCGGAGTTCGCGATATTAGGTCCGGTTTTCCTCCTCCTTCTGATGTTTTTCTCCGCAGGTGCCTAGAACTGGATGACATACATCACCCTGAGTTGATGGTCGAGAAGTGCTATGTCAGGATTGATGGCTTGGATTTGCCTGACAGCCGGGAATGAGTAGTTCCAGTATATCCGGCATTTCTCGTTCTCGACAAAGGACTCAATATTTCCGGGGACGTAAGGTAGCACGGATGTCTGTTCTACCACGTACGAGTACTTTAGATGCATGCAAATGGTATGTGCATGAGCGATTCCGGCGCCTGACGGCAGGTCCTACAGTTGATGTCAGGAACATCTACACGCCACACGCGGCTACGGTGTTGAAAACACCATCATGGCAGGCCATAATGAATCCCTCGGTCTCCGACTTAAGCCCAGCTGACCTTAGAAAGGCGAATGGCAGCCTGGTCGATAACCCCAGTATTTCTATGTTCTTATAGAAGACACCAGGCTGGGGTTTATCGACGTGCTGCAGAAACAGATTTTCCTGTTCGGCAGATCGAATTCGGGCTTTCAGGCGATTTGGCGGAAGTTAAATTACTGACTCTACATCAGCACCTCGCCGGCCACCTCGCCTGGTGTCGAATGCGAGAGGAGTTCATCTGCTGCTCCTTTTACTGCCTTGAAAAATCCTGCTCTCACTCATAGATTTTCGTGATGTTTTACAAACTGCAAGGGGGCTCTGAACTCCTGAGGATGTTACATGCCATACTCAGTACTACTCTGCCATGCGTACACTCCAGATTCAAGAGTCATCGCCCCTCCCCCCGTTGACATTGGAGGTACACACGAGAAACATGAATATTTCTGTGAATATTCATCATCTTGCGGGTATCTCTATCTATCTGGCGCAGTTCGTCTAGTGTCCACTTCACTACTCCAAAGTAGAGCAGAACCGGAACGGCAAACATGTGAGTTGCAGACACCTTGTTCTTCCCCGAAAGTTCGGAAAACGAAATCTTTCGAAGACGGTGTCTGTATTTGCCGCGGAGAGAATCTTTTAGTTGTGTTACGTCCTGGATGTGCCTTTGTTGCATACCTGGATATGTATAGGTCTCTCCGACATCCAGATGTCTTAGGATGCTTCCATCTGCGAACTGCGCATCTTCCCCGCATCGTCCTCTTTTGAGGTGGACGACTGCACATTTGTCCAACCTGAACACCATACAGATACATTATGTTTAATAAAGGAATTTGAATTTACGTAGAACATGACTAGCACGAGACGCGATTGCATAATATGCATAATATTTTTGCAACTGTGATGAGCTCGGCCTTGAACAGACCAAAATGCGCTGACACTGCAAGACAGTGTTTCCTCCTTTACAGTTATAATCCTCATTTATGGAAGTCTTCCATTATTTTAACTGTCAATATGACTTTATTACATGAGAATGAAATATTTATTTACCTACTTTTAGAACAAACTCTTTTCGTAAAAATCCGAAAAGCAAAGCATCGTTTTCTCTAGCTTGTCCTGTAAACATTACACGTGGTATTATGAAAATATCAATAGATAATCGAAGGGGAAATAAATTGGTTAAATATCAATACCAATAGTACAAGAAACATCATCTTATTTATTAATGTATGTCAATAAATTATTAAATTAATATTTACTCAAGTTATAAAATATTAACAATAGCACAGTACACTATTCGTAAATATATACGACAAATTGAGAGGAGAAACGTTATCCTTACATCTGTTTATTCTAGCTGTTTAATTGCATCATAAAGTCAGACCGTTTTAATAACATGCAAAAAAGCAGATTTACATCCCAAGTTTTTGTTAGAGTAACAAGGACATTTATATCATACAAAGACCAGAAAAAAGTCTCTAGTGTGCACTTGTGAATGTAGGTATGTATATTATAGTGTACAGATAATTTGGTGTTTGTTAACTATTAAATGGGAATGACAAAAAATAAAGGTCGACTGCCATTGATTTATTTAAATGTATAGTGCTAAATTTCCACTAACTGAACACGATTAAACTAATCATGTTTCATTCGTTAAAAGGCGGTTTACGAGTCAAGTACACGTGGACTATTTTACAAGAAGTATAACTCATATTATTTCATCAGGGGCATATTCCATTTGTTTGCATAAGTTTAGCAATCGTTTGTATTGATGATCATAGTAGATGCTAGAATATCAATCCTTTTTACACGCTTTATATTAGCTTCGCCTGTATGTATCTATGTATGTATCTATCTGTATAAGAAAAAAATTCTAAGGGCCGGTTGTATCGACATGGTTCAGCCAAAGTTCAACTGAACTTTGTTTAAAATCCTATGTTACGATTGTTGTAACAATCGTAATCTTGGATTTTAAACGAAGTTCAGTTGAACTTTGGCTGAACCATGTCGATACAACCAGCCCTAAGCGGATGTCAAAGTTGTGTGCTCGGCGCATTCGCCAAAATATCGCATCCATGATAAGTTGGCAGAAAGTTAACCACTAATTGAATACCGTAACGCATATTATACATGAAATACAAGATGAACTACTTACCAATTTACGATAAGAACGTTTTTTTTTGAAAGCATTTAATTCTGTCGTTTTGTCAAAATATACAGCAATTCAACAATAGCAATACAATAATTTGAAAAAGAAAAGAAAATTCCGAAATAAATCAATAAATTTTGAAAAAAAATTTCGACAAAAATTCTTGAAGACTATTAGATTTGTTTTCGTTTCATGACTAAAAAATAAAAAAATAAATTATAGTTTAAAAAACTAAAAAAAACACGCTTTAATGGCAAAGCGAACTAAAAAAGTAAAAAATGAGAATGAAGTGATTGACAAAAAAATTCATTTTTTTTGTAAAAAGCGCGGGGTGCTTTTTGCTATATTTTTATGATAACTCTACTTTTATTAATAGCTACCAATAAAATATTTCTAACAATTGATATCAGCACCCCACGCTTTTTACAATAAAACGAATTTTTTTGTCAATCATTTCATTCTTATTTTTTACTTTTTAATTCGGTTTGCTATTAAAGCGTGTTTTTTTAGTTTTTTAAACTATAATTTATTCTAAATTTTTATTATTCATAGAATTTATTTCGATTTTTCAGGGTTCTACTTAATAATAAATTACACGATCTGGTTCCAGTTCACGAAGTGCATATCCTTTGCATAAAATGGACCATTACGATAAGTGGGTACGACATTTTATTGTCAGTAAATTTAATATCTTATCTTAAATATTGTAGTATAATATTAATAAATTTTTAATTGACTATTTGCAAAAACATTTTTTATTAATATGGGTCCGTGATCCTTAGTCCATACAATAATGTTTTGGCTTGTAGATAGCGTGTACAAGCATAAAAGGAATACCCAAGGAAGCCCAGGACAATACTAACAGGTAATTATGTAAGGCATAAATATGAATAAACCTACGATGTGCTTAGGTGAAGGAAAGCCTATCCCAGGGGGTTATTTTATGTAATGTGATATTACACACTGGGATGTAAAATCATGACAAGACGGAACAAAGCTTAGAGAATAAATGGCGTACTCTAACGAAAAGAAATTAGAGTAAATCTGAGAAGCAGTGACAGCTTTGCATTTAGTAACATGCAAATAAATAGAAAGAACAAAGGAATGCAATTTAATGGAAGTTCTAAGTTAATGAAACAAATCGGCAAAATGAAGTAAGAGAAAAATTCATATTGCTATATTTGACTTCATTAAAATATTCAACCTATCTGTATCTTATTATTTTTAGATACATTTTAAAAACATAGTGGGATAGTCCGCAACCAAATAGGAAATGGGGATAAAATAGGGGTATTTTCTTAACGTTGGTTTTCTCATAACTTTTTAGTAAATTTAATTTATGACACTGATATTAACATAAGCATTTTTAGAGTACCAAAGTCAATTGTCTAAAATTTTAAAAGTGTTGTATAGATTATTAAAAGGAATGGCATGACTCTTATCTTAATTTCAGAATACACACTCCAATATTTTTTGGGGTTCGGCGTTCAATTTTTAGTTTCAGCTATAAATGTTATGGAAATGTTATGTTCATATCTAATAGCAAAAAGTAGATAAAGTATAGTTGAATATTTTTGAGAGGTGTTTTCTCCACCCCTACACTCAATCCAAAGTCCAGAATCCAAAATGTATTCTCATTTTCTCATTGAGACTGAACAGAGGGTACAGGTAAGTGACAAATTTATGTTGTGTTTACTGGACTGTTCCTTCTTTGTTTTTTGTTTCAGGTATATCTTATGCTAAATTGCTAAAACTGCGCTGCATTGAAGATGAACAGAAATTTCAGATCATCACTACCACAGCAGCTTCATAGCTTTTTGATGTGCGTGGTAGTAATATTTTTTATTTCATTTTTTTGAACCATGCTATATTAATACTTTATATCGGTAGTATTCTTCAACGCACTTTGGAAATAGTAAGTCTCAGACATTTAGAGTCTACAATTAAAACCCTTTATTACATGTTTTAAATGAGACATACATGGCTAAAATCTAGAATCTAAAGCAAAAAATCCAGAAAAAAAACATTACCTATATATTTATAACTGAAAACGTTTTGTTTTCATAACAAAATAATTCGTATTTATAAATTTCAAATCTAATAGAGTAGAATGGTTATGTAATGTTTAGAAAATGGTATAAAGCTTTGAGCAATATGTCTGAAAAGACAAGAGAACTGTATTGTATTTTGAAAATGGGTATTGTTTCATAACTATTTCTCTATACAAACATTAAAGCCTAATATTAACTTGAACTGAATAAACACAAATACCACATTTTCATAATTCCCATTCACATTTAATATGAAATTATCATTTATGAAGTTATTAGTAACCAATTACATGCTTCAGTTGTAGAAATAATAAACTATGTTTGTCTACCTCTAATAAGCACCTTCATTTACAAATATTTTATTTCAACATAATAGATAAATAACGCTTTAAATTTAACCATCTAAAGATGATAGCACAAGAATAATAATATAAGAAAAATATGTGTATAGTACCAGATGTTAATCTAAAAACCACCATTACCCAACCCAATTAACTCGGGAACTGGGAGAAATATTGAGGAGCGGTTTTAACCATGTTAAATGGAATCGAGGAGGAGTACTATCAATAAAAGGGCATCCTTGACCCCAGCCATCCCTATTTTAGAATCTTATTTCAAATGATACCCTAACTCATTCGATATCTCGAATAAAATCCTTTTCAACTCATTGCACCTGTCTGTGCAAATTAATTATAATTTTACCAAGTACTTTTTGTGGGGTCAGTCAACTTGTCCCCCCAATAAAATGTTCACCCAAGTTTAGCTGGCACACAATTTTTACATCGAGCACAGCCTAGCACAATTACTTTTGCGGCTAGCACACTCTTAAGTAATAAATAAATAATATTTGTATATGGGGAGGCCCTTATTTCGCAATAAGTTTTCGAAACTCTGATGTATAACAAACGCAGTTTGGCACAGGCCCCAAGCTACCGCATTTACATAGGTGGTCATATAAAGGGTTAACAATTTCTTCTCAGCTTCCACAAGCATGCACTGGCCTATTTATTTGAGAGTTAGGAACACAATTCCCACATCTGTTAACTGTTAACATTAAAAAATCGATACTTTAACAGTTTTATTTCCTTCTCCACCTGCAACAAAGGTGCTTTTGCTTCAGTAGAATCAGAATCTAACTTGTAGTGTTCATAATCAATTGATATCCTGAAATTTTTACTCTTAGCTGCAGATTTGTTTTCACTGTCTACTTCAGATTTTTCTGAAATTTTCTTCTGTAACTCCATTTCATTCATCTAATTCTCTCATTTGCAGTCTAATTGCCTTTGCTGTTGGACTGCCATTAACTCTAAATCCAAATGGGAAATGTGAGATCCTTTCGATGCGGCAGATCTGTATTAAATTTACTATAAATCTGCACCCTTATCTTCAGCTGATTTGTTTATGAAAATATCTGACTGCACCTGTCTTTTGCCGGTATCAAATTTAACCAATTATTTTTCCAAATTAATTTCAGTAGTGCATTTTTCAACAACACCGATGTAACTTCTTCTCTAGTTTCATTCATCATACTAGATGAAGGTACATTTAAACTGGCTATAAAATCACTTACGATGAATCTCCTTGGTGGTATGCCTTTCTTGCATCTTTTACATCTACGAACACTGATACTACCGACATGACTTTTTGGGACGGTCTCGTTTATAGCGCGTTCTTTATTACTCGAAGGACCAATGTAAAATTACTGCTTTCACAATAAAACTACTTCATTCAAATATCAGTAACAACTTTTATTTTTAATATTTTATGACAGACAATAATAATCAAAACAATGCAAAGAATATAATAATGTATGTCTTGTATCTGCAACACTAGCAGTTGACATAGTTCTCGACTATTAAATCAAGATAATGCATGTCATCATTGTCATCAAATTCTCTGCACCTGTCGAGAAAGTAATCACCTTGAAAAAAAGAACAAATATCGCATCTCCGATATGTGCTCCAAGTGCTGTACCCTGGCTACTTGCTACTCGATCAAGATGATCGGCTAAATAATCGATGTACTGGGAGGAATAAAGCATACGCTGGTTTTGGAAAAGACGACTATACTGGTTTGGCAAAGATATGCCACGTGGTTGACAGGCCAAATACATAAGGTCATCTTTGCTTTTCTCCTTCAATTAAGAGCACATGATTCTGGTATTTACAGTCATAGTTGTTCACCGGAGTGAGTGGAAAACTGTCCGGCATCGGAAAATTGAGTAAATATATGTACACGTATATTAATAACCATGTCTATTCAAATAGTAGGCACTATACATTTTATAGGGCCACATGGTTATTTTTACAATTAACCCAAATTTTTTTTTTTTCGGAATATCCGATGCCGGTCAGTCTCCCGTGGCCTCCGACGCCTCACGGGAGTCGCGCCTGCGCATCAACTACAGCCACTCCCCACATCCCGCAGGGTTAGTGACTGTAGATACCAGAATCGTGTGCCCTAAGCAGACGGAGAGAACCCAGAATGACCGCCTTCTGCATTTGGCCTGCCAGCCACTCGGCTGATTTTTGGCAGGCCGGTATGATCTTCAGTTCCGAGAGCACCGTAGGCTTTATCCCTCCGAGTACGCCGACTATAAGGACGACCATTTTTACTGAGTAGCCTGGGTACAGCACTTGGAGCTCGTACCGGAGATCGCGATATTTGGTCCGTTTCTCTTCCTCCTTCAAGGTGATGTTTTTCTCTGCAGGTGCCGAGAACTCGATGACATACATCACTTTGAGTTGATGGTCGAGGAGGACTATGTCAGACTTGCTGGCTTGGATTAGCCTGACAGTCGGGAACGAGAAGTTCCAGTAAATCCGGTATTTCTCGTTTTCGGCAACGGACTCAATATCTCCGGGGACGTAAGGCAGCACTGGTGTCTGGTCTACCCCGTACGAGTGCCTTATATGGTAGTATAGCACTCATAAGGCCGCGTTATGTCGGTGGATGTAGGCCGAAATCGCATATATGGGGCATGCAGAAAGTAAATGCATGAGCGATTCCGTCGCCTGATGGCAGGTCCTGCAGTTGATATCAGGAACCTCTACACGCCACACGCGGCTACGGTAGACCAAGGTGTTGATAACACCATCTTGGCAGGCCATAATGAATCCCTCGGTCTCCGACTTAAGCCCTGCTGACCTTAGAAAGGCGAAGGTCAGCCTGGTCGATAAACCCAGTGTTTCTATGTTCTTATAGAAGACACCATGCTGGGGTTTATCGACGTGCTGCCGAAACAGATTTTCCTGTTCGGCAGCTCTAATTCGGGCTTTCAGACGATTTGGCTGAAGTTCGGTGACTGACTTAACATCAGCACCTCGCCGGCCTCCTCGCCTAATATCAAATGCGAGACCCAGTTCATCTGCGGCTCTTTCTGCTGCCTTGAACAATCCTGCTCCCACTCCTACAGTTTCGTGATGTTTTACAAACCGCAAGAGGGGATCTGAGCTCCTGAGTATGTTACATGCCATACTCAGTACTACTCTGCTATGCGTACTCTCCAGGCTCAAGGGTCCTCGGCCCTCCCGTTGACGTGGGAGGTACACACGAGGAACGGACGATCTAAGATGAATACTTCTGTGAATATTCATCATCTTGCGGGTATCTCTGTCTAATTGACGCAGCTCATCTACCCTCCACTTTACTACTCCATCTTGGCAGGCCATAATGAATCCCTCGGTGGTCTCCGACTTAAACACGGCTGACCTTAGAAGGCAAATGTCAGCCTCGTGTTTCTATGTTCTTATAGAAGACACCATGGTGGGGTTTATCGACGTGCTGCCGAAAGAGATTTTCCTATTCGGCAGCTCTAATTCGGGTTTTCAGGCTATTTGGCTGAAGTTGAGTGACTGACTTTACATCAGCACCTCGCCGGCCACCTCGCCTGGTGTCGAAGGCGAGACCGAGTTCATCTCAACCTGCAGTTGATAACACCATCCTGGCAGGCCATAATGATTCCCTCGGTCTCTGACTTAAGCCCGTCTGACCTTATTATTATTATTATTATTACTATTATTTAAAAATTGTTATTACTCTTTTACTCATTAATATAGTCTGGTATCAAGCTATGAAACTTATTGAAATTATTTGTTTAAACTTATATTTGAAAAAATGAAGAATGGTATAAATTATTCTACGATCTTATTGTGTCCTCATCACGTACTTGTCCTTATCCTAAAATTACATAAGGCAAAGCTTAAGGCACATTTTTTACAAAAGCTTACATGATTAATACAAAAATTACAAAATTTGTTGTGAAGAAAAATTCTAATATGTATTTTCGATTTATTCTGAACATATTCCACATTTTAGCAAAATGTAAAGGTGCCATTGAAATCAAATCACTAGACCGTTAAATTAATATTGCAATTAGTTTTTTAACATTGACGTTTTCGCGTGTTGGCCCATTGAACACAAAGAGAGACAGATATTTTGGTTATTTTCATACAATAGGTTACATGGATTGTTAAACACGATGTAATACAGAATGTGATGGAAAAAGTATGTTAGTTTTTAAATAATACCTTGTTTGTTATATGTATAAAACCTTATTCAAATTATAGCTGATTCATTTCTTAAGATAATTTATTAACTAGGTAATCATATTGCTGATCTAGATATGACTACTATCCTAAAATTCACCAGTATAGATCGATGATTAATGATTTCTAATAATAAGTTTTTGAATATTAGCTTTCTATTTAGTAATGACTGTATTTATATCATTTGCCTATAGAATTAATTAATTATGCTTCGATACAATGCTTAGCCTGATGTCAATTTAGAACAAATTAAGGTAAACTCATTTCAACGGGTAATTAACGATCGTTGTAAAGTGTATCCCCAAATGATTGCAAAAAATTGTAGCGAACAATTCCTTGGCTTATTCCAAGACAAAAGGTTCATATAAACATATATTCTGAATGGCTAATTATCCAAGATAAACGGTGTTAATTTTCGAAAAAAAATTCTTCTTCAACGTATTTTCCTGAAATTTAAAGAGTATGTATTCTATTGAATCATTTTATTTCTTAGCGATTTTGTTTCTAAAATGACATTCAGATGTTATAATAAGATCTGTGTAATTTTTCAATATTCACTATTGTGAACACTGTTCAAAATAATCGACAGGAATAATTACTCCAATGCAAAACTGGTAAACATGCACTTTGTTTGCGGCCATGCGAATAAAGATTCCTTAAAAAGCTATACTTCTTTACGCAGAAATGTTCTCCCAGCGTATAAGGCCATATCATTCAAAATTTGCATGTATTCATCAACGTGTACATGAAACAGTGAGTTTCAAAACGAATACCGCAGACAGGAAGCAATTTTTCATCAAATTGAAGAAGATCCGGTAATGAGTACGAGACAAACTACAACTACACTTAATTAAGTCATCAAATTTTTGGATAGAGGTCAAGGGATAAGAGTAATACCAATACCAAATTCAGTAAATCCAAGCATTCTAACGTCGTGATTTTCCATAAAGACTTGTTTTCTGCTAATGGCTTAATCAAACAGTAGGAAGAAATCCTAATTTTTTTATTAAAAATCCTCTTCAGTGTTGCATGATGGTGCTGATTTCCCTAGGGAAGGCATAATGAAATTTCATTTATTTATTTATTTATTATTTTATTCATACACTGACAAAGAGCGAACCCATTTACAGGACAGGGAAAAAACCCAATAATAATTACATTAAATGAAATAAAATACAATATAAAAATACAAATTGGTTAAATGACATTATGAATCTTATTTCTTAAATCAGATATATTATATTGAGAGATATTAATTACATTATGCATAGTTTGGTAAATCGAGCACATTACATGTAAAAGTACTGAGTACATTCGCTCTAGGTGTTGTTGGCAAATAGAATAAAGAACGTAAAAGGGGTATGTAACCCCTGTATCTACACCAAGGGCTTCTACAATTTTTGACCTGAAATGTATATTTGAAAACGATAGCATTTATCTTCCCTTAGATATTAAATTATAAACTTTTTTTAATGAAACTTCAACATCCTGTATCCAAGTTATAGTAAATTTTTCGAATCAGGTTCATAGAAGCAATTCCTATTATTTTTACATATTCTATACACTCCTGAAATTTGTGCCTCGGAAACTGGACCACCATAAATAAAAATAATTGACAACTCTCTACTTTTCAAACTTCAATGCACTGTTTTAATTTTCGTACACTTTGAAAATACAACCTCTTCATAAGCTTTATAAAAATGAACTAGTAGTTTTAAATAATTAGTTTAGTTAGAAACACTATTCCATTTTGAAAAGGAAAGTGTACAGTCCACATATATTCCGCAGATCACTATCTCTTAAACAGTAGTAAGTAAAAGTCGTTAAACAATAAAAAGTTGCATCTTTGTTGAAAGTTAATAAAAAACATTTAAATGTAGATAATAAAAAATTTTAAAAATTTAACAATTTCTTAATTTGTTTCGTATTTATGATTTTCTAGAAAAATTATAAATTAATTATTTAGGTATTACATAAGTATCCTTTCAAGCCTAATATGATAACAAAAAAAGTATATATTAGTATATGAAAATTAGGTTGAAAAAATTAATAATGTTTGGAAATTTGGTGACATGTACAAAATGTAGGTAAAAACTTAAAATTAAATAGTTCCCAACCATTCAAAGAATGTGCATTTTTATTCAAATTTTTTTAGCAAAATGGTGTCCTATATGAAAACATGCTGAGAAAAAATGTTACCCATCAAATTTTCTATAAAAAAAGGGCTTTATCATATTCGAATCACAAAGCAAACAGCAAACAAAAATAAAACTTTTTAGTCTAAGAGCTAGTGGCCTCGACAACTACAAATTTCGACAAGGCTGGAAATATCAAAAATGTTAGTTTAGATCAACTCAAAGAAAGAATTCGTCGGTGTGGTGAGCACCCGCTTGAAATTTTAGATTCATTTCAACAAAGCTGAAATTTGCAGTAATGATAGCCATCCTATTAATGAGACAAAACTTGCCATACCGTTTGGTTGGTGGAAACTACCTTTGACCTGGTATGGCAGACCAGGTCAAAGGTTGCTATTTTGAGGTGAAATTTACTTATTCTGACAAGGTTGAAATTTGAACAGTACCTTCGAAGAATAAGTAAAAGACGAAATGCAAAGAGCCATACCGATTGGGAGTGCCATACCATAAAATTGAGTTTGATGAGTGCGAGAGAGAGGCCTTATAGAGTCCCGCGTGTACGAGAGAGAGCATTAATGGGAGCTCCGCAGCGCGCGTTGTATTGAAACGCCCATAGCCAAGTATTGTTTGCAATTTTCGGATTTTTTTTTCAAATTAAAATTTTAATCATCTTAAGCAGGTTTTTTGTAATTTTTCCTGTATAATTCACAATAACCACATTCTCTTTAACCGTTTTCATTCAATTTTCATAAATTCTTCAATATTTGTTTACTTAAACGCACTATTCGTAAATTGCAAACAATATTTGGGTCTGGGAGTTTCAATACAACGCACGCGGCTGAGCTTCCATTAATACTCTCTCTCTCGTACGCGCGGTACACCATAAGGCCCTCATTCTCGCACTCATCAATATCAATTTTATGGTATAGCACCCCTTTTCCACCACCCAATCGGTATGGCTCTTCGCATATTATCTTTTACTTATTATCCGAAGGTACTGTTCAAATTTCAGCTTTGTCGGAATAAGTAAATTTCACCTCAAAACGGGAACCTTTGACCTGGTATGACCTGGTATGGCAGGTAGATTCTACCAACCAAACGGTACGGCAATTTTTGTTTCATTAATAGGATGGTACTAGCTATCATTACTGCAAATTTCAGCTTTGTCGAAATGAAAAAAGTGTTGCATTTTTCCCCTATTTTTAAAAATTCAAGGGTGCTCAACCCACCGACGTCCTTTAGCAAAACCGGCCATTCCTTCTTTGAGGCGATCTAAACTAACATTTTTGCATATTTCCAGCATTGTCAAAATTCGTATGTTGTCGAGGCCACTAGCTCTTAGACTATTTCATGGCATAAGTCAAGAAATCTATCATACATATTTATTTTTTAATTAAATCTCAATTTACTGTTGTTTTTTTTTCGTCCTCTTATTTAAAATACTTATTATTTCAGGAATATTGGGCCTACATTAACTGTAAAATTTTTTGAAACAGAATTTTTTTTTTGATAATGTCCCGTTTGCATTCAAAATACATATAAAAAAAATATATATATTAAAAAAAAAAGTTTCACAGAATGTAAAATTACGCCGTTGAATACGCAAGAAAACCATTGTTTTGGAAATAAATTGTCCTTTGTTGTCTCAGAGATAAATTGTCCAAATACTTTTCATCAATGTTTCTAAGCACTTAGAATAATATAGTATATGAATTCTGATTTTTTCCTGTATATAATAGGGCCCAATAATATCACTGTGATATAAAATGGCGACTAGGTGTTTAATTTTTTTATAGCATTTCTTCTTTGAGTGCCTATCGGTTCCGAATGTTGGCGACCAGTTGGCTATCATAACTTTACGGCACGGAAAATTCCTGTCATGGAGAACCACATTCTTAATTTTTTTAGCCAAGAGATTCATTTTCAGCCAGGTCCTATATTTCCGAAAGTCTTATCTTGGGGAATGTATTGTAGAAGCCCGTAACAATTTTAGTTCCTCGTAGTGTGGCTGAAGTATTCCAATTTTCTTGTTTTTACTGTTCGTATTATTTCAAGTTCCTTTCGTATTCTTCGTAGTACAATCTCATTTGAAACATGTTCCGTCCATGAAATTTTCATAATCCTTCGGTATACACACATCTTAAACATCTGCAGTTTTTCGGTGGTGGCTTCTGTAAGAGTTCGTGATTACATTCCATACACAACATGGAGAACATACAGGGTGTCTCAGTTTTAAACCGACAAACTGTGACCATTGAAAGAAAATAAGATTTTGAGAAAAAAGATCCTATGAACCTATGACCGCAAAAGCTTTATAACTGAGATAAAGGGTGTTAAAATTTAATTTTTATAAAGGTTTTCACTTTATATCTTGGGGAAAAAAGGTTATTATCGACTCCCAATTTGGTACTGTATATAACAGTATATGGCCCTATAAAAATAGTGAATCATAAATCTATTCACCAGCGGCGTACAAAAAGGTAATCGGAAACCCTTTTTTAATTAGAACATAGACACCAATGCATGTTCGTTAAATTCTCCCATATTTTTTCAATTCCCTATTCAACTCTACATAAAAATGAACTCGTGTAAAAATTTCGTAAGTTTGGTAGATTTTGAGCAAAAACTTTATTTTTAATTGCATGCACAAGCTACCGAAGGAAACTCCTGCTGATAAACAAAATATTTTATTCAAGAAACTTTCAAATAGCAAAGTTTAAGTATCTTATATTTTTTATCATATTTCGTCAAGTTAATGGCAACTACTTAATTAAAACATAAGTTTATGGATGCATCCCAATAATAATGATTTTTTTTTTCTCAAAATCTAACAAACTTACGAAGTTTTTACTATAGTTCTTTTTTATGTAAAATTTAATAGGGATCTGAAAAATACGGAAAAATTTAACGAAAATGCATTGGCGTCGATAGTCTAATTAAAAATGTGTCTCCGTTTACCTCTCTGTACGCCGCTGGTGAATAGATTTATGACGTTATTTACTATTTTTATTGAGCCAGATACTGTTGAAAGCAGCACCAAATTAATTAAAAAAATTAAACTTTAACACCCTGTATCTCGATTATAAAGCATTTGCGGGCATAGTTTCATAGGAACTTTTTTTCTCAAAATCGTATTTTCCACCAGCAGCGGTTACAGTATGTTGGTTTTAAACTGGGACACCCTGTATATCGTTGCAGAAGTATGATTTTGGTCTTTAGCTTCTAATCTATATTCTTAACAGGTGACGTCACCTTGAGGAACGTTGAGTTAGCTTTTTCAATGTGACACCGGATTTTTACGAATTTGATAGTTAAATACCGTGCCTAGGTATGGCTCAGTTAGCTTCCATACTACAGTGTTTAAATCTGAATTTTGAATTTCTTCTGTTTTAATTTTTGTAGTAAGATGTTTTACAACTATTACATTGTTTATTTTTTTTATTGTTTTTTTACAGTGAGATTAACTAATCTCGAAAAAAGTTTACACACATGTACCTATGTAAATATTATAATTATTCTGATGATTTTAAAATGTTGATTATCCTATTTCTAAATATGTTTAAGAAGTATGGAAAGATTGACGCAAATAAATTTATCGACTAACTGGCTCATAAATCATAAATCAAGTTTCGCACAAGAACATAAACAAACCAGTTTATTCCTTTCTTAAGAGTATTTTATTGAAGGCAGTATATACATATGTGAACTTCACTTTGCAATCAGCGTGTCATTAAACAATAATTTATATCATATCTAGTCAAAAGAAAGCGAAATTGACTTCCGATCCACATAACTACCGACCCAACCCAAGAGATCGGTTTAAAAATAACATGTCGTCGGAATATTCAAAGGAAAAAATAACTTTATAGATTCATGGAGCAATATTTTTGTTACATGGAAGTAACTATTAAATTGCCCTGTTTATTTGTAAACTGTTTGTGTGCTGAAACTAACAGGTCGTAAGTTTTAGAAATGCTAATTAAAATGAAACAGACATTATGCATAAAAATATAATAACGTCACAGAATTCTTACTCTGTGGTAACGTTTTACATATAACGAATTGTAATCAGTGCCGGAGTAAGGGGGCGTAAGATATGATATATGGAAATATCAAATATTAGTAGAATATAAAATGCAACCTAAAAGCCTTAAGTAAAAAAGTTCATAGCAATTTCATATTTAAAATATTTTGGATATTGGAAATCACTAAATGACCCTAACAATCAAATATGACTTGGTTGTATAAAAATCATAGAAGTGAAAATATAAAAAAGTGCAAGAAAATATTTATAGACTGTAAAGAATCCTACGTTAGATCTCTTAATTTTATGTCATTATTGTTATTATAAATATGTTTAGAACACTGATTAGTGATTAATCAAACAAAACATGGGTTTATATGGTCATAGTGAAAGTTTGACGATGTTCTACTCAAAACATCCATTTCGTCAAATATATTTTTTTATTTAACTTGTGACATCTCACAAACTTTCAAGTACATCACAAAAATAGCTAAAACAATTACTAATAGCAAATTTACTGGCTTTACAATAGTGAAGAAAATCGTGGCATGTGTCCCAAATCACACTAGCGTACTTAAGCCTAGGTCGTATCAGCGTGTTGTATAAAATCTTTAATGTAGTTGTAATATGAAAATCGCGAGATAATGAAACCAAGCACTTTAAAGGATGACGATACAGTATTATAATATATGCTCCCTAAAGGAAGTTGGGAACCGAAAGTGACTCCTAGATCTTTAAAACTGTCGCTATGTTCTAGACTAGTACCGTTAATATCGTAATATAATTTTAGCTTGATTAACTTCCTGGTATATGAAACCATATTGCATTTACTGATATTTAAGGACGATCTATATTTGCTGCACCTGTTATCGACTGTGTTTAAGTCTACCTGTAATTTGTTACAGCTAACTAGACATATTATCAGTTTCATGGTAAATTTTCAAGTCATCAGCGTATAACTCACACTCCCTATTTATTATTAACATTTATGTTCCTCCAAATGCTCTAAAAGCGGATTTTGAATGTCTATTTGAATCAATTGAATCTCTGAATTATTTGCACAATAATGACCGTGTCATTACTGGTGACCTTAATGTTTTCAAATATGCTTCTTATTTAAATGATTCACAACCAAATGGTCAAATATTACTGTTAAATAATTTCCTAGACATATTTAATATGACTCAGCATAACTTCACCTTAAATGACAATAACAGAATACTTGACTTAGTCCTATTTAACAAAAACTGTGTTGTTGAAAAATCTCTTGATCCCCTCGTTGGCGAAGATAGTCATCACCCAGCATTAGAAATTTCTTTTAAAGTTAGTACTAGTGTTAATTTAAAGCAGAACCTTCCTATGAATTATAGCCAATGTTACAACTTTAGGAAAACAAATTTTTTACTGTTATATTAGTCAGTTTCTAATATTGACTGGAGCTTTTTGTCAACTTTTACTAATGTTGAGGATGCTAATACCTATTTCTATGGTAAGTTATACAGCACTTTTGATCTTTGTGTTCCTAAATTTACTTTAAATTTTAAGAAACGTTACCCCCCATGGTTTACCTATGATATTATAAAAAATATCAAATCTAAAGCTAATCTCTTGCGTCAACGCAAAAATAATGACTGCCCTCGACGACTTCAAAAATCTTAGAGCTAAAATAAAATCGAATAATGATATCTCATACAAACTCATTCAGCTGAAAATAGCATTAAGCATGATTCAAATAAATTCTGGGCTTTTATAAAAAATAAAAAGGGATCTGCTAGCATATCTAAAACATATTTTATAATGATACTTGATAACCCTGAAGATATTTTAAACTCTTATGCCGTTTTTTTTAGTAAATCTTTTTCTCCTATATCTGGTGCATCCTTTAGCAATGGAGAGTCTACGTCTAGTTCACAGTTGTTTATCCATATTCGTGAATTTGATGAAAATGAAGTTTTTGTCACATTGAAACAAATTAAATCCAAAATGACAACTGGTCCGGATGCAGTGACTGCTTTTATCCTAAGGGACTGTGCCTGCATTCTTGCTTCACCACTTAAAATCTGGTTTAATCTGTGTCTGAAAACTTGTACCTTTCCTGAAATCTGGAAATATTCCAAAATTTGTCCCGTATATAAATAAGGTGACAGACTCGTTATCACAAATTTTCGTCCAATCTCCATGCTGTGTAATTTTTGCAAAGCTCTTGAATTTTTACTGCATAGTAATATTTACCGCAACATTAGTACCAGACTCTCACCTTACCAACACGGTTTCATGAAAGGTCGATCCACCACAACCAACCTGTGTATCACGCAATTCATTGCTGAATCAATAGATAAGCAGGCTCAAATTGATGTTATCTACACAAATTTCTCCGAAGCATTCGACAGACTCGATCATGGGATACTACTTAATAAGCTTGAAATGTTTGATCTTTTTGACGCACTTCTAATGCTTTTTGCATCTTATTTATCTAATAGAAAGCAATATGTAGTTTTCAATGGGTTTAGGTCTGTCGAGTACCTTGCAACATCAGGACTTCCGCAGGGATCTGTACTTGGGACACTGTTATTTAACATATTCATCAATGACACACTTGATCAGTTGGATGTCAACTTTACGCGGATGACTTAAACATTTTTGGTGTAGTTCGAAGCATGAGCGACTGTGAACTAATCCAATACAACTTAGATAAAATTTCGAACTGGTGTCAGTTAAACAACTTACCCCTCAATCCTCTAAAATGCAATGTAATGTCTTACACGTTAAAATCGGTTACTCTGGCTTTTGAATATGAACTGAATAATGTGATTTTAGAGCGCCCTAATAACTTTCGTGATCTTGGTGTAACTTTTGATAGTAAACTCTTGTTCGTAAATCATATTGAAACCATTGTATCTGAGGCATACAAAACTTATGGATTTATAGTCCGTTGTAGTCGTGACTTTGCGGATACGAATACCGTAAAAATATTTTATAATTGTTTCGTTAGATCCAAACTTGAATATGCTGAGATTGTATGGTATCCACACTATAATGTACATACTGAAAATCTGGAATCCGTTCAGCGTAGATTACTTAAATTACTAAGCTTCACATCTGACGGAATTTACCCGCCTATCGGTTTTCCACAACAAGAATTGCTTGATAGACATTCAATGTCTAGTCTTAAGCACAGACGTGAGTATCAGTCACAGCTATTTCTGTATAAAATAATGCATCATAAAATAGATTGTCAAAACATTACTGAACAATTAAATTTTCATATTCCTAGAACATCCTCACGTGAAAACAAAATTTTTTCTCTCCACCGCGCGCACAAATATACTTCACCATTCTCCCATATATACAATGTGCAATAATAACAATTTGCTTAGTAATAAATTAGATATATTTTTTTGTCGCCTTAATGACATTCGATCTATTTATTAGAAATAAGCGACTTTTTCTGTTTACATTTTTTTTTATTCTTTTTTTGTCGCTAGTGCTTTAATTCAAATTTTACTTTGCTGTTTCTTTTCGCTTTCACCCATACATACTTTTAATTATGTATATTCTTTCTTTTCACTAGTTTTCTTACCTCTTGCACTGTAGTTGTGTTTTACCTGTAGAACAGTGTATAAATAAATAAATAAAAATAAAATGAAATAAGAAAGATGTACATTGGAGGTCAAGTCAATACATTTATGAATATAATAAACAACAAGGGCTTAATACCGAACCCTGTGGAACGCCTGATTCAGATATAATTTCTTTGGATCTATGTACCTGATATTGTACAAATTGACTGATTTCTGTAACGAAGACAGGATTCAAAAAATGAATTAATTAAGTTAAAGCCCACGGAATATAATTTTTTTTAATAAAATACCATGGTATATTCTGTCGAATGCTTTAGAAAAATTTGTGTAAATGACATCGACCTGTTCACCACTATCTATAATTTTCGTTAAGTACGAATATCTCATCAAAATTATTTATAATTGTTATTACGCGGCAGTTTTGTATATCTGATTTAGTGCCTTTTTTGTGAATTAGGCAAATTTTTGAGACTTTATACTTATCACGAAATATATTTAAAATGTGACAGAGTGGTGCAGCAGCTAATACGCTTGAACAGTCTTTAAAAAAAAACGCTGGCAGGCCATCAAGACCTGCAGTAAATTTGAGTTTAAATTTTTTAAAAAGTATTTAACACAGCCTGTTCAGTTACCATTGTAATTGTGATGTTGGTATTTATTAGCATCCTGCTAATAAATATAGCGAAAAAAAGCAGCTTTTCTGTTTTGATTGACCTATTCCCACTAAGTTGTAATATCAATTTATATCAGAATTAAGAAATAAAAAGTCTGTGGAAATTGATTGCTTAAAAGCAGAGACCCTAAAAGGTATAGTCAGTGAAATAGCAGCGCCATTAACATATGTAATTAATCTAACAAGGCAAATATCCTTCTGCTTTTAAGACGTCGTCGACTGTAACGCCAGTTTTTAAACATGGAGATATCATTGAAATTACGACCTATAGACCAATTTCACTTATAACTTATTACTAACTTTAAGAAAATCCTAGAGAAAATCATTAAAGTAAGATTTTAAAATTATTTATCAAAATATATCATTTCCCCAATGCAATATGGTTTTCAATCTGGTAAATCCACTCAAGACGCCATAGAAAAATTAACGTATAAAATTTACACTGGTTTGGATGAGAGCGTGCTATGTATGTGAGTGATCGTGGATTTAGCAAAAGTCTTCGACACCATAAGTCATCGCCTACTGCTTGAGACGTTAGACGACATTGGAATTAGGGGAACATCACCGAACTTATTTAAAAGCTATTTAACTGACCGCCAACAATGTGTAAAAATAAATAACGTTACTATTGATTTTAAATCTGTTGATTATGTCGTTCTTCAAGGTACCATACAAGGTCCCATTTTATTCACAATGTACATTAATGGCTTCTTCTCAGCTCAGAGTAGTGGAGATATAATTAGTTATGTTGACGACACTGCCATTTTTTACAGAGAGGAAACTTGGCAAAAACTAAAACAAGAATCGGAAATTAGTTTAAACAATATTAAAGACTGGTTTGACTTTAAATTCCTCGCCTTAAGCTGGATAAAAACATTTTATACACAATTCACAAACAATAAGTCAACTGCGTCATCATTTAACCATATTATTATTCACGATGAAGGCAAAGAATGCAGTATCCAGACTATAAATAAAATGCAATATTTAGGAGTAGTTATAGACAAACATTTATGTTGGGACGCTCAAATTAAGTACGTTTCGGAATAACTCAGATTTGTGCTGTACAAATTTAAATTTCTAAGAAACATGTTAGATGGCAGGGAATTGAGAATTATATGCTATTCCTTAGTTCAAAGTCATCTACAATATAGAATAATAGGCTGAGGTGGAGCGGCTAAAAGTTACATGAATGGTTTAGATATTATACAGAAAAGATTTCTAAAAATCCCATTGCGTAAAGGAATAACATACCCCACTAAACTTTTACAGAATCGAAATTATTATACCTGAGGCAACTATATTTTGTGGCGACTAATGCCATTCAGTATAAAAACAATAGTACGCTTAGTACACCAACACATTTACATCAGACTTGACAGAAAAATGATTTCTATGTAACTTCTAGGATGCACAAGATTATTGGGCAGAGAAGTTACAAGTATTTAGGACCTAAATTATATAACAGCGTGCCTCAATGCCTAGAGGCAAAACTCTTTACTCGTTTAAGAAATAACTTAAACTATATGTCACTCTGAAACTAAGGAATAAAATTATGACTTATTTTGAAAAAAAAAACCTTAAATTTAAATAGCTCATTAAATTAATTACCTACACGCTCAAAGTTTCGTACTGAAACTACTTAAACATTAGATACACCTTAACATTTCATACGCCACATGCATCTTACCCATTTGTTCTCAGTGCTCTCTTTGTCATTGCTTGTTTAAATACGGTATATCTTCAGTTAGGAATATAGTTAGGATCCAGTAGGTTAAGTAATGGCAATGGTGGCGGAGGCTGACGCCTGGCAAGTAGGCCACTGACAGGTCTTTTTTACCATGGTATAATTAATCTACACAGCCTCATTAGCATACGTGGGATTTACCGATCGGTTCCCAGGGATGGCTTTAATATAATATACACCTACTGAAACATTGTCAAACTACAAAAACATTATTTAATTTTACAATGTTCATGGTAACTTAGTTTTGTCAGGGAATGTACTATATTAAATTAAAACGAAATGCGTAATAGATTCTTTTAAATTAAAGTATATTGGTAATTTACATTACTAAAGGCCAACGACCGGCCCTAGCGTGGAGGGGAGAAAACATATAACATGATCAAACAGTATCTTGCATAACGTGGATTCATTCTGACGTAGGGTCTAAAAATGCGTAGTTAAAAAGTCACATCGTACTAAACCGACGAAAGCTACAGTAAATTCTTGGATTCGCGATATTGCCGATTTACAATTTGATGGTAGACAATTGTATTGCATTAGATGTACCAAAGCAATTTCGTGGTCATGCAACACAAATATTAATAAACATATTGTTACGGGCCTATTTTTCGTTACGATATAGATAACTCCTATATTGCATGTTGGGTTGTCTATCAATTAGACGTTCGATGTCTACAATAAATTGTAAGGATCGCGGCGTGCGCACTACCGTTTCAAAAACAGGTGGTTGGTGGCTTCTGAAAAAATGGTGGAACTGACGCGTGCCACGTTCTACTGTAGTTTAATTGCAGTTTAGTGCAAATTTCCATTAGTTGGAAGCTTAGAAAACTTACTAGTAAAATATTACTGTTCTTTTGTTACTGTGGTCGTTTTTGTTTGGGGTGAACAGTAATATATAACTTCAGTTTTGAAGGTTTTTGTGGCGTTGGTTTTCGTCGGTGCTCCTTTGGAAGAAAAGTAAGTCATTTTACACTAGTTCCCGAATTTATGCATAACGTCGTTTTCTATAACTTACAGTTGCCGTTGAACTGAGATATCAACTATCCAATTCGCAGGACAGTGCCGTCCTCGACAGATAACGAAGTTGAGACCCAAGACCCTCTTTTAGAGGTAACTTATTTTTTTTTAGTTATGAAAGCCATTACATTAAGTCGGTGTTATACGTAATTTTAATACTCCTAAACGGTGTTTCAGGGTCTCTTGGATACCGTGTTCCACCCGGATGTCATATCCCTTACGTCTTTTTGGTTGTACCCTGCTGCGGTCTTGAGATTCCGTGGAAAATTATAGTGCTTCCATATACAGCGTGTACTTTCTGACCAAGCCAGAGTGGTACCAGACATCCAACGAGCCGTGGATCACAGATAAGCCAAATTTATTATACAGGGTCATTTTGTTTTAACGTTACCATTTATCAAGTTGTTGCCGATCGTTACCAATTATTGAATTACAATGTTATAGTAATAAGTATTTTACGCACATATATAGCTAATGAATTTGTTGTAACTTGTTCAGAGAGCGGCCAACGAACAGTTATACGAATTTTGCTAGAAACATTGGGTCATCTACCCCTTTTGTGCACAAACGGCGGTTCAGTTTATTATCTTGTTTGACCATTTGCTGTACATGAACGTAGGAGTAGGTATACGTGCATATTATTAAAATATTTGCCAATATCCATTATACAATATACACTTCTACAATTTCCCTCTTTCTCTTTTATATTAAATACTTGTTTCTTAGACTCTAATCACAGAGTTTTCTTCACCAAAATAACCCACGACCATTTTCCCGGCTACAACTAGAGAGCTAGCTAGTGTGCCATCGCTACCCTAAACGAGTGGCGCACTATAAAAAATATTCTCGTTACTACAACGTTAGGGATGAACAGCTTGGACCCTTATATTAAATAACTTTTTTTCGTTTGCAATGTAACAATATTTCTTCAGAAAACCATAAACGGAGCGTAAGTGGCTTTACTTACAGTGACGTGCAACATAATTTTAACTTATATTTAATGGAATTTATGATGGGATGTAACATACCCTGGCCGAAACTAGACAATCCACTTTTTAGAAAATTTTTGGAAAAATGTATTAAATATAGCAATGTTAATGTGCCTTCTGAGCTTAATGGGAAGTACATCTGGCTTAGCGTGGACGAAACCACCAATGCTTGCAGGTTTAAGGTAGCGAATGTTTTAGTGGGTGCATTGGAGGATAATTGTACAATGTGCGGGCACTTGATTGTCTCTAAAGTTTAGAAGCTCCAAATTCTCGCACTATGGCAGAGGTAGTAAATTCAAGTCTACAAGAGTTTTAGGGTGACAAATATGCAGAAAATAAGGACAAGTTTGTATTATTTCTTACCGATGGAGTGAATTATATGAAAGCTGCTGGAATAATTTTGAAGGAAACATATCAGAATATACTTCATGCAACTTGAAGCTATTAGGAGGTGCTACCCTAATGTTGATAATTTGATATCGAGTTTTTCTTAAAGCACCAAATCATGTACGGCTATTTCATGAAATTCTACATAGTACTCCATTACCTCCACATTTTAACACGATGGGGAACTTAGCTAGAGGCAGCATCGTACTATTACTGTCATTTTGAAAATGTGAAAACCCTAGTACAGCAGTTAAATCCAAATTTCACAGGCGCAACAGGCATTCATGGATCCAACTGTTCAAGAAAATCTGAAGACCATACACGGAAGTTTTTTATAAATTCGTCAAGCCATACGGGAACTTCAATATCAGCCACTATCAGAATTTACTACAGTTGATGCTATAAACGTTGTGTTCGATCTTCGACAATATATTTTTCAATTACAAGAAGAAATTGCTGCGAGGATACACACAACTTTTAAAAAAAATCCCGGGTTTGTTACGATGACAGGTGTAATAGACCTTTTAAACGGCAAAGAAGTAAACTTTGCTACACTGGGCATGAATGTGGTAATTTTGCGAAAGTTTACATATTTTAAGTATGCTCCAGTTACATCTGTCGACGTCGAACGGTCCTTCTCGCAATATAAATAGATTTTCAACGAAAGGCGTCGACGTTTAACTAACAAAACATTTAGAACAGATATTAATAATATACTTTTATTTTTGTAATCGCCAGTGTACAATACGTGTGAGTAGTTTACTGTTAAGTACATCCCCCTATACCTCCATTTCTCTTTGAGTGTGTGTTTATAATAAATTGACTTTATCAACTTTGTATAATACGGAATTCGCTAAAACAAAATTTCAAAGTAAGATATCGTTTCATATATGCATGCAAATCTGACACATAACCACCTAAAGCCAACCCTGGTTTTACATCATATCCGATTGGTAAATCCTACCTCTGCATTATCAATTTATACAGGTTATTCCAGTTTGCCGTGCCTAATTCGATACAGAGAAACACAAAGTTAGCTTTTTTGTAATCATTGTATGATGTCGAGAAGATTTTGGAAGATGGTTTGTTGTGTGACTTAAAATATAATTCGATATTTAGTGATGGATGGTGCACATATTTATGCGTGCAGTAATTTTTTTACAGCGCAAATTTTATTATATAAAACCAAATCTAATATTTTGTTACTGGAGTTCGTTAAATTGATTAGGATCATAAAAATTATTAAAAATATTCAACTTGATCAGTTTACTAGTTCTAGGGGAATTGTTATATACAGTATTCAAGTGTATTATTAAAGTCTCCTAAAATTATAATGTCTGTACCATAAATACTAGATAGGTTAGCCAAACAATCAATAATTAAGTTATAAAGTTGCGTATTTAAATTAGGTGGCATGTAGATTTATAACAAAGTAACTCTGGTATTAGTTTGATCGGAAGATATCTAAAAATGGGCCTCTTTTCACATTATTTATTAATAGTTGGAAAATCAGTGGCATCGATTAATATTGACCCAATGATCATATTTTGACTTCTTGTCATTTTTAGAAATGCGGCGGAGGGAGGGGAGTAGAGGGTGGGGTAGTATTATTTGATCTTTATTTTAAAAAATACAATGGACTATTTGATCTTAATTTTAAAAACTATAATGAACGATAACTGATGCCATTTCTTTATTGCAAATGGTTTTAGTAGTGATGTTTTATGTATAAGATTATCTAAATTTACATTTACGGCCAACACGGAATGCAATAGTAGTAGAATGGGTAGTAGAAGGTGGAGCAGATTCGAAAAGTGCATAAAACAATTTCAGGAAGTTTCGTAATTTTGTAGTCAAAAGTAAGTATCTATTTTCTATTTTTCACAATGCAGATTAATATTATGTCGCTTCTTACAATTGAGGAGCGATGATACAAAACGCAATAAATCCACTTAGAACAATTTCGAGTAAATTGAAAAAATGTTTTACCAGAAATATCTTATATAAACCGCCAATTGATAATAATGGGTACAATATATAGAACATAATTAATACATACTGATTGAAAAATGTTTTGTTTTATATGAGTAATTCCTTAAGAAAGCTTGGATTTATTGCGTTTTGATCTATTCAAATGGATGTATTACAGTTTGTTTCATTTATAATAGGATTTATTACTCATAGACATAATTATTGTTCGAAAAAACGCTAGATAATTCTAAAAAATATTTACTGCTAATACAAAAAACTAAAATTAAATGTAGGTACCATGATCAGGTTCCAAACAGTCATAATCGCGCTCTTCTACTTCTCTTAGATCATTACAAGTTGTTTAAAATCAAAATAAATTGTGCATCAAGTTGTACTTATTACGTTTTGATTGAACCGCTTACATTCGGAGTTATATTTGAATAGAAATTATTGCGTTTTGAATGATGCTGATACCGCCGTTGGATTTATTTCATATCTAAAATAGATGCACTGTACCTAACTTAAAATGAGTTACAAGTGGATTTATTGCGTTTTGTATGATCGCTCCTCAATTGCTTCACATGTTAAAAAAATTACCACAGACAACTTCAAACTTCTGAAGACGAAACACCATTAACAATGGGCACGTTTAGCGAACACAACCGTGTTAGGAGGTTGAACGGCAGCAGTTTGCTGAACGAGACGGTTGACTATGCTATAATTGAAAGCTACTGCTCAACGTAGTCAGCGACAAATTTTATGCTGTTTCTAACCAGCATAGATAATATCTTCCATTTTCTTCCAAACTGTTCTGCGAAATTATAACAGTAATAATAACTAAACGGGTTTAGCACTAAATCTCAGCAGTTGCATTCGATAAATGCGCCCAGTGCCAGGTTTTTAGCATATAAAATTTTAATTATTGATGGCGCGGCACTTGTCCAATTTTTGACGAAATCGACGTCTGTGAAGACATACCAAGATTTTGCAAATCTTTTTGTGACATATTTGTTACAAGTTTCCTCAACATATAATAAGGTTCAGTTGGTATTTGAGAGATATTTAAATGTGTTGATAAAGCAATACATGAAAAACGAAATCCAAGGGACTGTACTTATTATAATATTACCGAGACCACCATGATTCACCACATAGAGAATTACTGATAATTCTTAAACCAAGCAAGATTTAACAATATATATTTAAACTATATGACCCTTGAATATTTTGGCAATTTAATGTAATGTTCACTTTTTAGTTACATGTTACACACACACTCAAAGAAATATTCCGGTTCTGCATTATTGGCCTATCATAATCTTGAAGAAGCTGGCACGCTCATAATACTTCATGCGAGCGAGATTACAAAAAATTGTGGAAAACACGATACGAATATTTTAATACACACCTGATACAGATGTATTATAGGAAAAGGCGAAAATAAAAGAACAATTTCCATTAATGATATATACAATAAATTGGGACTGGAAAAATCAGAGACTTTGTTCGGGCCCTTGAAAGATATGTCCACTTGCTATACAGAAGTCCTAAAAAATTTAACTCTTAAATAATTGCGGTGGCACTTATTTTCTGAAAATCGTCAACAAGACGAAAACCCACCTCCAACAAAAAATGCATTTGAAGAGCATATCAAGTTATTTATCCTCGTTATGGAAGTAGTCTATAAAAATTTTTCAGAATTTACCATCACCTGAAACCTCAGGATGAATGAAACAGATTACCGAATCCAGCAGCAATATCACATTTAATCAAATGTCACTGTAAAAACGGATGTTCAGGTAACTGCGGTTGCCGAAAAGAATGGATTTCTTTGTATGGAATCGTGCACATGTATTGATTTCGAACGTACAAATATTTATATCCAGAACTACCCTTATAATAATTCTGGCATCGAGAGTGATAGCGATTAGTTTTTATTATTATTACACCACATTTTATACGAGAATTATCTTTTGTTACTTTTTAATTTAAACTAATTTTCTTGCATTCTTTTAATTTCTACCGGTCAAAAATTCTTACATACAGATACGTACCACTATACCACTGCATACATAGGCAAATGTTAAGATTATCTGTTATCTGTAAAGTCATCCGAATTACGGTGCGAAAGTAATTGTCCAATATTTGTATAAATTAACTAATAATAATATTAAACAAAATGACCCCAAAATAAAAGAAATGAAAAACCTAAGAATTATTTGTAACGATATCACGCCATTTTGAAACTGCCCTAAAATTATTATTAGGCAATTCCCAGGATGACAACAAGCCAAAACCAATTCTTTGAACCCTTATTGAAAAGATCTCTTTTCGCACTTTTAGCAATTCATTTGACACGGAATGCAACTTTCGAATGGACTGTATTTGATCTTCTAGACTATATATAATGTATGATAGAAAAATAATGATTATACTACACGACCACAGAAAATCATAATATTTATTACATACTTTCACCAAAGACCACATATACGTTACTCATTTTTAGTGTATTGTATATTATTTCATCTTCCTGGAGGTTAGGCAACTCTTTATACAGACTATCGATTTTCGCACGGAATTAACCGGAAATTATACCCGTAAACTTTTATTTCAAATGACAGGCTGTCGTTTTCTTTTCCTTTTTATTAAGCTAAAGAATTCTTTTATATTCTTTCTCTTTTTTTACCGTATTATATAAAAGTTTTGTACGTGAACTTACTTTGTACTTTTATTTTTATGTATGAGGATCATATCAAATATGGAAGAATATTTAATATTATATCTTATTTAATTAAGTTGGGTCGGTGTCTCTTAGTAAATTTGTTGATCGTTTAATAAATCATTGTCAAAATATCCTATCAATTAAATTTGACAGGTAATCTCACATTTGTCAAGCTGCGCATCAAAATGTTTAGCTGGTTCTAGAGAAAAATGATGTACAGTTATTTTAAGCTTATTTGCAACATAAGAACGTCAGCTCCTTTGATCCCTTTACCTCAGTTAAAGAAAACGACGTGTTTTATGTTGCAAATAAGTTTGATATGAACCATAAATGAAATTTTTTTCTAAATAAAAGTTCAGTTCTGTACTATTCAGTTTCGTTAGAAATTAAATTTTATAATTATACTTAGCAAAGAAATCTACAATTGACTATTTTATTAGAAGGGATTGCTACATTTTTCTTTCGTTTTTTTTTTGCCTTTCCTTTTAAAATGTTTTCCTTTATTATGTTTTTATTCCCAGAAATGTTTGGTCTAGTATTTAATGGTACAATAAAAATTTCAAACATTGCACGATAATATCTAAAAATGATATGAATATTTTTCATGAAATCCCTTTTTTTAATATTATAAACATTTTTTAGGAAATGCTTCATCCCAAGCAAAAAGTAAGAAAAGAAATGTACAAAAAGTTTTATTTAAGAAATAGTTTATTTACACAATTATAGTTAGTTATATTTACATTATCTTTAAAAATAACGTTTTTCATAATATTTCATTATTTTAATTAATATCCATGGTAGTAACCTCCATATCCACCGTATCCATGGTAACCAGAATATGGATAACTATGGTAACTATGTCCTAATCCACCGTAATAGCCATGTCCGAAACCACCATAATAACCGTGCCCTAAACCATGACTGAATCCCTTACTATATACAGGGGAGTAATAGTATGAGGTATAAATTGGATAATGCCCGTATCCATATCCATGGCCATAACCATGTCCATATCCACCATAGCCCAGTCCAAATCCTATGCCACGTTTTGTTGTCTTTTTAGCAGCAGCACCTTCTGATATTACTTCTTCTTCTTCTGCGGAGGCCAAGGCGGCAAGGGAGATGATGAGAATTATCTACCAGAAAAATCAATTTACATATACATAGATACAGGGTATATACTTTTGTAGTGCCGACTAGTAGGATCTTGTAAATTATGACATAGAAAATCGATTAAAACTACAGAAAGATTTTTATTTTATGTTCGTGTTAATAAAATAACGATCTTGGTCGATTTATTCTCGACCAGCTGGTTAGAAAGGTTTAAAAATATGTACTAATAAGAATATTCTGTATGTCCATTTTTCACTCACAAAATAATGATGCACTTAGATGATGAGTCAAAATAAATGATATCCGCTTAATACTATGTCATCCTTCAGCCTTCCTTCAAGATTATTCGAGAAACATGCCTAAATTGGTTCATGTGTTGACTCTTGAAAGGAGAGTGTTATTTTATCATCTCAAAAATTTAATTCTCAAATATAAATATCTTTATCGTTATTTTATGTGAATTCCTAAATCATGAGCTTTTTATTTAACCTGTTTCTTGTATGCGAAAGTTTTATACAGGCTGTCTATTTTATGAGCTTTTACCCCAGATATCTCACCTAATATCCATGGTGGAAGAAAAATGTTTAAACAAAATTTATTCCATTTTTTATGAGTGAATGACAGTGAATACAAATTTTAAACCCGTGGCCAACTTTGTAAGATATGATCAGAAAACGTAAAAAATGGAAATACTTTAAATGCTTTATATCTTCCCCTTTGAAAAGATATGAATAAATATAAAGAGATGAAAGTTAATGGCAATGTTAGCGAACACAGCTGTGTGGTCAATTGTTTTCAAATCTTATTTTTTTAGCGAATGGCGATATAATTCAACTGACCTCTGTTTAAACATTTTTCCTTACAATTTCCTGTACAATAAAATTTAAGTACTAAATAATAGTTCTTTACGTAACAAGACCGGAAAGTGATTCTTTACTGGGCGAGCCCAGTAAAGACAGTTTCCGGGTGTGTTGCGTACAATATTTTTTCTGCAACCATTCTTGCTAGTCTCAAACATTTTTTTAACATAAAATCTTTTGCAAACAGAATTCATAAAATCAACTGACAGATATCAGACGCTGTTGTCGACTATTTACCCTACTGTTGTCAACCAAAAGTGACATAAAGGATCGGTAAAGACTTTACCGATCCCTTATGACACTTTACCGGTTTAGACAAATAAATATGTATTTTGCACTCAAAAAATTGATCTAAAACAATTAACTTTTAGACATCTGCGCAAAAAATTTTTAAAAAATCATGGCTCGAATTATTACTTTTGACAATATCATAAACGTTTTAATAAATGCATAAAAACAAGATTCTATGCTTTTTTGAAATTTATTTTTTTTTCTCAGCAGAATATGTTATGAATGACAAACAATTTTATTTGCACTTATTAACATATTTAACATAAAGCTCGTTTGGATGTCTCATTATATTTCCAGCGAACTTTTCTAGACTGAATATTCATTTTCTTATTTGAGATGCAAAATAAATGAGACAATCATGCAGAACTCAACATTTCTACCTTCAGGCCAGATTGATTTACACATGTCTAATTATAGATTCGGGGCGTGATATCTGGCCTTATTTCTGTGCAAAATTTAACATATCTGCAGAAATCATGAGCTGAAATATGGTTTTCGTGCAAAATTGAACAAAAAATTAGATACATATATTAAATTAAAATTATACATATCATTTTGGATTCAGGCAACTTGGTGTATCCACGGCAAAACTAAACAAGTCCTTATTATTATATTGTTTGAAGATATTTTTTTTGGCCTAGTGACATCTAGCATAGAATATATAAAATACAATATTGGTTTATAGTACTTCTAAATAAAAAATTAAACAATCAGGTTGTAAAAATGTTTTGATATGTGTGCTCTATGTTATCGACAATGAACTAATACAGCTGTTGCCCACTATGCATAGACAATAGGGTTCATGTTTATATTATTAGTAGTTTTTTATTTGCACCGCAGATCAGGTCATTTATGATCTTGTTCAGTTATTCTCATCTCTGATTGGTTTAGAAATTTCTTTTAAAATACAAAAATTAACTGAACTGATCTGAAACAGAATGCAAATAAAAAACTACTATCATCAACAAGGCGTCTACTTTTGCGAATTT
Source organism: Rhamnusium bicolor (assembly GCA_029963845.1). Lineage (NCBI taxonomy): Eukaryota > Metazoa > Arthropoda > Insecta > Coleoptera > Cerambycidae > Rhamnusium > Rhamnusium bicolor. The sequence goes on from JANEYF010000887.1 coordinate 523,373, forward strand.
ACATTCAGATTTTGTAGTTAATGTTAAACAAATCCAAAGTATTTATTTAATGTTGTCTTTTTTTTGGCATTAGGACTTAGTCCATACAGCCATATTGTCTTTAATATCAAATGTGCTAGTTTTTGAGAGCAATATTCCTGTCCCTGTCAATGTACATATATTGTTCAATAATGAACATGTACAAAATAAGTTCAATCAATGCTTAACAAGTCCATTTATTTCTTGCAGAACTCAATATGCCCAAAAGAAAATTGGCAGTTTTTTGGTTTACAGAAAGCTACAAGTTTAAAAACCAGTTGTCCTCAACTGGAAAGCTACATTAATAAAAAACTACCAGAACCGATTCTTGGAAAATTGTAAACAGTGGACATGTTGAGTTCTGCATGATTGCTCCTCAAATACACATAGATTGGGTTACCCTAATATTGTGATTGCAGTACAAAAGATTTAGGCAATTTAAGTTATTATGGTTAGATACCAAATGTGGCGACTTCCCATATTCTAATAATTATCGTTATAATTTAATTTAAATAGATATAGATTGGTATGTCAATAATTTTTTTTAATTTTATTACTAATTTCAAATATCTATTCATAGTACTTTTTTTACATATCTGTTCTTTTAATTTTCAGTTAAGATATAATGGGAATGATTATTATTATAACAGACATAATGACTTCATAGCAATTTTGGGTAAGCTCTTTTCTGTGTGTTTCTGTTTTCCTTTTTTAAATAACGAGCTTTAAAAACAACTTTTTTTTAATATTTGCATAATTTTTATTAACCAATTTTTTTATCTTTTCTCTTTTGTTTATTATACCACATTTTTTATTTTTCTGAATTTACTGTACATTTTATACTATTTTGTTATATTGGTTCTTATAGCCTTGAAGATGGTAGTAATCAACTACCAAAAGTTGGGTTTTAAATTAAATATTTAGCCATAAATAATGTTAACCTAATTGTCTGTGAATTCATCTATCCGTACCAGTTAGTGGACGTGATTAAAATTATTCAAATCTATTTTATGTCCTTTGTAAATTTTGATTAATTAATAATTTTCAGAAATCTCAGGAGCAGCGAATGCAGTTTTAAACGAAAGAGCCGTAGAAACATCTACCGTCCGACCACTCAATCATGCCTAATACAGTGCGAGACAATTACCTGAACCCATACCCAGATTTGAGCTCAGGTGGAAAGCTGGGCATATTTCTATTTTTATCCATGTTCATCTTGTAGGTATTTTTAGAGTTGCGAGTATTTTAATAATAATAATAGATACGACAAAAATTTGTATAACTTTTTTTATAGAGAATTTTATAAACTTTTTTATATGAATCATAATTCAGATGTCGATAACGCTTAGTAAGATATAAGCAGCAAACTGGATCGGAGCACCATTTTTCCAAGATGGCGGCTCGAGCATAACAGATTGAGTTCAGGATGTTTAATAGTACGCCTAAATGAACACCATTGCCTAGTTTCTAAACTTTGTCAGTTATTTCCCTCTAGTTCTCCCTATTTGACTGATTTATTTGTTATAACATTAGTTTTAGATCAAGAAAAAATAAGGATTTTTTTTAATACTTGGTCATATCATAATTACTATAGAAATCTTTTTGAAAAGTTATAGTTGTCTTCTTTTTTTCTCTTCAATTAAATATTTACCCATAAAATACTGAATAATGATGAAAGTTGTTATTAACAAGACTGTCTAAACGTTGTGCAGGGATTGGTTTTGTTTATAAATTATTGGTTGAATGAAATGGCATGTTGATTAAAAAAAAAATATTGAAAAAGTGTTGCCCACCGGAAACAGTCCACTCGCCATTTTGACTCAACTTTAGACAAAACGCTTGAACAGTTCGATTTTATTTTCAAGGGGCATTTAAATTCACTATTTCCGTTGGTGCCACCTTAATCCTTAAATGCGGGAGGAATCAATTGAGTTGTTATATTGGCATTTTTCTTTTCAAAATTGACCTATCAGTTTTCAAGAAACTGCATTCGAAAAACGTTGTACCTAATAAATCATTTACGTGTCAGTTGATTAAATGCTTGAAATATAAATAAAAAATGTCAAATCAAATATTTGTTCAAAGCGATGATGATAGTATTCGACAGCATTTCTGAGGTAATTTGCCATAAATCATGCGTGATACGATGCCGTAAATCTGCTAATGAATTGTTAAAATCTGTTTACAATGGCATTTTACTTTCTAAAATGTTAACATGTTAAAAGTGGCCCACATACAGCGATGCATGTATCGTTTCCTAGATTTCATGAAACATGCATCCGTTTCAGTTCACCTACACGCTGCTTAATCTTAAATGAATTTTCTGATGCATCAGTATGCCAGGGTGAGTGAGACACAGTAGTTAAAGAAAATGCGGATTTCACAATCTGGTATAAAAGTTAAAATATCGTAAAACCTCATACCGGGAATATACAGATCGTCACTCAAACTACAATTTTTTTATGAAGGTAGTATTTTATTTTAATTCTCTCTGAAAACTACATCTCATAGTTTAAATTTTTTTCTCCACAGAAGCTTTGGCAACGTTTTTAAATCGCTCTTTACATTTTTCTATTAATTCCTTGTAAGCATCATTTCTTTAGTTTATATTAGAATAGTCTTTGAATTTATTATTCTAAAAACAACCGATACATGTTTATAAATTAAGTCAGTATTTACTGTGGAATCGCGGCTCACCGGTCAAGGTGGGAATGCACTTTCTGTATCGCAGCGAGGTACAACCGATGCAAATTCATGGACTGATTCTACAATAAGTATAATATTGCGATTTGGATCATGAAATCTAGGAATCGTTGCAATGTGTGTGGGCCGCATTAGAAAAACGCTCGGTGCAAAAAATGGCATTCCGTTAAAAAAACTCAAGGTTGGTGTACATCTTTGAATCGTGATGCTCGACTATTTTTTTATTTATTTAGTGCACTAAGATAAGAAGAAGATTTCCTACAACTTTTGATTTTACCAATTTTTTTTTGACAAAGAATAAAAAGTTAAGAGGGGGACAATTGATCGTAAATACTTTCCTATTTAACGTTTGTTTTTCTGATAAATGCTTATTTTTCGTAAATGACACAATTAATCGCCATAACTGTCGTTATTGGTTAGATTCTTATCATTGAGTAGATATTCCACGAAGTACATAGCCAACATACAGAGAAATTAAATCTCTGATCAGGTATTTTTGTGATCCTGTTTTGTTTAGTATTTTGACTAGAGTCTTGATCTAATAGTGACCAATATTATCGAGAACGACGAGAAGAATTATTCATAACTATTTTTAATAGATAATATAAAATATACGAAATATTTAATAATACATTTTTGATGATTTTAGAAGTAACAAAATTACAAAAGAAATCGAGAGAAACTTAAATTTGTCACGACGTGAAAGACACTGAGGATGTATATAAGATTATAGACACGTTTTGAAATAAACTGGTGAACACTCGAAACGTAACTCCACATAACTTCGTGCGACTGTGAAACATCGAGTGTTCCCAGAAGAACTATATCTCTGTACGAGTGAGGGGTGGCCCCAAAAATTAATTAATTCTGTACATTTATGCTAATTAATTGTTCAAGTTTTTAGGTATCAAATTTTACTGTGATCTCTTTGAAATATTTTTTGAGTTATAACAAAAGAGTACCCCATGTTCGTAAAATACCTAATCCTACTGTATTTTGAGTTTTTTGAAAAACGTACTAGCCAAAATTTCAATGATTTTGACATGATGTGAATTGAACGTCCGAAAAATATAATGTTTTGAGAAAAAATATACAATTATTTATAATAAAATTAACAATATTCTCATATGTATCTGGAACTTTTCAATAACCTTCCAAAGTTATTTCTGAGATTGGTTAATCTCGCTTAAGCCTAGGAAACTTGCGTACATAAAGAAATCGTTAACTAATGAACTTAACAAGTATATTTCCCAAACCTAATCAAAGAATTTTAAAGTTTGGGTGCCTAGATTTTGTGCAACATTTTGTATATGTTTACACAATTTGTTTGTATATTTCACTTTAATCCCGTTATACTAGAGACGTGGACAAAATTTCATAAAAATTGCGAAATTATTTAAAAATGATTTTTAAATGATAATATCATTTTTATTACTACAAAAAAAAAAGGTATTATGTATATATTATTATAAAACTAAGGAATAAACCGAAGAGAAAATGTTTTATATACATTTTTTTTTATTTAAAATACTAAATATTTATATTTTTGTTAATTATTTTTTTGATCGATCTCCTCAAGATCCTGATCCTTATAACTTCACAATCTTTTTGAAAAAGTAGAGTATTTAGAGTTACATATTTTTTTGTGTTATTAATTTGCTAATTATTACTTGAAACATTCAGAGGCACTATTTATAAATAAATATGTTTTGGTCGTAATCGCCTGGGAAATATTAAATTACTCCAAAAGTGTTCATAAAAACATTACACTAAAGTCACTTCACAGAAACGGTTCACTCACCAAATATTTTAAAAATTTCATGATGGTAATTAGTAATTTTGATGAATATTTTATTGTGACTGATACCTCTTGGACTACGCCTAGGTTATATATAGATGGGCGGGAATATGCAAAAACAAAAGATGTAGATCCCCAACCACCCCCGGTCAAGGTTTGAGGAAATTACAAAATTAGTTTCATTTCAGTCATAGTTCAGGAGGTCTTGATTTATGCTAATCACAGGTTCTACTATATTATTCATCATATCTTAAATTTTATGTAATATAGATATTAATAAACTGTTCAGCAAGACAAATTAATTTTTTTTGCTTCTATCTGAAAAATGTCGCCTATAATTTCAATGCTTAATTCTGCGAAAATTGTCTATAAAACTGCGACATATTGACGTTTGTAGTTTTTCAAGTAAATTCTTAGTAAAACGAACTATAATATAACTAGTTGTACCTAGACATCAAGAAAAATAGTATTAATGACCGTTATAAATACATTATCCTGATTGGCTGAATTTCGATTTTGTACACACGTAATTTTAAGAAAGATATGACATAATTTTGTAATAGGGATATTTCTTAAGGGTTATCATTCTTTAGAATTAAGAACTAGAATGTTCTTTGGCTCAGTTCAAGTTCAATGATTTTCAATACAATTTTTGCCTTTCAATATGTGGTCAAATGGTAAGAACACTTAACTTTCACCCTGGAGGCGCAGGTTCGATCCCAGGTCGAGGAGATAAGATTTTTTCTAAACCAGAAATTAATCCTAACATATAAAATGTAAATGTATCTAAATGTGTAGACCTCTCCTACACAAAGTACCTTAAGGTAGCTTCAGGGATACAGGGGGTTGTATTACCTGTATGGTGTTTAATTCAGAAGGACTGATGGGTGGTAGTGTTAATTCGATACAATGTCGAATCGATCTTAAAATCAGAGAAATAGACATTTTGAAAAAGAATAGAAAAATAACTAACGTAAAATACCAAAGTAAATTCTTAAGAATTCTAATCATAATGTTCTCCTGTAGAATAACAACAGATATTCTTACAAAAAAAACACAGTTTTTCAAGATGGTGTATAACATATTTTTTGTTGACAACTAAAATATGGATTTTTACATGGTCAAGTTAATCACTCAATAAGTACAAGCTACTTCTTCAGTACTTATATCTAAAAATGGTTTTTGCAGAGATACAGTTAAAATATTGTTAAAATATAAAAATATTGTGATAGCACTATTTGAAAATAAAAAAAGTAAAACAACTGGTGAGTTTCCCAATAGATGTATATCATACCAGTTTGGAGGGTCAATCCACTCGTATGTAAAGTCACCGCTAATTCTTCCAACAAAAGCGATATAAGCTATCGGAGAGAAACACGCCGTTTAAGAGCATCCTAAATGTACTCTATAAGGTTGCGGTCTGAAGAGTGGACAGGCCAAACTATCCTATGGAAACCAGCGTTTTCTAACCACTTATTTTCAATATGTCTGGTTTTGAGATACCATCAACTTATATTGTATTTGCCTTAATATTATCATTAATTGAAAGTTGCACTATAGGTTCCAATGAGTTGCATGTGAATTTCTTAATTACAGCCGTTTTATTACAGCATATTACTAGTCGTTATGAATCCTCCAACAAATGGAACCCCTCTTGTGGTGCATTCTTCCATAAATCTCTTCCAACGCCTTCTCCATGCACGTAATATCGTCGCTGTCAAGTCAATAACTGGTATGTAGAGATTACCAAATTTTACAGGAGATACGATAAATCATAATGTAATTGATTTTAAAGTCGTAAATAAATTCGATTAAGTACGATTTCACACAGCTGGCAATAAATAGGTGTTAGCCGAGGGATAAATTAATATCTAGAAGGAAAGTTTCCAAAAATCGGACATGTAATTCAAAAGTATCGAACGTCTAAAATTCTATGAGAATTTAAAGTCGTATATTTATCATAATTCTTTAATGTGTTTATAAGATATTGCGAAAATTTAAAATAAGGTATGTAAAACAATCTACTCATGTGAGACAAGTACGTACTAAGTCGTAGAAGTACTTAAAATATTTAGTATTTGATAATTGGTAATTAAGTAATACATAATCAATTATTGTACTGCTATGGTCTTGGTGGTACCCATCTGCTTAATCTGTAATTTTATGGAGGCTGCTCAACAGGAGTGAAATCGCCAATAACACATTAAGTCATGCTTAGTCACGATACGAACTACCCATATATTTGAGGTCGAAGATAGTTCACCAAACTTCGTTTAATCAAGCAATCATGAATAGCAAAATTATGGAATTTATCGCCAGTTGTTTTCAAGGGGTTCTATTTTTTCTCTTAAGGTCAAACTGATTATCTCTCTTCCTGCCTACGAGTCACGTCCTTTCAATGGAACCACCTTTAAACCTACTTAGAGGGTATAACAATATTTTACTATTAGTGTAGTTACATAAACCATTATGATGATACATCTACTGATATCGTGTTTCTATGATATTGCTTGTAATAGATAAAACGTTTGGTTTCAAAGTTCCTACGTCTAATTTAGTTTTGCTTGCATTGTTAATTAAAATAAAATCTATTAAAAGAATAACTCGATTCCCTCCTGAACCCATTTACTCTCATGTTAAAATCAAATGATTTCATAAAAATAAAATAATTTAAACTACAGAACTCAGTCTACAAGTAGTAACTAATAATATGCCTGTCATAGAAACTTTTTATTCTTCCTGGCAGTGATCGATAACTCAGCGAGTTTTCTCGATCTGTTCAATGTTTGGCAGCAGCATACATCACACAGTGGGCAAATCTTTAGTTCTCTAGAAATCTTACAGAAATTAAACGACACAAGTTTTCATATATTCCTGTTTTGAATTTTTTAAATGTATAAAAAGAGGTATGTATATGTCGTTAAAATGAAATACAAGTATGCTAAGAATTTTATCATCGTCAATGTTGTGGTAACCTATTAAATTGATTTGAGTTTCGTTGAGATCTTTATTACCGCACTAGTTCGGTTATGAATCCATTGTTTTTTTCTAAAACAAGAAAAGACATAAATTGAAGGAGAGTTTAGTTATTTGAACAGTAATAAAAACAACTAGATACGCGACAAGCGGTATGCGCAGTTTACAGTCGCCCGTCTGTTGCCAGCGTGATTTTAGAAGGTGCTTTTAAGTAAGTTAGGGTATTGCCTTTGAATTATTTATTTATTTACGTATAATTTTTTTTTTTGATCTCGTATTATTTTTCCTCATTATTTATGAGAATAATAATTTTATTTTGTCTTTAGAATTACCATTTGTTTCGAAAAAAAATCAATATTCAATTGTGTGATGTTATGATATTACTTCCTCGCCCCTCAAAGTGAGGAAGTTATGTATTCGTATTTCAATCTTATGACTGCATATAACTTCAGAATAAATATTTTTTTTTATTACTTAAAAATTTACAAGTAATAAATAGCTACGCACGAATTTCCCTAAAATGGTCTATAGTTCCTGTTCTATCATGTTAAGGTTAAATCGAAGGAAGTTTTACTTATTTTCATTGTTCCTCAGTTTACAGATACATGTACTTGCGTGCAGCGGCTCAAATAATTACATGGCTCTTGTGCTATTTCTTAATTTTATTTTTACTAAATATATAATTGTTGACTGTATTCACTGGCGTTGACAATTAATTGAGATTTTGAAATTAAATAAGTACCTAATAATTTTCTGGTTGTACGTACATTAAAAGTTGCACACATAGTTTAATGAGGTAATTAGTAACAATGACAATGTCAATTATGATGAGAGCAATTATATTATAAAATTGTAAAAATAACGTTTATAGAAATTACCACAAAAAAATACATTTTTTGCATTTTTTATGAAACCAATTTTATCTTATTCTTTAATGGAAATACAAATATGATTATTAGTACGGAGTTAAGGGCATCAAAGTGTTTATTTTTTATGGGAAATTTACCTATATCCTGTTTTTTATATAGGAAATCGGAATTGGCGATAATTTCCATTGGTTGAAGTAAAAGATAATAGACAATACATGAAGATATTGTGCTTTTAAATAATCTGTACATAACTCTTGATCTCTCAAAAACTAAAAAGTTAGAGAAAATATTTTTTTCACCAATCGATAGTTAAAATTTTTCTCTTTTATTGCGTGTATAACAGTTTCAAATTATTGTTCTTTAATAATATATACTTGGCCTTTATTTTAGTGATGATCAGATTTTTGTAAATATTTTTTACTTTAAACTTACAGAAAAGAATGTTTGACATTACATTATTGCCTACATGAATAATGACGACATATTTTAAGGAAAAGTTTATTGACTACATTAAGTATTCTCTATTTAATAACAAACTTTCTAAAGTGTATTCTCTATAAGCGCGAAATAATGAAATACGTACGTCTGAAATTATTTTTGAAAGAGATAATTTTTTTTTAATTATTCGGTTACGAGAAATATCAAAAATAAAGTTTATCGCTGTTTATTAAAATTTGAAACTAAGCCAACCCAGCCAGAAAGCCAATAACTCAGTTTTTCTGGCATCTAATGATCCCTCAAGTGAATATGGTATTAAACACGTGGATACAAATATTTTATAAAAACTGAAATAGAAAAATGTAACTCTAAAATAACGTAATTTGAAATTTTATTTTAATTTATTAACTCTGCAAATCACGGGAAAAATGTTATATCTATTTATTGTATCTTATACTAAGCGTCTACGTGAGAGTCTTTACTGCCTAGACATACCTGATCTACGCATGCATAGAGAACTTTAATGTCGTTATTCCCGCGGTAATGTTAATACGATTATTTTTAGCAGGTGTGTATAGTGTTTTTATTTAAGTGATATTGGGTAATTTTCGTTATTTCGTGTTATTTAATAAGATACAGTATTATTAATAAATATTGCGAACACTGTTTTGTCTCATATTTTGTGTTTTAAAAAAAGGTTTTGCTTGAAAATCTCATTTTCCTTAAAAATGAATGTAGTGTAAGTTTATGGCTGACACCCTATTTTCGCGTTAAGTTTTTACTTATGTACTTTAAGCAAATCCTCTGCTGAACTTTTTGGCAAGTGTACAATTATGTATTATTATTCTTTTCAATTTTTACACCAATCCTAGATTAAGACACAACACACAATAACGCACAACAGATATTACTCCAATAACTGCCCAATTGGATTAAACAGCATTCATAAATCGCCTTAATTGACAATTTAAGCTGGGAATTTCAGTGGCCCAATATAGTAACAGTCTTGAATACAATCAAGTTGAATTGGTTTTCTATTTGGACAACTTACACCTAGCTAGTTACTGGGTTTTGGATATAGTAGACCAGCAACAATGGTTAATACTAAATTAGTAATGTATATTAAAGCCGCTACTGCTCTATACATACAGTATCATACCTTGCCTTTGTAAAAGACCACGCAGATTTTTTAATGAACTTTGCACTTTTAGAGAATACACTTTACCCACTCATAAATTAAATTTGTTGAATAATGATTTTATTTCACTGTATTAAATAATCAAGCCGAATACTGTTCGTGCTAATAATTTTCTTGCAATAATTTTGTGTTGATTCGGATGAGTGATTCCGGGTTCGAACCTGGCTAGGACATGTATGTATAGTGGTGTTTTATAAATACTGAAACAGTAGCACAACTGACTAGAGTGTTATTGTATGGCAGAACATGCAGTGTCTATCTCTTCTGAGTCGAGTATCAGCTGCGACATCTGGAAAATGTCGGAGGGAATGGTTGTTGTATGTGTAAGAGATCAAAATCAAGATTTGTAAAAACAGTTTAAGAAGAGATTTATAATTAGTATATAATTGGGTTCCTTATAGAACAATTTTAATTGATGTGTTAAGTTAAATTAAGTTAAATCAATGTATTGGTGTTAACCGTTTTCCTAATAGTACTTAAAAATACGTGTGAGTCATCACAGAAAATATAATATGTGAATATTATAAAGTGGACTCCATACAATACAACAATATTCTAAACAACTTCTCACAAATGCAAAATATAGAGTTTTTTCCTTACAATAAAACCAAGCATTTTTACACTACGATTACTAATGTAATCATAGTGTGGGATAAAAGATAATTCCGGGTCAAGGATTACTCCAAGATCCATTATCTTGTAAGATCTTGTTAAAATCACATCATTTATCGTATATTCATATGTAATTTTCTCCCGTTTTCTAGAAAAATTCAACACCTGACATTTCTTAGTGTTGAGACTTAATTTGTTAGCAACACACCAAGCGGCCAAGGAGTTAATGTCTGATTGTAATGTTTGACAATCATGGTCATCATGGGTAACTCTAATAATTTTCAAATCATCAGCATATAAATAAGTTTTAGAGTCTAGCAACTCAACAACATCATTAAGAAAAAAGTAAGAACATTAACGGGCCCAGGTTTGAGCCTTGCGTGACACCACTGCTGGCACAATATAAAATTGACTTGAATCCTCTATGCTCCACATATTGCAGTCTCTCGGTTAATAAAGAAATAAACAGTATAATGAGATTATCACACAGTCCAAAATATTTAAGTTTATTAATTATAGTTTCATGGTGCACCTGATCAAAAACTTTCGTGAAATCAGTATATATTACATCAACTTGCTTCCTTTGATCAAATGCACCTGAGACAAATTGAGTAAAATTGAACAAATTTCTAGCAGTTCACCTACCCTTGATAAAGCCATGCTGGCTGTCACATAAATGTCTAACAACATGACTGGATACATATATGATTCAATATTTTCAAATATTTTGGCAAATTTGGGTATAATTCCAATTGGTCTATAATTGATAATAAAAGATTTATTGCCTGATTTAAAGACAGGACAAACAGTCTTTAACTAAAAACGCTGGTATATTATCAACTCCCATAGTGAAGTTAGGTTTAATATTTTGCACAGCTCTTCTTATGTCACAAACACTAACATCAAATGTGTGAAGAACATTATTACCACTAGAAACATAATCATTATCAGAAGCAAATAGTTATCGGGTCTGTTTTGTACTATTTTGTACAAATAATACTATAACAACTCCCGAAAAAAATGTTTTTTAAATGTGCCACAAGATGTTAAATGTCGAAATCAATAGTTCCAAGCAGCACGACGTATTAATCCTAAAACCACATCAAATTTTGTCTTCGATGTAGGTATTTTAATATAATTATATATTTAATAATCATTTATATCAAAATATAAATATAATGCATAGAGTTACGTCAAATACAAATTTTTAAGGAGACTAACTCCAAATCAGAACTAACAAAAAAAATCGTGATGAAACAAAAGATTAAATAAATAATTTTAATTGGTTTAATAATAAATATGTATACTGTTATTATTGAATGATATTTGTTTAATTTTGAGTTTCAAACTTCATGTTAAGCTAAGTTATACACTGAACCAAATGGACAGTGTAAATTGACATTTTGCAATATACATATGTTATGTTGATTGTTTTGTAGTCACAATGATATTCAAATCATCCTGATACAATTATTATTTATTTCTAGTTTAAAGAAGATATGGAGAATTATATTTATTATACTACAATAAAAGGCAAAACAAAAATTAAAGTTGATGTAGTTCACACAAGTTTACCTGTCAACCTATCCGTAAAAGGCAAAGCAGTACAGTTCCTAACCCAGCTACAGACAAAAGACGAAAACAACAAATTCTTCAAGAGATTTTGACTGAATAGTCAGAAAATATTGAAATTAACAATCCTCAAGAATTTTTTATTGAAACTATATCAAAAGATCATAATTTTGATAATGCTGAAATAGATTCTACGTACATTATCAGAATTAACCTTTAAAAACCCTTCATCACAAATTGCTGGTTTAAACTAGTAAGTAACAATACTTTTTTTGCACTAAACTTCAATAATTTTGAGAGTATATACACAGGTAAGAGTTGTTGACAGTAGTTACGTGAAAAACATTAACATATTGACGTCACAAACATGGTAGCCATTCGTGGTGCGTTTTCTAGTCACGTGATACTTTTTAAAATTTTATGCATTTTAATTAATTTATAACTAATTGTACATAATTTTTAAAAAAAATTTCTCGTCATTTTCAATGTTATTTATAATAACGCATGGAAATAAAATAAAAAAATTGCTAATAATTTTTTAATCAAAAACCCAATTATTAGATTTTATTGCTAATATCAAAGATTGTCTGTTTATGAGCGACGAAGCTCATTTTCACCTTAATGTTTCGTTATTAAACGAAATTTTAGATATTGGACAACAGAAGATCTACGTCAACTTTACGAACGACCACTTCACACAGCGAAAGTAACGATTTGGTATGCAATATTAGCCACAGGAATAATTAGCCCATATTTTTTTGAAGAGAAAGGGCATACCACAACAGTAACATCACAAAGATATTGTCACATGATCGATATTTTTTTCTAGCCAAGTTTAATGATAATTACTGGTTTCAGCAAGGTGAGGGAACGAGCCACATGGCGGGAATCGGTATTAATATGCTGCGCGATATATTTCTCGGCCGATTCATTTTTCGAAACGGGGACATAATCTGGCCAGCCCGGTCGCCTGACTTAGCACTGCACGACTTTTTTATGTGAGGATTTTTAAAAAGTCTTGTATACAATACTACTCCCCATAATCTTCTAAAGATTAAACAAAATATTGCAAACGAAATCGAAGCAATTCCAGTGAAGATGCAGGTCAGAGTGATAGCTGATTTTATATGACCGCTAGAAGAATGTGTAGCAGAAGAATGTGGCCACCTGCGCGAATCAATTTTTAAGGGAAAAAACTTCCAGGACTATAAATTAAGATGTCTTCGTGATTTTTTTATATTCAGCCGTAAAAAAGTTATTGCATACCAGAAACCGTCAGTGCATTTTGGACTTCCCTCTACCTATATTGTTTGTCTCAAACGCAAAAAAAAATATATCTTCTTATATTATGTAATATGCTAAATCTATCCCAAGAAAAAATAATACCTATAATCACAATTTTGAGATATAAATGACGAAAATGCGATCATGGAATCTAAATCACTAAAAATAAAAATAAAACACACATTTTTTGTGCTCCTAAAAATATGAACGTTACTGTTTCTCAAAATGGGTTTTCCCAACATGTTATTACGTTGAAGGTATTGTTATTGGTTTCATATGAGTAAGTACCATAATAATAAAAATAACCTTTCATTATTAATCGTGACAGAACTAATATAAATTCTAATTTGTTTTTAGAGAAGTATGTTTCCATTGATGTGATAATAATTGCTTGTTATTTTGGAAATCTGTACCAAATACATGTAATTTAGTTTTTAACGTGTTTGTTTTGCAACAATTGATGCTAGACTTGTCAAAACAAAAAGTACTGCAGTCTTAGGGCTAGTTTATGAATGTTTAGTTGACTTTAACTAGAAAAGCCTCGAGGAAAGCTCACGATGATTTGCATTCTTATGATGTAACTCGTATGGTATCACAATAAATAAATGAATTTCTCTTATTTTTTAGTTATAGTTAAACCGGATATTGGTAAACCGGCCTTTAATTTTCTAATAATATTTATTTTTGCAGGACAGGGTGATCACGTATAATGTCCACCCCCCCCCCTTAACTTCTTTATTTTTAGGGCTAAGAAAATCTTAAAAGTATATACATGTATGGTTTTTGAAATACTTTTTGTTCATGTATAAAAATGCTATATAAAGCTATTTTTATACAGGGGAGATCAAGAGGTAGCATTTTTTTAATGGAACACAGTATATAAATCCGGTTTTAAATGTCTCATATTATTCTGGACATAATTTATATATAAAGTACCCAAATTCAACTGGTTTTGAAATATAGACGAATAAATATTACATTATTACTTAACATAATGTTTCATTGTTTATACTGAACCTGCTTGTTTATATTATGATATTAAAAGACATCTTTGTCGTGTTGAATTTTTTGCAATGCCCTATCAGTTGACCCCACTAGCTACAAGTCTGTGGACGCCCATGGCGTCGCATACAAAAAAACGCAATTTGTTTTAGAAAACTCCCTTAGCTCCCGTTTAACCTTCTTTAACTACACTTTTCTATCGGACATAGTGAGTGATAAGTGTATCCCTCTGGTGGTCAGTGCTACTACCCGTCAGACATCACTGATGTCTTTAGTGACTGATAGCGACCTGCAAAGCAGATACCAAGAGCTGCGACTTCTAACCCTGGTGGGTTAAACTATACTGAATAAGATTTACAGGAAAATATCCATCAGTCACTAAGACATCAGTGATGTCTGACTGGTAGTAGCACTGACCACCAGAGGGATCCACTTATCACTCACTATATCTGTCTTGCTTAGTCTGCTTTAGCCTAGCCTTGTTTGCTATTATTATGTTTATTTATTGTAAAATAGTCAGAGATAAAAATGTAGATATTAACCATTTCCATCATATCCCATACAAGCAGCTCAGCAAACCAAGTAACACTATTCTAGCAAAATATACCCCGTGGCAAGCGTCAAATAGACGGATAACCACATAGGTCTTTACCAAATACATTTGTCGAATTATTATTTGTCTTTTCCATTACTTATGGCATGCTGACGAGATCATAACAAGTTCGAAACCGGTCCTATATCTAGTGAGGAATTGACAAATGATCTTAGCTACTAAACAAGACTTGCAGGAATAGCTCAACGCAGGTCGTGGCTTTTGTCCGCTGAGTAGTTGTTTCCTGTAAGTCTTATTCAGTACACTTTTCTATGTTTTCTGTTTCTTGGAACTTGGAAAATAGTTATTTTTGGCGTTTTCATCGAACTATATAACAATTTAGAAGAATAATTGTACACACGTAATTATTTCACTTAAAATTTCACAACACAAATAACACTACTTGTTTACATTTAACGACCTGCTTTGTGTTCACTGTCACTACTATGCTTACTGTCCGATGAGGTCACCATATCAATGCTTGACCGGTAGTGTTTGCGCGCATAATGGACTCATTCAAACTTTAATGCTGATTAACTTTTGTAAGAGAAAAAATATTAATAATAACACCATTACAGTTTTTTCGTATTAAACCAAAATTATATTTTTTGCATGGGGCCTATAATTTAAAAGTGACAATACCAGACTTTGAATTTTTTAATACATTTCAATGTAGTTTTAGGCCAAATTGAATGACATTTAAATAATTGACATTTATAACCGAACAGTGACCTCTAGTTGAATAAATGAAATTAGTTAAATCTTCATTTATTTTTGTACAAGCATTATCTACCTTTTCAGCAGGAAATTAATAATTAAGTTGACTGCATAAAGTGACTTAGGCAGTAATTCAAAGATTTAATAAATTGACTGGTATAGATAGTGAACAGATGTGGACTCAGAGTGAAACTCTGGGAACACCTAACTTTACCATAATATAATTGGATTCTTTTACATATTTTTTACCGTACCTTTAATGAATAAAAATTACTAAAATTTATACTACAATTTGCATTTTTTCAACTAAGGTGTGCTTTACAGACGTATATGGTTCTAAGTACAAATACAAAAGTAAGTTAATTTTTCTATATCAAGCAAACACTGAATTACTTCGTTCCGGACGTTCCACATACAAAAATGGAACCAAAGTGACTTTTCTAGAGAATATAATCTTAAATTCGTTTCTGCTGTAAAAACAATGAAATGTTACTTAGAATCATGTTATTCTTATGGGGGACATGTAAGAACAATATTTTGGACAGTGCAGGTAAAATACTAATAGCATGTAAATCTTTGTATTCCTCTGGATTCGTTTTTCTTTTTTTTTTTTTTGGCATAACAGTTACCCACAGCATTCTTCCACATCGCTGGAAATATATTATTTGAAAAACAGAAATTAATAATATGAGTAAAATATTGAATAATATGTGAAAAAAGTTTTATTAATGTTATACTAAGGCAATCACACCCTGACTCATTACTTTTAATCTGAATATCAAATTAATTTTTTTTTCTACAAAATACAAAAATTAGGTTACTTAAATTTACAATAAATACTCAAAATGGCTGCATTCATAGCCTGGCAATGTGCCAGTCGATTTTGAAAATTCTTAAGTAATTCTACGACTTTGTAAGGTATTTGCTCCATCTCGGTCTTTGCTCTTCAGTTTTTCAAATTCTTATAATTTTCTGACCTGTTTTTGTGCACCTTACTTTTGAGATATCCCCATAAAAAGAAATCGAGGTGTGTTAAATCAGGAGACCTGTCAAGCCATTATATAAATTCATCTATAGGGAATCACCTAATTTAAATATTCCCTCACCGGACCCCTTGGGTGTGGCGGGACGCTATTTTACTGAAACTATGTGGTGGCATGAACTGCTTTATTCCACAGTGGGGATAATTTGACTCAAAATGGAATGTACTTTAAATCAAATTATTTGCACTGTGAAATAAAGCAGTTTATACTACCACATAGTTTTGTAATAGTCCTAGGTATATCCATATATAAAGAACGGCCCAGTGATATAAAGCAACATTTAGATTCCACAAATGATATTGTGTGTGTACTTGTTCCGTCCAGTGTATATTATTTCTCGACCAATATCGGCAAACATTCCCGTTTACTGTTGCGTCAAGGAAAAAGGTTGCTTTCTCGAAAAATAGAATTTCATTACAAACGTTTTGTCATTATTACAATATTCCAACATTAGAGCGTAAAATTGTACATAACACAGCAAGGTGTCGTATTTGCCAACAATAAGTCCAATCGCAGATTTTTAAACAATAATAATAATCGAAATTATAGGAAAAATAATCTACGGTAACGATACATATAGAGGGTTTTCAGTAAGAGGCTGCATTTTGAAATGCCCGCCGTTTTTGTTATGTCAAACATACAGTCATCATATTTGAAAGCTGTACGAAGCATTTCCATTTTAATAAGGCAACGTTATTCCCTCAAAGAACGTTTACTCATTGTGAAACCCCATTATCAAAATTGGGAAAGTGTTACAGACAAAGTTTCCGGGTCGTGTAATTTTTCGCTTTGGGGATCAGAATTGGCCACCAAGATCATGCGACCTAACGCCCTTACTCTTTTTTCTTTGAGGTCTTTTGAAAAGCAAAGTTTACGCCAACGATCCTGAAACGATTGAAGACTTGAAGGACAAAATTCGACACCATATCGTTGAAATAGAGCCGCAGTTATGCCAAAACGTACTACATCTTCCAATTCGTGCCAGAAAATATGTTGCATCATTGCACGACAGACCATTATGTCTACCGAAATGCTCACGTAACCTACGAAACATCTCCGTAACACTTTTGCCATATTGACAAGAGATTTTCAGCTATAATATCCCTAGGACATTGATAATGCACGAGATAATTTTATGACAGTCGAAAGCACGTTGCTAGGCGGAGGACTGTTATCAACAAACGTGCTTGAGAAATTTGACATAAAATTATAAGGCGTTTGTCAATGTCAGAGGGATATTCGGTCAGAAATTTTTTTGATAAAAAAATCAAATAATTTGCAACACAACAAAACAATTATTTCTTTATTAAAAGTATCAATGTCAGTTCTTCTACGCTTCTATGCTCATTTAACTCATATTTTCGTTCATAGCAAAACTCCATAAATATTCCCCACGTGTATTTGTGACTGTTTGTGGTATTTTTTGAAATTTTTTCTTTAAATAGCGCGTTAATAGACTGAAAATTCTCATTGCCAAAACGTGACATTTTGAAATTTATTTGGAATATGGAAATTTTCTCGATGCCACACTGTCATCTTTTTTAACGTGCTCACATCGCAAATTTGCGAAACCTACACCATCGATGACTTTAAAATGTTAAATGATGCAAATTTAAATTTACACTTATTTCAGACATAAGTATGTTTATATTTACAACTTTAGTTTCTAGTAATAGAGGCCACTGATTAGTTTCAGACGATTTACTTAACTAATAAATAATATTATGCCAATATCTACTTAAATTTTGTTTGACAGCACAGGCTCTACACACAGATTTAATCAAATAACGCTCCAAAGTTTCACCACTTATCAGAAGCGATTATCTGAGAGAATTCTGATGAAAATTTAGCCAAACACGATAAAATTATCTGATTAGTTTTCTATGCAGACTGATCTGAGCAGTGATTGGTATTTGACAGTGAGCTTAAGAAAAAACATGACTATTTTAATGAAATTAACTCTTTAAGTAATTTTAAACGGAATTTTTTAATTTATGAACAGTTTCTACACAATTATCTTGTAATGACCAGGAAAAATTATTTATTGCATATTTTAGTCCTCAATTAGATTTTATTACATTTAATTCAACATAATTGATGATTCCATGTCACGAACCTTTTAAAAGTTAACTATACGAGTACATATACCGTTTTAAAATTGTAAGTAACTGTTTTATAAAGTTTTACCTAAGCTGATTATAAAAAACATACACGTAACATATTATTATGTAAATAGACTATATGCATACGTCAACTACATTTTTCTAATTGTTAATATACGTACAGTATGGCATCTATTTTCTTTTCATATTGTTAATTTTAGTCGTTTACTTGAACTTTACTATTTGCAAAAGTCTTGAAATGAACGACATCTATGGATAAAATATTCAATCACACATGAGGGTGGACAACAAAGCAAGTTGTGTACAGGGTGTTCAAAATTAGTGGGAATTGGAATTTAAGAAATATGTAGAGAAATATTGATTGGTCATTTTCGAGATTAGTTTTCGATTTTACAAAAGTGACGACGAGATAAGTAAAAATTATTATTTTCCGAATTTTCGAAAATCTTGGCCCCTCATTTTTTTACTGTTAGTAATTTACCAAAACTGAATTTACCTTTTTATATTTCCGAAAAACTGTAAAGAAATTAAAAGCACATTTCGGAAAATTTCGAAAGTGAAATTTTGGTTCATATCTCAAAAACTGAAGGAGATATCGAAACGATTTTTTCCTCGAAAATTGACTCGAGGAATGTGTAATCAGTATTTCTGTATCTAGTTTTTTAAATGGCAAAGCTATTCAACCCCACCAATTTAGAACATTCTGTAAATTATCTCATTTTGTATAATGGCTGTATTTTGAATTAATTACAAATTAATTAATTACAATACATAAACCAGGAATGTCGGTACGTCTTATTGTTTCAGCAATCGGATCGCCGACTTACCACCTATCAAAATTTATCTATTGCACCATCTAGTTTCTCTGTGATTAATTCCAACGATTTCATTAATAAGGTGAAAAATATTCAGTTGCAAGAACGTGAAATTTTGATCTCCTTTGACGTTTGTTCATTGTTTCCAAGTGTTCCGATACCACAGACCTTGGACTACCTTAAGGATCTACTCGAATTACATAATCTCAGTCAAGATGTAGTAAAAGAATATTTTAAACTCACTAAACTTTGCATGAAACAAAATTGTTTTCGATTCAACGATAATTTCTTCGAACAACATGAAGGAACAGCAATGGGTAACTCTTTGTCACCATTCATTGCCAGTCTCTCCATGAACAGATTCGAGACAGAAGCAAAAGAAGAATTCGAGTATTTCTCCAGGGTTTGGCTTAGGTATGTGGATGATATTTTTGCAGTGTTCGATACAAAAGTCGCTGATATTGATAACTTTGTATCTAAATTAAACAGTCGTTTCGCTTCAGTTAAATTCACATATGAAACTGAAAACTCTGAACCTACCATTTTTAGATGTATTAATAATTAGAAATAGTGACAATAAGTTAGAATTTGACATATACAGAAAAGATACCAGTACTCTAAGATATATCCCTAAGGACTCTCACCATTGTGCTCAACACAAAATGGCGAGTTTTATTTTTCTAGTCCATCGTCTATTAAGCTTCCCCCTCAATAAGGAGAGGTTTGAAAAAGAAAAGGCATTGATTAAGGATATAGCTGCGAGTAATGAATATTCTGTAAGTTTAATTGATAAAACAATTAGAAAACGAAAGTTTAAAGTGTCGCTTCAAAATTCCTCGACTTTTCAAAATGAAAGGGAAAATCCGAAATTTGTATCGATACCATTCGATCTTTGCTTCACCCGTGGTATTGGAAAGATTTTTAAAGATGTAGGTATGACAGTGGTTCATTCATCGGGAAACAAACTACAACAACTTTTAGGCAATCTAAAATACAAAATTGAAAGAAACGAAAAGTCGGGGATTTACGAAATTAGCTGTAAGGACTATAATCAAAAGTATGTTGGACAGACTAGACGATCAATTCAAACTAGATTCAAAAAGCATATGGCCCATCTCAAATATGGTAGAACAGATAAGTCTAGTGTAGTCCAACATGCGTTTTAGAACAACCTTAAAATATATATTAGCAATTTAAGATTAATTAGCAATGTAACAAATATTAGACAGCTGGGTGCATTTGAAAGCTTAGAAATCATAGTATAAAAATAGTATGAATAGTGACAGAGGGCCTATCCCAAATAGCCCGCTTTATTGGTTAGTGGGTCACGGTTCACCAAACCACGACGGTTCTGTGAACCGTGACAATAGTTTAGATATAAATAGAGTAGATTGTTAGCATAAGTTGAGTTTTAATCATCTCCAGATGATGCCAACTTGATTGGCGAAACGCGCGTCGAGTACAGTGTATAGTGTTTTGGTGTTTTGTGGAAAACTACGTCAGTGTTTGAATTAATTAACAATTTATACAATAATTAATGTGAGGATAAGGTGAATAATAAAAATAGACTGTCTCTCTCTCTGTAAGAATTTACTATAATATAAAAATAGACCCATGGCACATATGCATATACAATAAATTATCCGATGTCAATAGAATAGAACTTTATAGAGTTATCAAGAGACCAATCCTCATACAGATCCTGATTAGGTTTCTTCCGTAGCTTCCTGTTTGTCAAACTATAGTTTTATCACGATCACTGGTTTCATGTTGGTATCTTTCTTATCGCAATGATTTTCAAATCTTCACCATTAAAATTTGTTTATAAACATTCGTTGATAAAATTCAACTGCTGACGTCGTCCGTGACAACGTTTTTTTTAAAACTCTTCATAGCTCACTTATAACAAAAATACAACTAAGTACTAATATTCAGTGAATATGTTAATATGACACATACGACATACTATAACCTTATATTTAATGGCTTTTCATTATTCATTCATCTGGTTTTAGCTGCATTTAAATTAAATGGTAGTAAATGTTAAAAAAATGTATTAGTGGTTTAAGTTTAATTGATTCAAAAGTTAAAAAATGTACCAAGGTCATAAAACTGTAGACACGACTTGGAGAAAATTTGTTGTATACCTACCTCAGTATTGTCTTATCATCTAATTAATTGCATATATTTTCATTGCTAAAGTTATGAAAAAAATTAAAAAAGTTGAAAAGTAAAAGCAGAGCAAAATGAAGAGTTACGTTAAGTTAGTAGTTACAAAGACAACAATGCCAAGCAAAACAAAATAGTCAAATTTGGCTTTCCGTAACGAGAGTTCTAGATTTTCGGGCACTCAATATCGTTAAATGGAATTTAGGAAACTGATTTTCGTCCTAATAAAATCCACTAAAGTAAGAAAAAAACGCACCCAAGAAAATTACTAAATGCAAAATTTTCTTACGTCCCGAAAAGAAGGACTTTTTCAAAAGTCTGGCTATTTAAAACCAACGAAGTTAACAAAAAATAATAGGATTGACATTGTAACCAACTCAACAACGTTAAAATTAATAGATATTTGGAATTTGGACATTTCAAGTGAGTAGTACGATCATCAGATCAAGTTGGGAGACTAATATTTGTGACTTTTATAGGTTGTAATACTATATATCTAATAAAAAAATGACAAAATCTGGGAATTCATATAAAATACTCAAACTGAGCTCCATTTTGTTGCAAAAAAATACGGCGTCGTTTTCCCACACTATAACAACTATAATATAAAAAAATCGGTATTGCTTTGGAATCGGGTGAAAATTCTTACTGCTGCAAGCGACCTTTACATGACAATAATGTCATAAAGAACTGCTTTATAAGAGACTGAACAGAGATTAGGGTTGGAGGAAATGCCACTTTTGGGAGAAATACACTACAAAGTCAACGTATTAATATGAATAAATATTTTCTGCAATTTATTGTTAAATTTTTATTATTTTCACATATTGTTTTCGAGCAGCGACAAATTCATGACACGCTTGATTATATTAAATTACGAAACAGTTGAAAATCTAAGAAATGTAATAAAAGAATAATAATTCCCTGGCGGACAAAAAAAAATACATTTTTTTTTTGTTACATATATCTGAATAGCATATTCTACTGATACAAAGCCTTCTGATTATAGAAATGGCAAGCAAAAAGTCTTGAGACATTTCCTTGTTACATTAATAAAACATTATGGGCAAGAATAACATTATTGCTAATTTTACTAATCTATTTATTGTTATACATCAATGATGTATATGACACATATTAAAGTTACATAGGTATATCTACAAAGATAGAGAATAATTTTTGAAAAACATATGCTAAGTTAATTTTTTTCTTTTATGGGGGTCAAATCGCTTTTAAGAACCAACAGAAATCATCCATCATGGCTGGATTCCATCGTTCTTGATAACGAATTTCCATTGTCCTAATATCTCTATAAAATCTTTCTCCTTGCTCGTCGCTTACCGCACTCAAATTTTCAGGAAAAATATTTAAGTGAGAATGCAGAAAACGAATTTATAAAGACGTACGGCAACAAGTGTTTGGTACGAATCTAAAAGTTCGCTTACTAGTTGCTTGTAGTTCTCATCCTTCTTGTTCCCTAAAAGTCCCCTGACTACGCTTACAAATAAGTTCTAAACTTTAAGTTCCTGTCTGTTGAGTGTTCCTTTAATATCTGCATCGTCAAGCAATTTTCTAATTTAAAAACAAGAGTGCCTTCTTTAAATTTGTCGTCACTTAATTGGCGAAAATGTTCCCTTAAGTTTAAATCCTTTACCTTCTTTATTCAAAGCCTACAAAAAATTTTTCATTAACACAAGTTTAATGTGAAGAGGTGGCAAAAGAACATTTATAGGGTCTACAGGGAGCTATGTGCCCCATGTTAACATTACTAGTTCCTGGTTCAAATTCTTTCCTTTCCGACCAAATTATTTTCACATAATGTTCTTTTACTGCAGGATTGTCCCACAAATAAAGAGAACAGCAATATTTCGTAAAGCCTCTCTTGAAGTCCTATTAAAAGGGCTATTACTTTTAAATCCCCACATATTTGCGATTTGTATTTGTCGTAATTAATTTTATTTAAAATGGTGTTTATACTATCATAATCCTCTTTCATTGTTACTGAATGGTCAATTGATATAGATGGTGAATAAGATTTACAGGAAACAACTACTCAAAGGACAAAAGCTACGACCTGCGTTGAATTAAACCTGCAAGTCTTGTTTGGTAGCTCATTTGTAGCTCATTTGTCAATTCCTCACTAGACATAGACTGGTTTCGAACTTGTTATGTTCTCGTCAATATGCCATAAGTAGTTGGGTAGTAGCACTAACCACCAGAGGGATACACATCACTCACTATGTCTGATATAGATGATTTTAAATTTCTATTATGTAGTAATACAGCTTTTTTAAACTGTATATGGATGAATCTATGAATAAGCGCCACTCAGAAGGGGAATGCTCGATATTAAGTTCCTGCATTAAACCATCAATATCAATACACGCGCATAGTAAATTTTCCATATTATAAAATGCGGAAAATGTAGCATTTCTTTCTCTAAAAGTCGTAATCTTTGTTTATTTGGCCAGTAAGTTTTACTCCTTAAGTCGGGAATCAAAATGTTCTGCTTGTTGTTTTGACAGCCCCCCTTCACGTACCAAATCATTCAGTTCATTTTGAACAATTATGTGAGGGTCAATAAAGCCTTCTGAAATATAGAAAGGGTCGGCACATTGGTCTGGGCTGTCTGAAGAGAGCGTTACTATTTCCATTACCTCCCAAAACAATATTTTGCCAATCTAAAGGCACAGTTGGCATTGGTAAATCTGATGCATTGTGAGGAACAGGTCTTACGACTGATGGGAAATTCGGATATTCAATTTTTTGTTTCACATTTTTGGAATCTCCCTCAGTTCCTGTTACTCAAAAATAGCAATCATCGAAATAATTGGTAGGTTCTCGTCATACCATTGGAACCGCAAAAGGCATACTTTTCTTTTGTCTTTTATGCACTGCACTAGTGACATGCTACAACTTACACAACAAACGTGGGTTGCCAATTGGTTGTCTTGATCTCCGACTAAAACTCCAAAATATAGAAAATACGCTTTTGAGTGGACATTTATGTTGTAAAAGAGTTATGTTGAGAAATGAAAACACTTTCTAACAGACACAATTGGGCTCTTGGAAGGTCAAAACAAGACCGATACTGAAAATGTCCCACCTTACTTTAACTTGCTCTTTTAAAATTGCCCACCCATCATAAAATTTATTACCTGGCAATATAATAGGGTCTATTGCGTTCATACAAAAATTTTATGTATTAGGACTTGTTGGATATTTTTTTCAGTTAACTGGGAGGTATTAATAATTTAAAAACAGTAGTGTAAACTATGTTACAACTATTGTGTCGGAAAGTGTTATTTTAATGTCTAATATCTTAAAAATTTTTAACATAAATATCAAATATTACGTATCATTTTTAAGAAAACTGTGCAGATTTAAAAAATGACAAATTAAGTAAAGCATTCTATTTAAAAAATCATAAATTTGTGTTATAACTCAAAAAATAAATGCTCTAGAAAAAACGTGTACTCTGTTGCATTCTACGCAAAAATTAATATAGGAAGTTTTTGCAGAAATAAGAAATATTCACAGACAAAAAAGTTATGGGACATCATAGAAAATTGGTAAAAATGAAGATATTGCAAAGCGCTTTATGCCATTAAATTTAGCTTAAAATTTGAGCCCTAGACACCTTAGTTTGTTCTTGTCTACCTCTTCGGAAAATAGGAGGAACCCATCAAAAGCATCAAAGTTTTCGCACCCTGTACATCGGGCAAAAATAAAAATTTAACATTTCATTTACCTTTTCAGTGAGATACAATTGATGAGTGTACACTTTAAACTAAAAATAAATAAGTGATTTTACAAGTTTAAAAAAATATCACGATCCTTGAAGGGACAACCAGTATCATGAAAAATTTTAATTGTAATTGCACGTTGGCAATCCAAAGTTTCTTGATGTAATTTTTTATCGAACCAATTTAAGCTTAGTACGTATATAAGCTACATAATCAAATTATCAATTGATCTCTGATCACTAATGAACATGTATCACAATTTTGATTTCTCACGTTGCTTTACCCACAACATATTAATGTACAAATTATTTGGATTTTGGAGACCTGATGAAGATATGAAATATAAAAAATTATACCAGTGTTATACTTTAATCTGTACCGTTGTGTGGATTGCATTTTTGGTATCTCAAATGACTCACATCTGTATCAACTTCAACAATATTGATGAAGTAACAGCTACATTATACGTAACGCTGACGTTTGGTATAGATTTAATAAAAATGTTTGTGATTTATAAAAACATGAATCAGATAAAATTACTGATAAAAAATCTGAATAAGCCACAATTTCAAATAAAATGCGAGAAACATTACGAGATTGCAAAATACACCGAAAGAATGAACAAAATACTATTCTATGTGTGCCTTTACATTGGTTCTCAAACGGATATCTTTTGGTCGATTACCCCATTTTTAGGTGAAAAAAAGACGACTTTGACACGTGGATGGTTTCCATATGATGTAGATAAGCCATTTAACTATGAATTGACTTATATTTTTCAAAACGCTGTTTCCATTTGGAACACGATGATATGTTTAAATCTTGGTACATTTACAGCTAATTTATATATTCAAGTGGGACTTCAATGTGATTTGTTATGTTCCACTTTAAATTCTTTGGATGATTTTTATGTCGAGGATGGAGTACTGTATGAAAATAGTCTAGAAAATAAAATTTCACTGAAAAACGATGCAAAGAAGTTTTCAGCAGTTATGACTGAAAATTTGAAAATTTGTATCAAACATCACAGGGATATCATGTCGTAAGTTTTTTACTTACTTTTTTAAGTGACCAAATATACTGGCCCCACAAAAATAGCGGACCATCTAAAATTTTGATAAAGTTTGAGATTTGATAATTTCTCAACCCGTAGACCAAGTTCAATGATTTTTTTTTTCATTTTGTAGAGGAATTTATTAGCAATATTTAAATTTTTGAAACAAAATTGTGAACCTGTTAACTTCCAATAGAAAAGAAGTCTTTTTTCACCAAATATGAAACACAGTAATATTTTAACAGTAGCTAACATATTTTTATATGCAATATATATGAAGTCCCATCTCTCAATACCACTCCCTTTTATGAATAATCTCATTATCTATCTAATTGTAAGAGATACAAATGCTCAAACGAAACAATTACAACATCAACAAATAAATAGCAAGTTGTAACTTAAACAAAATATGCCTTAACACTGAGTATTTTCTCATTTAGCTGCGATTAAAACTTTCATGCGTTTTGGCATGGACTCAAATCATATTCGCTACTGTAGCTTGACGGATATTGTACTCTTCAGTGAGAGCAGTAGCTAACTATTCCAAACTTTCATAAACCTCATCACGGGCTCAAACACGTCTTCATTGCTCTACCCTTAAGTGTTCAATGAGGTTATGAGGTTAATATGTGGACTTCTAGCCGGCCACGCTAAGGGTTCTATATCGATTTGATACAAATATTGAGTAACAATACCAGCTACGTGTAACCCTGCAATGTCTTACATAAACAAAATTTTTTTTACCGATAAATGATGCGAATGGAACCACATATTCTTCAAGAATATTTCAAATACATCGATCTGAATTAACAGAATTCCTTGACAGTACGCACATTTCAGCACACAGTTTAATACGGGTGGCTATTATAAATAATTCATGATTTTCTTGTATTTTGTAGGCTGATTCGTGAAAAGAAATTCCCTTATATAGTTTTTACAGTAAGAAATATAATTAAGAGTTAGTCTACATCGTTCATGATATATGAAATTCTAACAACTCAGATTTAGGGGAATTGAAATAACTGAATCAGATATTAATTCATTTGTTGATTTAGCGGTTAGAATAAGATAGTTTATTGCAAATAAAAGTTCCAGTGACAATAATAGTGATGATGACAACATACCTCTGAGCGAGTTTGTAACAAAAAGCAGTAGCAAAAATTTTCATAAAAATTATTTATCGAAAAATAACGAATATACAAATAATTCCTTACCATTCTTGGGACAGCAAGTGATAAATGTTGCATGAAAAATTAAAAAGGTGTATAATTCTTCTGGAAATAATTGCATGAAAATGATTAAGGTGTATAGGAGTATACACCTTAATCATTTTCATGCAATTATTTCCAGAAGAATTGTTAAAAATGATTGGTTATGAAACAATAATTCAGTTCGCTATTCAGTCAGGAAAACAGAACTTATGTAACTGAAAGTGATATAAAACCAATTTTGCTATAAATATCACTACGACGTATATAAAATATCCAGCATAAGGTATGTACTGGCCATAAACACCAGGTCTGCGATTTAATATTATTGCCGATACAATTTCCCTCAAAAGATAAAAAGAAATAAAGTGCTTCTTACATTTCATAAATAATTTTGATGTACCTACAGTCATTCAAGATTCATTTATAAAGTATGCCGCTTCCTACATGTTTTATCTAAAGTTTTTACCGAGGCTGATGATGTAATAATTATTTCTTTTAAAGAAAGGAATAGGATGAAACAATATACAGTATGGGGACCGTAAGCAAGGTAAATGGGAAAAACCAAATGTGTAGAACAAGGACAGATTGTTCTCATATCATACGTATGTTAGAAAAGGCAACACTGTAAGTGTACATCATTTGTATCTTTATTTTTGGCGGCTGGTCGCTGGCCGGTCTCCCCACTTCATACAATATGCGTATGAACAAACAAACAAACGGTGGGTATGAATATCGCCAGCTTCTGATTACGGATTCCTGTTACCACTAATTCAAATTTCGTTATTTACTATCAGTTTCTATGTCCTTTTCTAACATACGTATTATATGAAAGCAATCAGTCCCTGTTCTACACATTTGGTTTTTTCCCATTTACCTTGCTTACGGTCCCCATACTGTATAAAGTCAATACCCAAAAAGTGAAGTTTCAAAGTAGCTTCAGCAAATGAGTACGTGACAAAATTTGAAATGTGTCAATTTTCTACGAGACCCTTGATTGGGGAGTAATTGCAAACACAATCATGGTACATGGTGACAGTCTAGAAGAAATGACTATAACAATTTTATATACACTGTGGAACAGCCACATGGAATAAATTCAGTATCTAAATTATTGTGCATATTTATAAAAAATCCTGAGACATGTCGATTTTCAAATTCAAAAATGACATCTTGCAACGTAAAAATTTCAACCCTAAGTTTAACTCCCTACGAGTGGCAGTTGCAACTCGTACATTTTTAAATAGGAAGTAGGGGCTTGTGATACCTCATTTGAATGGTCTTTCCATTCTCTATTCAAAAATGCTATGGTTTTAATATTTATTGCAAAAATTAATAGTAAAAAAATAAATTCATCTGCTAGACGAAATTCGCTACAGCAGACTAAAAAAAACTTAATTTCAACGTAGATGTTCAAAATGAGTTCCTTGATCATATTGGCAGCATCCTAATCTTAAATAAAAATGTCTTCTAATGTCTTTCCAACATCGGAGGCGTGACCGACCTTACCGCAACCGTTATTTTTCTTCTCAAGTCAGCTATATCGCTTGGTTTAATTTTGTATACCATACTTTTTACATATCCCCATAGAAAGAAAAAAAGGGTGTAAGATTAGGAGAACGTGCTGGCCATTCTAGCGATCCTCGCCTCCCTATCAACCGATTTGAAAATGTTACGTCGAGGTATTGCTGGACATTGATTCGGTAATATGGTGAAGCTCCATCCTGCTGAATCCATATTACATCGGCTGGAACTTGTGGGTTTGCTTGAGCAGGATATAAGTTTGCCAAAGTTGGTACGACATTGTTTTGGAGCAGAGCTAAATAATTATCTCCATTCAAATTGCCATCAATGAAAAAGGACCAATGACATGGTTTTCAATTATCCCCGCCCAAACATTAACCTTTTCAGGATTTTGCGTATGTAATTCTCTCAACCAGTGGAGATTTTCATTAGACCAGTAGCCACAGTTTTGAGATTAACATGGCCGTGAAGGTAAAAGTGGACTCATCAGAAAACAAGACATTTTCTAGTTGGATAACATTATTATATAACCTTTGCATCATTTGTTCAGAAAAATACGTTTTTTTATCAAAATGGACTTCACTAAACTCCTGAGTTGGACTCAGTTTATAGGGATGCATTTTATTTTCTTTTAATAGGCGAATAAACGAGGAATGGGAAACATTCAATGCTGAAGCTGTTTGTCGACTTGAACTATGTGGGTTTTCTTCAAACTCTAATTTGGTATCATTACTCATTGCATTGGAAATTCTTTTTATCTTCCGTACATGTCCATTTTCACGATACTGCTTATCAAGTTTGCTAATTGTACCTTGGGATATAGGCGACAAATTAGGATATTTTTCTTGAAATAGGCGAGCAATTTCGGCCTGTGATCGTATTCTATCTCCGTAATCAACCATCTGTATAATTGTTATTTTATGCATTTCTGTTAAATAAACGATATTTAGGAATTGCAGTTAGCAAAACTCAACAATATGCAAAACATTGACAATTATTTATTGCTGTCAATCAAATAGCAGGCAGCTACGGCGCTTTCAATAATACTGGTAATGCTAGCTATGAAGAATTTTGATAAGTTTTTATGTCTTCTTTTTAGTTGATAATGTTGAAAAAGAACACATGTTGTTTTTGCTAGCCTGCAAGAACAAGACGCTGTAAGTTTTTATGTATTTCGTTTGTTGTAGCGAATTTCATCAAACAGACCGTTAATTTTTGCAATAAATATTAAAACCATAGCATTTTTAAATAGAGAATGAAAAGACCTCTCAAAAGAGTTATCACAAGCCCCTACTTCCTATTTAAATATTTAGGGGTTGCAACTGCCACTCGAAGGGGGTTAAATGTAGGAATGAAATTTTTACGTTTCAAGATGACATTTTCGAATCCAAAATCGACGGTCTTGGAATTTTTTATAAATATGCACAATAATTGAGATACTGAATTTATTTCATCTGGCTGTACCACACTGTATACCGGGTGTAAAAAGATCATGGTACACCCGCTTTTCTCCTTTAATTTTGAAGATAATTGATTTGAAATATTTTATATACATAATAAACAGCACTTTTTGACACACAAGTGATTATTTTTTTTTTTTTCACTTCGCCAGAAGTGACACTAACTTTCGATTTTTAAATGGAACACCCTGTATATTATTGCATTTTTGAATTCTGCATAATTTTCTGACTCCAACGACACCAAATAAGTGACATTTCAAACGTCAGTATTTTTTATAATATAATTTTTAATTTTCCATTTAAATGTGCCATGACGGTTCCGATTTATTCTAAATGACCCGTGTAATGGTAGAAAAATCGAAATTCCGTCAAAAATACTAAATACGTGATTTATGAGCAAATAAAGTTCATCAAAATGGTTTTTGGGACAAAAAACAATTTTTTCAAATGAAACCATGTTGGTACCGTGGTACCATTTATTAGTACTATTAATAAGTAATTTATTCATATGTCGTATTAAAATGTGCGATAAATACGAATAAAACTACAGCTAAAAAGAAATTAAGAAAATATAATTTTGTTCTAATTAAATATTAAGTAACTAACTAAGGTGGCTTTGAAAACAATGAAATATTTAGTTTGTCAAGCATTTGTTGGTTTACCGGTGTTTTTATTGTGTCTTTAAAAATTGTTTAAAATTTTGTAAATTGTGTTCAAAATGCTGCAAATTTATACAAGAGATGAAAAACTGGACATGTTAATTATTTATGGGGAATGTAGAAAAAATGCCGTTGCGGCTAGACACCTTTATGTCGAACGATATCCTGACAGACAATGTCCAGCGAGAAATTATTTTAATCGTCTTGAAAATTAATTCCGAAGTGAGCCCAACAATGATCCCGAAGAAAATTTCCTTCTTGACGAAGGAACGGAATTAATGTTTTGGATCGAGTAGAAATTGATAAGACTGTTTCTTTAAGGCAAATTGGGTTTGAATTGGAAATCAGTCACCAAACAGTAAGCTGAATTTTTCACAAATACCACTATCAAAAAGTGCTGCTTATTATGTATATAAGATATCCCAAATTTTAATCAATTATCTTCAATACTAAAGGAGAAAGGAAGGGTGTACCAGGATCCTGTTACACCCGGTATAGCTGTAAAATAGAACAATTTATGCAGACAAGAAATATACAGAACCATTGTGTCCAGAATGTATGTAAACTTTTTATACTTGACACATTTGACTGTTGTACACATATGTTGATATGTACATTTTGCAATTTTTTTTAAATTGAAACAGAATTAATCAAGAAAAAATGTTTATTGTGTTATTATGTGTAAACAAAGCTTATTATCATTTTTGCTTTTTTTAAATGACCACAAAATTCGGTTTTAATTTTAAAATAAAATATTTTGTATTTAGTTTCAATTATTTTTTTAAATAAGCACAGTGTCTTTTAGGTTCGCAAAAGATATGGAAAACATTTTACAAATAAGTTTATTTATCCTTTTTACTGGTGGAGCATTAATAATATGTAGCTGTTTATTCCAATTGTCCATGGTATGTACATTTACATTTTTATCTATTAGTACAAAGTCTCCAAATAGGGTATCTTTTCAAATAAATTAAAAACAAATTATAGCAAAAAAAAAATCTTAGCAAAGCATAGAACAATAGTTTTAAAACAAATTAAACTATGAAATTGAATAAAATGTTTTTACTGAGAAATATCATGAATCGGCATTTTGAATATAATAATAATGCATTAATTTTTTTTCTTTAATTACTGATGGCCTTACAAGCATAGAGTTTTAGCCAAATTAATTTCTACAGATTATGCTATTTTTAGGCGAAAGTTGGGGAACTGAATTTCGTCATGTTACTTTCCTATTTAATAAGCATGCTTACTGAACAGATGGTATACTGTTGGTTTGGAAACGAAGTAATATGTAAGGTAATATAAGTAATTTGTGTTTTAATTTAAAATTTACTTTAGATTGTTATCCTAAATGGAGGCAAATGTGATGGGTAATATTATTCTAGGGCGAGAATTACTTGTCAACATACAAATAAACCTATTTTATTACGTCAAATAGATATGAAAAGCATCTTCTGTGTGTGTATGTCTGTTGGTCTGACTTACTTTTTGGTAAACTAACTTAAAATATTGCCTTATAATTTGGCAGAGAGGAATGGGATAATATATCATAGCATTTACATTTCTCCCAAAATTGTAATAAAAGCCGATTTAAGTTTTAATGGTCAAATGATTAAAGAAAAACCTAACGCTTCTAAAGGTATTTTCCATGTTTATCATCAACTAGTTAGGCAATACTAAAAATTTTCAAATTTTATATTGATTTTTGAAAAAGTTGTGGGTAATACGAATACCAGCGAAGCCAGGAAGGGTTGTATACACCACTATCTTTCTCACCCGGCTATTTAGGGGCATTTATTTTTGTGAAGTAGAATCCAGAGATCGTTTTAAAAAAATATCGACACCATTATGAATATGGAAACAATTTTTGTAAAAAAAAATATCCTAATTCAATAATTAGACAGCCACAAAAGGCACAACATATTTTTTAATAGAAAGTGGTCTTACTGAAATTGCTGTGTCTTTATTGGTTGTTGAGTTGTCGCACTATGAGTTTTTTTTTGCAAATATGGCCACCAAATTACTTATAATGGGATCAATTTTTTCTATAGAACTTTTCTAAAAATGAACAGTGAATTATGTCTCTCTGGCGAGTGTATGTAATTACTATTTATTCCCCGACTATGAGTTGTAATGCAAAATGCCCATTTTATGAAAATCATATATAATGTGTCCCCATATGAATTGTACAGTAGAAACACTTGTTATTATTAGCTTTACGCAAAAAAAGTCACTAAAAATCTTTGTTGATAGGTTTCTATTTGAGACCATACTGTATCGGTAGTAAATTTCTTTCGCAGAATATATATTTTGTATATTTTTACGTGCTGCTTTCTTCAGAGTAGTAGCAGAATCATTTTCAATCCATGAATGTTTTCTGCCTGCATAGGAATCTCTCTGAAGTCTTCATTAAACAATAAAATCAGCAAAGTCCTTCTCTCTAAATATCCTAAATAATACATACTTATGTTGTACTAAAATGGCCAATAATACTGGCACTCAAACTCTAATTTGTAACATAAAAATACTGAATATTTAAAAATATGCATGCACAATGTTAGTAAGTCAAAATAAAATGAAAAATGTCAATAAACTAACCTGGAAACCTTTTATTGAACATGCAGTTATTAATTGCAATAAAGGCATTAATTGTTTAACATAATGTCAAAAGTTTGGTGGGGTTCGAAAAACAAATTCCTACTGTATCGTCCCTACAATAGATCTATCTTTACCTATGGAGGTTCAATTTAAGATCTGCCTGGAGTCATTCGAACCAATTGCACCACTACAAGTAGATATCCTCGGTTCGACTCTTGGATTAAGACGTCAGTTTCAGGCAGAAATATTCATGTTTCAGTTACACTGTAATCATTCCTTGGTGATTTATAAGGTATGTCAATTAAATACATCTGACCATTCATCCAAATGATGGACTAAAAATAACTCACCTCATTTGTGTAGTCGTCATCCGAAAAATTTAAAGACTTTCCAACAAATTGACAAGTTTATATTCCATCAAACTTTTCAAGTATCCATTCGTAAATGCAAGATTGTGGGAATTATACTGCAATATACACAGATGCCTCTGAGGCTAAAGAAGGTACCAATGTACTTACCTCATTCATATAACAATTACAGCAAATTCAGACTACCTGAGTGTTTTTTTGTCGACTCAGTCGAAGCCTCCTCAACACTTTCAGTATTAAATAACCTACCAAAACATAAAATAACTTTATGATTATTGCCTCTTTAAAATTTTTTGACTCAACCCATATTACAAAACCCAAAAATAAGTTCTTGTTTCTGTTTTAAACACATTAGAAAACAATGAACAGGTAGATATACTACCTTAAGAAAGTGCCAAGGAGGAAATGTTAGAAACAAATGAGACTTGCCTGAAAGACTGTAATATTAATATCTACAAGGAATGAGTGAGACAATATCGGTCACTGTTGTGGAAAGAATACTGTTGTACTCATCAAAACAGATACTTTGATTTAGTCAAATATCCCATCATGCGTAATAAAATTTTATATATCCATGATAAATAGAATGAAATTTGGTAATAATTGCTATCCTTTTTTCGTTGCCAGAATAGGTAGTACATAATATAATTTTTGTGAATACTGCAATTTTGAAGGTAATTTTAGGACATAATTTTACCATTGTGAGAAAAACGAATGCCATCTGCTCTACAAACGTCTTCTAGTTGAAAAATTAGGTTTCTTCTGTTCCTTTCTTAGTCTAATCCCATTAATTGTAACCTCAATATGGTCCACGAACAATATTAAATTTGAAGTGCTGCGTTGTACCAAGGCCAATCACCGACACCAGGAGATGAGTTGTCCCCAACCTGGGAATTTTGCCTAACCTCTTCTTTGTCGAAGGGTAAGGATCTCCTACTTGTTTAATATATTATAGTTAAGGGATCATCTGCTGCATATCCCCTCTAAAGGATGATATATCCACTACAAAATCATAGCCTAAAATTGAATAGCTTCTGCGTTTTT
Organism: Rhamnusium bicolor; assembly: GCA_029963845.1. NCBI lineage: Eukaryota > Metazoa > Arthropoda > Insecta > Coleoptera > Cerambycidae > Rhamnusium > Rhamnusium bicolor. Next base: position 558,966 of record JANEYF010000887.1, read on the forward strand.
AAGTGATATACAAGCTGCTAGAAGACGGGCGAGACTGCTGTTTCGCTGCTCTGGTTACTCATCCAACTACTAGCTACAATACCCGTTGTTTTACTTTTCATATAGAGTTCGACATAATGTAAAGGTGCTACACTGGCCCTACTTTAAATATTTGAAAAAGTTAAGGATAATTTTATGCATGTTGGCTACGGATCTGAAATAATTTAGCAGCTACCTGTTTTTGTCCACACTATACTCAGTATACTCTAGTACAAATTTCAATATTTACAATAATGAAAGACAAACTCATCCCCATTTATGAAAAAGTTAAAATTTGGGAGTGCACGCAGGTGTGGGTTTTAAATACGATTGTGGAATTTTAAATATATGATGAGATCGTTTTTATAATTACTTCTATAACATTGTTAATTAAAATTGAATTTATGTCCAATGGCCGTGAACCTTTAAAATTAAAAAAAGTAATTTGTCGACACGTTATGTATTCAATATTCAATTAAGATATCATCTATCTATTGACAGAGTAAGTATTGTAGTCGTAAGAAAAATGAAAATCCGGATTATAATACAGCCAGAAAGTAGCAAATTTATCCGCATCGACGTGACGAATGTTTGAGGATATATTGATAACAATATGTGTTTATATTTTAACCCACCATACCGAAAACAAAAAACTCTCAACATTAAAAAAAAGAGAATAAAAAAAACTTACGTAATTTTTAATTCTTGTATAGGTTAGTTTGGAATACGATGTATTGCAAAATTTCGTCAGTAATGAACAAATTATAAAGATCATGTGGGGTTGGGACTTTCATATCATATCGTATGTACTGCCAAACGCCACAAGACGTGCAATTTTGGGGTTGCTTGATATTATTTATTTTGTACCAACCAAATTACTGTAAGTTGTCTGTGTGCCATGACAGTCAAACCCGATTAGTGTATTAGATCATCAGAGTCCCACTCACAATTATCATATCAGTCCTTATCATTTCTACATTATCTTCTTCAATAAAAATGTCTTCACTATCTGAAATTCCTCTGACACTATTTTCATCGCTATTGTTTTCTGAACCTAAATCGGATTGGTCTTCTGCATTATAAATATCATATCGTCCATTTCCAAGTTATTCTTGGAGTAGCTTATTTTTGTATATTGAAAAATATTTTGTGTCTGAAAATAAATAGTTTTTCAGAGTGCCTTGGTTTTAAAGTCAACATATAACACTCCTTGGTTAGACTGTGATCTGAAGTTCAGGAAAATTTTGTTGCAGTTCATGACCCAAGCACAACGTCCGATTATTCTTAAGGCAGGAGGACTCATAGAAATGAATTTATCCGTTTTTATATCAGTAAGTAAATTTTGATATTGTCGTACTATAATCCATCATCCAGTAGTTTCTTTTGCAGAGTAGCAAACGTCTTTATCATTTTTCCATTTTACATCTGTCATCAGATTTTTCCATTTGCTATTTTTTACCTCTTTCACTTCAAGCACTTCTATTGATATTAGTCTTACAATTATTTTCTATAAAGTTGACATTACAATGCTATAGGAATAATGAATATTATCTTTTAGGTACTACGATCATCGTACTCTTATTTCACATTATTGCAGAGTATGCAAAGTAACTAGAAGAATAATGAAGCACCAAATACATGTCTGCATTTAAATTGTAGAAGCGTACCTAACACTGTATAACCTACAGAATGTTTAACAACCTTGCTAATATTGAGAAAATTCCTGTCAAGATCATTAACATTAAACACCATAAGTAATACCACCCCTGTATCCCTAATATGAAAACCTTGTGTCGAACTCGAATCTCAAGAAGAGGATGAAGACAAATTTATTTAACCAATTAAATAACACAGTATTTCTTCGTTCAGCTGCTGATTAACTACCTGCGCGTTATTACAGGGGCTGTACAAGGCGCTGCAGTGTCATCAGTGTCGTGTTAGGGAAACGGAGGAGAATTAGAGACATATGTATTATATAATTTGAGCCCCAGCACCACCCTTAGGGCATGCATGCACAGGTGTTTTGGGAAGAAGAGATGATAATATTCATTCTTACTTTCCGCAATGTTCTACCGCTCAAGTATGAGTGAATTTTCTTAATGAGGTAGAAAAATTGTACTCGTGTAGTTTGTTAATAATTCAGGATATTCAAACAGTTCATTTGAAATTTTATGAAAGAAAAACACGTTATAAAAATGGTGCCCTGTTGAATGTTTTGAGGCACATTCAAGAAAGATTTGTTAAGTCATTTACAGCCTCTAATGTTGTTCAATTCAAATAAAAAAATAATAAATCGATGAATTCGTTCACGCGTTGCAGGTATTAGAATTTTGAATGAACACTTCAGATTTCCAGCGGTGTATATTTTGGGTCACTATCTAAAATCATTATAATAAAAAAATTGGTTTTATTTAATTTTAAAATATTTTATACACGGTCTCATTTCAACTAATATATGTAATTGTATATGTACGAAACCTTATCTGTACCATTAAACTCCAGTCTCTATTTCTACAAATATTTACACAGCGCACTATTATTTCTTGCTTATTCATTTTTGATAGTGAAAATGTCACTAAATATAAAGCTGAAAAGATGACAAACACACCTAAGTTATATTATCTAACTGAAAATAAAATTTTTATTCACAATGTTTATTGCGAAATCTTGTTATTACATTATTACCTATTTTTTATAAAATATTTAGTTATTCAATTTTACGGATTAAAAATTATTTGAAACCCATGTCCTGCTCCTTGTCCTCCAGCGTATGAACCTAGTCCATAACCTCCATAATGCCTTGGATAAAAATCGTAAAGGTTTTCTGATGGCTTCACTATTACCGTTTGAAGAGTTCTAGTTATTATAAGAGGCAGGTAAATATGATGAACGTGAGCTGGTATGAATGAATGATGTCTAATTTGTCCTAAAATTTAAAAAAATAGATGTTTTTTACTTGTGAAAATATTCACAGGAAACTTTGTTTTTAAAGTTAACTTGCAATGGTTTAAAATCCGTTATTCGGTTAAAAATTATAAGCTTCTAGAAAAATTTTAATCAAGATTCAAGTACTATTTGGAAAGGCTTATGAAAATTCAATTTATTACTGGTATTACTGGTAAGTTCTACTTGTTTTTCTTTAATACGAGTGGTCGTTTTTATATTCTCGGACTGGGCAGTTTTGAATATTGATCTTTCCATTAATTTTTTTTTAGTTGCATATGCCTGGAAACTTGTATGGCAATTTACAGAACAATTGCAACATTATTAATTTCATTAACTGTCAGTTTGTGTTGTCGCGTGTTGTTAATTTCTCACAATAAATAATATTGAATACCATGCTGTTACAAAATTCCTTACAAAACAAGGAAAAACTCCAAAATTCATCCTTGAAGAAATGTTGGTTGTGTACGGAAATGATTGTCCTTACAAGTAAACTATTTTCCAGTGGTCAACGAATGATTTCGCCATTTCAAATGCGTGGTCGGGTAGAGACGTGTGAACAATCCTTGGCGTTTTGTGGAGACGAACCAGATTTAATTATTAACCGACTTGTCACTGGAGATGAAATGTGAATTCCTTATTATGATCCTGAATCGAAACGGCAGTCGCATGTCAAGGGTTCCAGCCCAAAGAAAAGTTTAAGGGCACCTCTTCTGCAGGAAAGACAATGGCAACAATTTTTTGGGACTCAGGGAATTTTGTACATTGATTCACAGCCACACAAAAAAAATATGTCGGGTCTGGGAATCAAACCATGTTTACTATGTCTTTGGGAGCGCTGATCCGAATCTGGGGTCCGTTTAACCCCATCACGTCAGGGCTATGCCATAACCTAAAAAAAACCCAATAATTTATGCTTTTCAGCAGTCTTAAACGCATATAACTCTGTGACTCAAACTTTAAACACAAAAACCTGTTAACCGCGAAAATCCATAACCTCACCAACCCTACAACCCTATAACCCGAAGTCCAATAACCTTGGAACAATGTCAATGGGTTTTGGCAAACAGTTACTTTGAATTTAGAACATGTCATGATTCACATGACAATCATGGGTTTGCAAAACCATTTCGAATTATTTTTTTATAGTATGCCTAGAAATAGATATTTAGATTTATCCTATAGGCAAAAACGTAGAACAATTGTTACCGCTGCTGAACGAGTTGAGGCTATCGTTGTCAATAAAGAAAAAAATAATTTCATGTATAGATGACACTGGTAGTATTACTGGAAACTCCAGTGACAGCTGAAATAATTCCTCACTACACACTACTTGTCATGAACTAAATCCACTTGAAGACAGCGAGATACCATTTTCTTTAAATGAAACAAACGTATTTAACAAATCTGTTACAAAATATGTTACGAAACATAGTGCTGAAAATAACCTAAAATGTAAAAATACATTACAGACATTTAAGAATGTGGACAAATAAATATTCCGCAATCAATGACACTGCAAATTTTAAGGGCAAACTTGCCTGAGCTGCGATTCCCTAAGGATGCTCAAACTCTCTTGAATACCCCAAGAGATGTTAAGATTATTTATGTTCCTATATACATATAGGTTTACAAGAAGAACTATGTAATTAGTGTTAAAAAAATGTAATCTCGGATTCCACTCGACTCTATGCACTTTTAATTCGATTTATTAATAAAATAGCGGATTTACACACCTCGTTTAATAACAACAGTTATTTATTTAGCAAAACTTTTTGTATATTACAGAACACCAAAGATATTTAGAAACAAACTTATTCACCCTTCTCATTTTAATGACATGACATTAATGCAATGCTACCAATTCGTTTTTTCTTACACCTCAATATTTCTACATGCCTATATCTAAATAAATATTATTAATAATTACTAAATTATATCGATTTCGAGCATAACAATAATTAATAATTCTTAATTCTGAATTCAGTTCATTTATTTTTGACCAACCCTACACCTCGCTAAAAGTATTTAGGTTACAAAATAACTAAATCTATGCTAGGCCTGCAGCCATATTCCGGCGTCCATATTCTTGATCTGAGCTTCTTGGCGTATACATTCAAAACGAAAAGTAGATCTGTAAAATAATCCTTAAATGTTTCTGTAAAACCACCTTTTAATTTGAAAAATGGGTATTTTAAGCAGTGTAGATGACTCTACCATCGATTGTGTATCTTAATATTGGGAGAAAATAAATGTTATTACCATTAATTAAATTATTATTAAAATTTTAATATTTGGGAGGGCTCGTTTGTTTCGTATAGGTATTTTATATAAGTTTACAGTAAAAATGCTTCTGTCAGTATAATTTCGACCCTTCCTCCGGCAAATGTGCATGTTTATAATTTTCAATGCTGTAGAATATGTGTGGACTCCATTTTATTTCATAATCATAATCAAAGTGAAACCACACTTATACTATTTCGTACATAAAATGTAAACGGTTTCATATATAAATAAAAATGAAACATTGGACTAATTTACAAAAAGCTTATAATACATTTATACCAGCTAATTGTGTTTTATAAATATTTGGTAACAGTAAAGTAACAAACTTACGAAGATAGTATATAGCAATAAGACTTTCATGCTGACATAAGTCAGAGATGGTACACTACATGGACTCTACATTTGACATAATTGTTACTTACTGGGGAACGTGTATTATCTGATGATTATATAATAGATACAAGATTTAGTTGACTGGGTACAAGAATATAAAAAGGACCTTATAAGAATTCAGGGTCGCAGTAAGGTGATGGTCAGAGGAGTAGGGGCCCTACCTACATTGTTCGTACCACACCTAGAGAGGTTATCGCTATTTTTTATTTATCACACTTAAAATTATACTAATTGCTATTAGAATTCACGAAACTACATTTACACTGTTTATTTCTTTATGTGATTTTTCTTTATGCCTTTACTATTAATCGTTCAAGCAAGTATCAATTTATATATATTTTGACAATATATTTTATGAGAGCGATAAAAATAAATATCTTACCTGGTATCCATTCATGCGTGTGCGATATTTTATTGGTTATGACAGGTATAGAGAGATCCACGCTATTTTTTTCCATATTCATCTCTGTGTTGGTTTTATTAAAGACGACAAGACCTCTATGCTTTCCAATTTCATTAGGGAATGTAACATATCCCAGTTCTAATGGGGATCTTTTTTATTAAAAGGCTCTGTGTATGTAAAATAATCTGGTACGACAAAATCCATATACATGTTTTCTAAAAAATAATGGTGCACAAAAAACATATAAAAATGATAAAGTTAATAATAATTACAAATAATTTTTAAATACTATGGGACACACAGGCAGATGGACATTAATTGGCTCGGTGAAAATCGGATTATCATTTCACTATATTTATTAGCATCCTTAGGACCAGTTAAACTGAGTTTTCTCGTTAATAATCATTTGAAGCCGGCCCTTTGTAATACACTCTATCGTGCGGAGGTAGAGAGAGAACGTACGACATGCGCAGAGAATTATGTATTTCAACAGGTTTTCAGTTATCAGTAGGTTATCTCGACTTATCATTAGGCACAATAATCAGTGGCTTTTAAGTGCGTTTACTGCGTTCCAGGTTATATATAATTTAATTAGTTTTAATGTGCTTTTAGTACGTGATCGTGATCCTAAAAGGTAAGTAACTTTATCTGTGCAATATATAAGATATAAATTTATTATTTACGTTAATCTTAATTATCGTTAAATTAAAGGGTTTACTCGATAATAAAAAAATACTTGTTTTGTATGCAATCATATTTTTGCATTTTCCGAGGCGTTTTCTAATGTTGCAAAAAAATGCGCAAATTGTTTTTAGTAGAATATTAAGGAGAATGCAAAACAAAGTTTGTACTAAATTTAATTATTACGAAGAATATCGATATTTTGTTTTTATACTAAAAAAAAAAATAATATTTTCAACTTTTTTTTTTCTACTTTAATGTATGTTACTTCCATCTACGTCATGTGAGTAGAAGCGCTGTATCCGCAATTTTTCTAAAATATTGAGAGAAAATACTTTAAGAAAAAAATACAAATATTTGACACACTTAAATTTATTAACAGAAATTTTACAACGTAAACAAAACACAAAATTGGTAAGATGTATATATCAATAAAGCATTATTCTTTTTACCTGGCTATTTAATTTTGTAACCTAAGAAATATTTAGCATTCATTAATTATTATATTAATAATAAAATATTTCGCCTACTGTGTATTTTGTTTCGTTTATCTAGTTAATCTACAGATTTATTATTTTGAACATGTAAAGTGTCAAAAAATAAAATATAAAAACACAGAGTATACTATAAAACGTTTATTAATATATTATGGCTCCGTGGTCTAGAGGTAACGTACTTGCCTCGAAATTTCGGGGTCCCGGGTTCGATTCCCGGTCGAGGAACTGGGATTTTTCTGTGAGAGAGATTAATCGTAATATACTCGGATATTGGGTGTGTGTCCATTGTCTCTAAATGTGTAGCCCTCTCCCACACAAGGTCATTCTAGACCTTCAGGGATAAAGGGGGTTGTAATTTCATGTGGTGTGGTGGTGTTATTAATGATGCAAGTGTACGCTGACGACTATAAGCAACTGTTAATGGACATGATATGTGATATGAAAGTCTTTGTAAGTTACACCATGCCCCTGGCCGATGTCAGTCACTTTCTTAAAACTAGCCGGCTTTAATAATCAGTAATACATTTTAAGGAATAAACGGAAACTGGTACAAGACACAGGTTTAACTAAATAAAACATAAATCACATAAACGGCAACTTTTCAACTATATATAGCAAACATGTTTTGACTTCATGTTAGCTTCATCTGAAACCGAACAGGAATTCTTGATTCAGATAAAATTAAAAGATAGTAAAGAGAAATCAGTTTGAATGTTAGAATTACGGTGGAGAGGATACATTTTTTAAATCTTAACAAAGATTAAAAAAAAATAATTTTGAAGAGTGTAATGGTCTAGATTGGACTTATTCCATTTTGTTTTAAGACAGTAGTCCTTTTTGTGGTTTAGGGTAAAATTGTTGGTGGGACCATCAGTCGCCTAAAAAGTGAAAGATTTTTTTTATCAGAAGAAAGATCACATGGTTGGAAGTTGAATAGCAAATCAGGAGCAAATATGAAAAAATGGACTTAGATCAGTCTAATTCTCAACGAGACTTATAGAAAAATTGGGGATATTTCCTACCATGATAAATGATGTAATAAATACAAATTAAATTTTGCAACTTTATGTTTAGTATAAAATTAAAAACATTCGTTTATTTGTTCGATCATTCATTCGGCGATTACATTTGGTAAAAATTTTGTAGTAGCATGTGATACGAGTTTATAGCTGAATAGCATGCAGTTTTTACATTCAGATATATACTCTTTCAGCAGTTGCAATGATATATTGTTTATCGAATTAAGAAATATATTAAAAATAATTATTAATTCAGTAAATAATTAATTTGCTGATAACATGTTATTTTATTGTTTTATGAATATTGGAATTGAAATGAAAATTTAAATTTATTTATGCAAAATATATAAAAAAAGGCTTGTCTTGTGACTGTGATGGCCTTTAATATGTTCTCCTCGACATATCCATCTCTGTGGAAAAGTTTGGTTTAGGTATTTTCGCACATTAACTCCATAATGAGATGGAGCTTCATCTTGCTGATACCGGATTTCACCTGATAGTCAGTCTGTATTTGCCTGATTTGGAAGTAAAGTGGATAGATTTTTTCCGAACAAATTATGTTCAGTTCCAGAATTGTAATATTTGAGTAACTAAAATTATTAAAAGTGACTAATGTGTATTATTAGTCGAGATATATTTCAATATTTGGATTGGAGTTTTATTCAGAATTCAGTCAATTCAGAAAAACTTTATTGCTGTTTCATGATTTCCATGAGACCAAAACATATTGGAAGCTATTTTCTTCTTATGTTTGTGTTGAGACAGCCTTCTCCATTTTTTCTTCTCTTTTTCAATCATCGTATTTGATGATAAATTCTTCCGCAAAATTTGCAACAGTCACTTGTGTTCTGTCTCTTAACTGTCGAACACTTAATCGTCTAAGTGTATCCTCTTAAAAACTGATATTTATTTGTGATGGTTCAGCTTCTTGTATCAATGGTTTCGATGATTTATGTATCCCTTAAAATATATTAAAACCCCTAAAATATATTAAAACGTACCTATAAATTTAGACAGTTTATCCGTGAATAGAATTCATTATTTTTCACCGTTAGCATCTATCATATCATGTCAACACGATGGCGTAAAGAGCAACTAATGAAATAATAGAGATATGTATCAAACAGAAAATTTTAATATGAAGAACACTTAGTAAAACAACGCAGCAACCCTCAGTACTCATACGTATCGTACAGATGTCGTCGTATTCGGTTAATGTTGGTGGCAACGTTGCTTCAGTCCATGTGTTGTTCAAGTGTTTTAAATTAAATTTCCTAAACTTTAATACGAGAATTTATACTGGTTATTACCAAGTAAAGCTACAGTACTCAAGTGAGTTATATGTGTTAGAAAAGTATCGTCTTGTGTAAGTTTCTAAACATAAACAATACTCAATCATAACCACACCTCGTGAATTGACTCGCACAGCGTTGCCAGACTGCACTAACTTTCCTCACCTTTCCTCAATTTTATACAATATGTCTAGTGTTAGCTTCAAATGCTGTAAGAATAAATCATTTATTCATTTCGTGTGTGTGAAATGCTCTAGCATCTTCCATAAATGCTGCTTACCACGTTTCGCAAATAAAATAAAATTTGTTAAGGGTAACAAGATTAATTGTTGTGTAGATCTTAATGAAAGCATAGAGAACGAAAACGAAAAGAGCATTTTGGAAAAGACGATCAGTGAATTAACTGAAGATAGTGAAGACAAAAACAAATACATTAAAAAATTAAAAGCTGAAAAGGAAATAATCATGGAAGAAGCTCTAAACTCAGAGCAAGAGATGACCGAGTTAGCAAACAAACAAGCAAAAATTATAAGTGAATTAAAACAACATATAGATGAACTAAAACAACACATAAAGTTGACAAAAAAAGATAACAGAAAATGCTGAATCACAAACATCAGTAATAACAAAAAATTCTACTACGATGACTAACGCAGAAGACGATTTGAAGAACGAACCAAAAAACATAAAACATATTGAAACCCAAACAGTCGAGAGTCAGATAATAACAGAAAAGGAAAATACGATTGAAAATGAAAATGAATACGAAAATAAAAATGTTGATTCTGAAAATAATGTAATTACTGATAGTGCTCCACGTCAACGTAAAAAAATACTAATTCTTAGTGACGACTTTGGTCGCAATGTCAATAAGAATCTGATAAAATTGATTGACAATAAAAAATATTTTGTTGAAACGGTTTTAAAACCTGGTGCATCCTTTCAGCAAGTTATTGAAAACATTGAGCCTTTGACGAAATTTTATTCTCAAAATGATCATGTTATTATTATAGCAGGCTCGAATAATTTTAATAATAAGCACAAAATTAAATATCCTCTATTTAAAGATATTTGCGATAAAGTAAAAAAAATGCGCTGATCTAAATATTACAATAGCAACTGTTCCGTTTGGAGAAGACAGAAAAATTAACAAATATATTAACAAATTCAATTACAAATTAACGGCTTTTTTGAGCAAAATTAATCATTATGTACCAGGAAATATCAGTTTGTTAGAAGTTAACAATTCTCAAAAACATCTTATGAAAAAGGATATCGGCAGTGTATTAGCAAAAATTGTAAGCAGTGGATACGTGAAAAAGAATCTGATATTTGTTAATACAACCTCTGTATCTGTTTCGAAAAAATCTAATACATTATATACAGCAGACACTGTAGTTAATGTCACAGATAATAATATCATCAATAGTTCAATCACTTTCGCTGATATCTCACAATCAGTAGACGATTGCCATAATAATAATAATTTTTGTAATGTAAACGATGCATCTAAAAATTCTAGATCAAACCATATGATAAATACAAATACGAAATCAAACTCCCCAGTAAGCACACAAACGTTAAAATAACGTTGAAAAATAACGATAACCAAATGTTACATAAACGTTGATAATGCACGTTATATAAACGCAAAAATGTCGCCGAGATCAACGTAGTTTTTTACTAAAAAAATCAATTATTAATCAACGTGCCTTAAACACGCTATTTCACCGTTGTTCTATAGTTATTTTTCAACGTTATAAACATCAGTATTATCAACGTGCATTAAACACGTTAATTTAACGTATTTCTAATTGGTGGGAAAAGCTTTGTTCGATAGTTATTTTTCAACGTCATAAACATCAGTATTATCAACGTTTTATTACAGCTAATAATGCATGCTATAGTGCAAAAATGTTGCTGAGAACAACGTAATGTTTTACTGAAAAATCAACTAATAATCTATGTACGTAAACACGTTATTTTAACGTATTACTTATGGTGGAAAAAAACGTTATTTTATAGTTATAAAATATCAGCATTATCAACGTTAATAATGCACGTTAAAAAAACGCAAAAAATATCGGTGAAATCAACGTAGTTTTTAATAAAAAATCAACTATTAATCAACGTGACTTAAATACGTTATTCTAACCTATTTCTTATTGATGAAAAAAACGTTGTTAGTTATAATTATTTAACGTTATAAATGTCAATAATATCAACGATTTGCTATCGTTAATTTTTATGTAAAAATATACTTCCCTTACAAACGTTTATTCAACGTGTTTTATAGAAGTTGTTGTAAAGATCTTTGTATTTGTGACAAAAACGTATATTATTTATTTGTTTTATACTTCACTTTTAAAGTTACATGTATAAACCTTTTCAGCATCTATTTATAATTGATTTTTACATTGAAAAATGTCTTTATAAGGTGATCTTCCAGATTTGTGTGTCAATTTTCTTTTCACCTTCGTTGAGTATTGGTATGTTAATGTTAAGAAAGTTTTTAATTATTTTTTTTTTCATAAAACGACCTAAATAAAAAAGTAGAACAAAGAATTGCTTAATGACATTTTCTTTTGAAAACTGGTGTCTATGGGTAATATTTATTCTGAAAATAAGTTTTTCGCATAACAAAATACTTAAATATCATGTTTTCTTTTGTGATCACAATAGGATAGACTATCAACTTAACTCTTGCTCTGTATATATATATATATATATATATATATATATATATATATATATATATATATATATATATATATATATATATATATATATATATATATATATATATATATATATATATATATATATATATATATATATATATTACATGTTCCTTTCTCCATTGACAAAAACAGAAAATTATTAATAATGTTTATACTTTTATGACGTTATAAAAACATTATACACTCAAATGTAAAAATCAAATATAAATGTATGTTGAAAACAAATATAAATAATATGTCTTATTCACGAATCAAAAGAACTTTAAAACGGCGTCTAATAAATGTTGAATAAACGTTTGCATGACGTTGTAAAGAAAGTATATTTTAACATAAAAATTAACCCTAGTAAAAAATTGATAGTAATGAAATGCTATTCATAACATAACGTTAAAAAATAATCAGAACGCCGTTCTTCTCATCAATAAGAAATCCTTTAAATTTAATTTGAATACGGGAGATGCCTTTTGGGGAGTTGTACAAGTGAAACACAACTCTGTAATCGATTTACTGAAAAATTTAAAAAATGCGTTCTTTTTAGGTCTAAGTAACTTTCAAAAGGAAAACAACAAAATTCATTTATGGAACCATGTATAATCTATTAATAAAATATGTCATAATATATTAAAATCTAAGACACATTTAAACTTTTTTTCTATCCAGATAACCTTGCCCTAGCATATTTTAACCAATCCTTGACAGAATTTGCCACCACTAAATCATTTCTTTCACTGACAGGAAAATTAAGTTTAGCAGCATCTAAAAAATTAAAACTAACAGTTGCTAATTTCTTTAATTTCTTTTTTTTTTTCAATATTACCGTAAATAATAGCCATAATTCTTGTGTTTTCGAATGCAATTTTATTCCTTCCTTTCCAGTTAAATGAACATGCTATTTCATTTGTAATTAAAAATTTTAATATTCTTCTAGAATGAGATTCTAAACCACTTCCGCCAACTGCAGCTAGTCTCGAAACCTTAAATTAAAATAAGGATCAATATTTATTTAATGGCAATTATTTAAACTGTAATTACCATATACTTAGTCATATGTGAATTTTCGTCACCGAGTTTACTCTCAAGTTGTTGGAATTCCTCCAACGACTTCATGGGAAATTTTGGCATATCTTCATCAGGAGTGAGATTTATGGCATTTTCATTATTTGTTCTTATTGTTCTGTGATTTTTGATAGGCAGTTAAGTACAGTTTCTTGAAAATCTAAAAGAAAATCATTTAAGATAAAGAGGTTGCGAGGATATTAATGTAGTTTATATAAATTAAAAGGAAACAATAATTGCATCCTTAACAGTAACTTGAACAGTTGAAATTTGTCGGGAATATGACAACTGGTGGAAAAAAATTGCTACCTTGCCTATTATTAAATGAACATAACTATACTGCAATAAATGAAAATTATTCCTATTGTCTATTTGATTTTTTACCTGATTTAAATATTTAACGTATGAAAACCTTAAACATCACATCTCATATGAAGCACATGAGCATATTTTTAAATTTTTTTCCTTGAAAATATTTTTTACATCGCTTCTTTTTATTATTTTATTATTGAACTATGTAATATGGTATAATGGGAACTTTTCTGGTGCACATATTTACATCTTATTAATACTGATAAGTTTCCAATAACTAAATATTATCAATCGTGATCAATTTTCAAAATACAGCAAAAATATTTTAATTAAAGTTTAATTAGAATTAGAATGAGGACTACTTACCTACTACCTATAAATTCAATTTTTTTTTTTTTTTAATTAATGAATTTATGAATAAAGGACTCAATTGCAATTTGAAAAACAATAGTTGGGGGTGAAGCAACACTTTTAGTTCATCTGTTTATCTGTTTCCATTAACGGAGATATCGCTAATATCAAAATTCTGGGATATCCTCTATACATAATAAGGTATTTATTCGTTTGTTACCATAGGGCAATTTTGTCTCTCTCTCTAACACACAGTATCTACATTAATGACATGTCTTTTCACTGCCCCCATTACAACTTAGGGCTAACAAATGAATAGACCCTTATTAGGTACCTACCTATACAAAAAAAAAATGATATAAATGTATATATATATATTTATTAATTTAAAATACGAATTTATAGTTAGTTTTATTTATTGACATCAGTTTTGTCTGCAATTTGTAAGAGTACTTAAGCCTTAATTTTGTTTAAAATGGGTTAATTGTTTTCGTTTTTGTTTTCATCAATAAAAAAAAAATTAGAAAAAATACAAGAGCAATTTACAATTTTATGGTGAAAACGCCTCCTTAAGAAAATGTTTATAAAAAGTATTCTTTTATGTAAGATAAACCAAAAGATAATTTTTCTTTCATTGTTCGATCCTTCTAGGGACACTGTAGGTAGGTATATCATTATACTACTCTAAAACGTATACTAAGTAGGTACATCGTTTTTATAATTTTTCTATTGATCTTACTTAATGGAAAAAAATATTTATTTAATCTAAAATGAACCTTTTCTTGTCATGCTTTTATCATGATTTAAATAATTTTAAGTGGTTAAGTACGTGGTAAAATGGCAGCCTTATCAATTATCATCAATAAAGATGAGACAGATCCAAAGAAATGTAATGTAATTTTTCCAATATACCGTTTTCAGTTCTTAGAACACGACTTTAAAACTAATTTTTCATGTTTACACACCTTTTAATAATATTTTTTTTTATTTGAAAGAATAGTCCTTTACCGTAAATTTGTTTGTATAATTGGGAAGTCAAAATAAATGAATAAATATAAGAACAATAATTTTCTATTACTTATTAGCTTTAAAGGGAAACAATTATTAGTTCATAACTAATTTAACGTTAATAGTTTGTCCTCTTTTTTTGATCATGCTGTACCTAGAACTGGATTAAAATATGTCAGCCTTATTATTAGTATTACAAATTGCAAAAAAAGATGTCATATGTAACTTCAAAATTTCAGGTATTTTAGACAAAATTGTAAGTAGGCATAAAAACAAATTTTAGATTCGTGTTCTACGATCCATTCAATTTACAGTTACATTGAAAAAATTAATAATTACAAATTTCCACTAAACCTATTACTAAAATTTCATATTTGAATAACTACTTACCATTTATTTACGAATATTGTAGAATACAATAGTTAAACTGCACAAAGTGATACAAACAGTAAATAGGTATTATTCTTAGCGAAAAATAATTACTTACTTGATTACACAACCATTCACCACTTAATAACCACGATCCAGACAAAAGTTGTCTCTGCACGATCAATAGAAATCAATATGGCCGAGGCCGTTGGCGTTAGCAACAACGAACAATTACATAAGGACGCATGTGCCCGTAGAAGAATTATTTGATTGGCTCATTATGTCAGCTGAGATGATAAATGATTGTAATGATGATTCATCAACAGTTCGCACAGAGCGCCTGTTTTTAAATTCAAGAATGGATTCCGTAGAATTAAAAACTAATAGTAATCATTAATCAATCAGAATGCAGAATTTTTTAAATCATTCAGCCATAGTACGTTGCTGAAATCCACCACATCTAAATGATTAATTTAAGAACATGCGGATACACTGCATTCGTTTAGAAGTTATCAAAAGAGTAAATTCTATCTCTTTAGCCGTTCTTTCTTGCATTAATAGCGTCTCTGTTCAATATCAAAATAACTATAGTAAATCAAAGTATAAAATTATTATAAAACGTTTCTTCAACGTCAATTTTATTGTTATTTTAATCGTCATAATACAACGGTATTCAAATGTTGTTAATTTAGTATATACTCACGTATAGTTAAGTTTATATACATGTAATTATCGATGTAATTTATAGGGGTGAGTTAAACATTTTATAAGTACGCTGAATCAATGTTCGTCTATATTAACGTTAAAAATAACCGTAAAACTCATGTTATTCTAAAGTGCTTTATGAACGTCGATTTTATTGATATTTTACTCGTTATTATACAAAGTTTATCAAATGTTATCAATTTAACTCATGTTCACACATAGTTATAAAAAGTTTAGACACATGTAATTATTAACGTAATTTATAGGGAAGTTAATAATTTTAGAAATACGTTGAATCAACGTTGAAAAATTAAATTCACGTTGAAATAACGTTAAAAGGCAACCGCTAAATTAATCTTATTATATAACGTTTTATCAACGTCAATTTTATATTTTATTGATAATCTAATCGTCATGATACAACGTTTATGAAATGTCACTAATTAAACGTATACTCACTCATGGTTATAAAAAAGTTAATATACATGAGATAATCAACGTAATTTATGGTGGTGAGTTAAACGTTTTACAAATACGTTGAATCAACGTTTTAAGAAACCTTGAAGTTGGAATTTAAAAAAAATCACGTTGAATTAACTTTAAAATATAAACATTAAATTCATCTTATTATAAAACGTTTTGTCAACGTCAATTTTATTGATAATTCAATCGTCATGATACAACATTTACGAAATGTTACTATTTAAACATATATTCATCTATAGTTATACAGAAGTTTGTATATATGAGATTATTAATGTAATTTATAGGTGTAAGTTAAATGTTTTACAAATACGGTAAATCAACGTTCTAATAAAATTAATAGTTGGAAAAATGTTTTAAATTCACGTTGAAATAACCTTAAAAAGCTACCGTTAAATTAATCCCATTATAAAAGGTTTTATCGACGTCAACTTTATTGGTGGTTTAATCGTCATAATCCAACGTTTATGAAATGTCACTAGTTAAACATATACTCACCCATAGTTATAAAAAAGTTCATATACGTGAGATTATCAACGTAATTTATAGGTGGAAGTAAAACGTCTTACAAATACGGTAAATCAACGTTCTAATAAAATTAGTAGTTGGAAAAAGTGTTTTAAATTCACGTTGAAATAATGTTTAAAAGGTACCGTTAAATTAATCCCATTATAAAAGGTTTTATCGACGTCAATTTTATTGGTGGTTTAATTGTCATAATACAACGTTTATGAAATGTCACTATACTCACCCATAGTTATAAAAAAGTTCATATACATGAGATTATCAACATAATTTATAGTGGTAAGTAAAACGTCTTACAAATACGTTGAATCAACGTTTTTAAAAAAACCGTAGAAGTTGAAATTTAAAAAAAATTCACATTGAATTAACTTTAAAAAATAAACGTTAAATTCATCTTATTATGAAACGTTTTATCAACGTCAATTTTATTGGTAATTTAAACGACATGATACAACGTTTATGAAATGTTACTATTTAAACACATATTCACCTATACTTATAAAAAAGTTTATATGCATGAGATTATTAACGTAATTTATAGTGGTAACTAAAACGTTTTACAAATACGTTGAAACAACGTTTTAAAAAACCTAGAAGTTGGAATTTAAAAAAAATTCACGTTGAATTAACTTTAAAAAATAAACGTTAAATTCATCTTATTATAGAACGTTTTGTCAACGTCAATTTTATTAATATTTTAATCGTCATAATGCAACGTTTATCAAACGGTATTAATTTAACATATGCTCACGTGTAGTTGTAAAAAGGTTCATATATACGTGAATATCAACATAATTTATTGGAATAAATTAAACGTTTTGCAAGTACGTTGAATCAACGTTCTAACACAACTGACAGCCGAAAAACTATTTTAAATTCACGTTGAATTAACGTTGAAAAATAAACGTTTACTTTGTCACCAAAAACAAACGTTGAAATTTTCAACGTATAACGTTATTTCCACGGTTGTAACGTCATATCAACGTTTAATTAACGTACGTGTGTTTACTGGGTCAAATTCATCTTTTTTAGTGAACCCAATAGAAGAAGCACTAATGATACAGTAAATATTACCTACAGAGCTAATGAGAGCCTTACACTATTATTATTAAATATTCAGTCGATTCGTTGCAAAACTGATGAACTTTTTATATTTTTACAAAGTCAGAATTTTCCAGATTTAGTACTAATTACCGAGCACTGGTTATTCAATGATGAGCCATGTTATATCCCTAATTATCTAACTGTGTCAAAGTACTGTAGAAAAAATTCAGTTCATGGTGGCACTTTAATTCTTATAAAAAATAATTCATCGGAAGAATTGACTTTTATTAACTTAGATAAATATAATCATCTATTGGTAGAAAGAGAATTTGAATTTTCTATAACTTGCAATATTAAAAGCAATGTGTATATACTATGTATCTATAGACCCCCAGCTTGTAATGTGAATATTTTTGTAGAACGGCTGGAACTTTTACTGTCTCAAATTCCAACCCATTCAACTATTATATTAGGTGGTGACCTCAACATAAACTTTGATGACAAAAAGTCAGTTTTTACTCAATCACTACACAACTTGCTCATTTCTTTTAATTTAGTTATGCACGTAAATTCATTTACACGTATTTCCCAATATTCAAAAAGTATTATTGACTATGTTTGTTCTAACGTGACAGAGGAAAATATAATTTGTTCTGTTGTTCCCTCAGGGCTGTCTGACCATGAGGCTGTTACATGTAAGTTATCTCTAAATTTAAAAAGAGCAAAAAACAGTCATAAAATTGGTAGAATTTACAGCAAATCGAATTATAATAGGTTTTCTCAATATTGCCAAAGTTTAAAATGGGACAATCTATCAAACCATAGTAGTCAACTTGAAAATTTCCACAAACTGTTAACAGAAACTTTTAGTAGGGCTTTCAAATTACAAAAAATTAAAATAAAAACAAAGAAACCTTGGGTGACACAGGGTATAAGAAAATCTGCTACAAACTTACGCTCACTGCATTACATTAGGAAGTACACGTCTAGTGAATTCTTTTTGTCATATTTTAATAAATATCGTGGTATATATAAAAAAGTTCTTAGGTATGCAAAGACAATTTATTATGAGAATAGACTTCAAAACGCAAATAATAAAAGTAAAGAAAACTGGGCTATTGTTAATGATCTGAGAGGTAAAACCAATCAGCACGTACCTGTACAACCTGTTTTAACTCCAAATAACTTTAACTGCTATTACAGTTCTATTGCTACAAAACTAACGACAAACATTACACCCCAGCAAAATCCTATTAACTTCCTTAATAATGTTAATATTGCAGACAATTTTGAGTTGACCTCTGTTACACTCAATGAAGTAAAAGAAGTTATAGGTGAAATAAAACATAAAAATGCATCAGGTATCGATGGAATATCCATAAAAAATTTTTGAAAATCTACCAGATGGCGCTCTAAGTGTGTTAGTACAAGCTATTAATGAATCTTTTGCTACTGGTGTATTTCCTACTAGCCTAAAAAGAGCAATTATCATTCCACTTTATAAAGGTGGAGATCTAGATGATCCATCAAATTTTAGACCTATTTCGTTGCTCTCAACATTGTCTAAAATAATTGAAAGGTTAGTAAAAAAAGAGAATGCTAGATTTTTTGGATAAACATAATATTTTAAATAAGAATCAGTTCGGATTTCAAAAGTCAAAAAACACTACTGATGCCATTTTTGCTTTTTTTAGAAAAAAACGTATCTCAAGTTAAATGAAGGCGAAGCTGTTGGTGCAGTGTTTTGTGATTTTTCAAAAGCCTTTGATTGCGTTAATCATGAAATTCTGCTCCAGAAACTTAGGTGTTACGGTTTTAAAGGTATGACACTTAGTTGGTTTAAATCTTACCTTTCCCAGCGTGATCAGGTAGTAAAAATTGGAGACGAGATATCAGACGTATCAGGTATTGACTGTGGTGTGCCTCAAGGATCTGTGCTAGGTCCGATTTTGTTTCTGTTATATATTAACGATTTAGCAACTATAAACATTCTTGGTAATTTTACTCTTTTTGCTGACGATACTACGATTCTCTGGCATAGAAAAAATGTTAATAGTCTGAAGGAGACCATCAAGTCTGACCTATATAAGGTCAAAGAATGGTGTGATTCTAACCTACTTACATTTAATATAAGTAAAACTAATATAGTCACTTTTAAGTTTAGTTATGATGATCTTATATTAGATAATCATTTTATTGATAATAAATCACACACAAAATTCCTTGGGCTATATATTGATGATAAATTAAAATTTGATCAGCATGTAACTAATCTAGGAAAAAAGTTAGCTTCTGGTTGTTATGCAGTGAGAATTGTTTCAAATGAATTGGGTCATGATATAGCAAAAACAGTATACTATTCTTTAATTGAGTCACAAATAAGATATGGAATACCTTTCTGGGGATTGTGTAGTCAAAAATTGCTAAGCAGTATATTTGTGTTACAAAAAAGGGCTCTAAGATATGTATGCAAAGTGAATTCAAGAGATTCCTGTAAACCTCTTTTTATCAGTAATAAAATACTAACTGTAATATGTATCTTTATCCTAGAGACAGTATGTCTAATACATAAGAAAATGTTGAATGGGGTAAACTCGGATTCTCAGCCTCAATATAATACGAGACAGACATTGAATTTACTTCTTCCCTTACCCATCCCCAGAACAACTGCAACGAAGCACTCATTAATCTATGAAAGTAAACAAATATACAATCACATACCACTGTTTCTTAGAAATATGACTCAATTAAAGAAATTTAGAGAGGCAGTTAAGGGGAAATTGATTGAGAAGGCTTATTATAGTTTATTTGAATATTATAATGACTCTCTTTAAACTGTTCTAATACGTTTTTTTTTCATTGTTATTTTCTTTATCTTCACTGTTATATTTACTAATTTAAGACTGTGTACCTGATATTTATTAAATTTTCGTTGTTTGTCAACTGTATTTAGTACATGCTTGTATAGTTAGGTCCATAAATATGTATGTATTATTGTATGTCGTTATATTTTGTTTGTTGTTTGTTTTATATTTGTATTTTATTTTTTGATCTATATTTTGACCATATATTGTATTAATATATACTAGTAGCTTTGTCAATAAGAATGTATTTCTTAGACAATAAAGCATATTCATTCATTCATTCATTCATTCATTCATTCATTCAATGTTCACAATTACATCGTTATCCAAATATGATTTGTTTTACTAAACTTTACAAAGACTTTATGAACACTCCTATTGGAGAGGACTTTAGCAACACTATTATTCTACACGGAAAAAATCTAAACTATATTTAAGATTACTATTCTTAAATTAAGGCATTGTTGTACTCATTATCCGCAAAAATAGATATTTTTCCATCAAGGAAAACGTTATTCTTAAAAGTCATTATCTTATTCTCCTTCTTTTAATGATAACTAATTATTACCTTTAGAATAATGGTTCTACTTCAGCTAAGAGGAAGTTTCGAACAATATTCAATACTTACTTATACTTAATCTAAGATTTCATTTATTCAGTTCAAAAGTAGAGATATTGCGATATGTTACATTTAACACTTAATATAAGAAATGTATCTTTTCGTTCAACAACTGTATTATTTAAACAAAATTGATAAATTACTTGAATCAATAAATATTTGATGTTGACTGAAATCATTTCTTTCTTGATTTAATATTGTGAAATTTTAAATTTACCATTTAATGTAAGAATAAATTTCATTTCGTTCAACAATTTATTATTTCGGTTAATTTTGTAAAGAAAATATATACACCACTGACTTCTTTAGTTTTAGATGGCGCAGATATGTAGACAGGTAATTGCTGAAAAGAAGTCACCTCTTGATTTTTGTTAGATTTAGGTTTCGTGTAGAAGATAGATACAATTTTTTTATGTAGGGTACTTAATAGCATTATTATTTTTTTTTAATAGACTTAAAAGAACTTTAAAAATTGCATTTATCTTCTATACGATGCCGATATCTAAAAAACGTCAAGAGGTGACATTTTTTCGGCAATTAACTTTCTACATAATTGGGCCATCAAAAACTAAAAAAATCAGTGGCGTATATATTTTTTACAGTTAACGCAAAGAAAAATAAAACTTCAATATCTCAGAAACGATGCAAAAATGGACCTATGTTTGTCTTATTTTTGAGTGTCGAATCTCCGTTTAAGCGATGGTACATGTTTTTCGAAACACCCTGTATCTCTTTAATTTGAAAACAATGGACTACCTATACCTAGTATTTTTTGTATTATTTGTGGAAGTAAAATATAGTTTTTAAAACTTCATATAAATCTCATTCGAAAAGTAATATATAATGTAGAGAAGTTTTTAAATAATTTGCACGTTTAATGCATTATCAAGTTTTAAAAATAATTTCCTATGAATGTACGATTGGGTAGTAATTTTTTTCACAAATGTAGTTTTTTAGCTCATCTTTTTATCTTATTAAAGTATTTCACCTAATTTTTGTTACATAACTATGTAAATTAACGCAGAAAACTGAAATATTAGAGAAAGTTTTATTACTATTTTATTCTAAAAATAAAATATCCCAAAAACTATTAGATCTCTAAATCAATTGCAAATGAGTTCTACTAACCCACCCTCAAAGGAATAAGCCGACTTACCAGTCACCATGTATATGTATTGTATAATAAAACGCCACTACAATAAAAATGCAGATCTTGACTATAGATTGTATATAATACACAAGCAAAAATTATCAAAAAGGAAAATAACTTGGGAAATCTATACACAACCATTAAACTTCATCCATCGTAGGCTCATTAACTTCTATTTCACAGTTCATAATGTTAATATACTTCTTTTTCAAGTGTAACTTTACAAATATAAATTATTTCATAATAATCAACATCTATGAACAAAGTATAGCACACACAATTCGACGCGAAAGCTATGCCTTTGCCAAACAAAGACGACATACCTTACCTACTGTAAGGTATGTCGTCTTTGTTTGGAAAAGGTATAGCTTTCTACCTCCCACTACTGCGCGATTCTTGCTCCATTATTATTTTAAAAAACTTCACATTGAGATTAGTAAGTATTCAATCAAGGATAACAGTTATTGGATTAATAGTATGTATAATTCATCCAGCAATGTTGTTTGTAGTTTTATTCCAAGAATAGTATTCTTATGTTAAGAAAAACATTTAAATAAGAATTTACTTCAAGATGTCCTTATACTTACTCTCACGGGTAACAGTAAAAGAAGTGTACTATTAAGAGTATATTTAATACATACTTATAATTCGAAGGAATCAAAAACTTATATTGACAATGACTTGCTCTAATGAAACTCAAAAATATATCTGTTCTTGGTTTACAATTGGTATATTATTGAAACAATAATAATTTATTATGCCAAGTAATATTATTCTAGTAACAAGTATAAAAATTTAAGATTAATCGATTACTTTGATATAGAATAGTTTTCTTTCTGTGTAATAATTACAAACAAAATCACTGACGTTTGTCTTATATGAAAACTGGGATCATATTAAAACAGACGTCGTTAAAAGTTTAATAAAATAGTTATTACAGGCGCAAGTGATGCGACGCTGACATGCTTATGATTATATTACAGATTTTTCTGCTGCATAGAACTGCCTTGAACAAGTACACGACGTAATTGCAGAGGTATGTATGTATATTATGGAAAAACTCTCTCAGCGGCTGTTTTCAAGGTTGCGAAAGATTCACTTCTATTAAAAATTCTGGCCTATAGAATATCAGTGTAAAATTCGATCTTCTCTGCATGGGTATCTGTTGGTCAACTCAGGAATTAATTTCCTTTAGACAAGTAATGATTAGTTTATAAAATACATAATAAAAAACAAGTAAAATCAATGGCATTCACAATTTCCATAGAATATGTTTAGGAATAGGCAAAATAGTTCAATTGACAATATAAGCACATTTTATCAAAAGATAAAAATTCATGGACTATTTTATGGCAGCTAGCACAACTAATTACTTAGTCAAAGACCTATATATCCATTAAGTATAAGAAAAAAATAATTATGTACCTACTGTGACAATATCTGTGTGGTGATTACTGACCATGAGCCGTGTACTTACACATATATTAAGTAGTAAAGTATAGTTGTGGGAACTAAAGTACTAATTAAAATTACAATTACATTAATTATATACATTATTATATAAGTATGATTGTATACCTGTAGAAGTGAAGCACACATATTTATCGATATTTTATCTAGATATAAAATTGTTTCGCACAGTGTTCGTTTTCTTTACCCACTATAGCACAGAGTGATTTAATATAAATATTCAGATATATCTATAAATGGTTTATTAACCTGAATATTTACTTAGTATTGCACAACAAACAATACAGCTCAGAACTACATTCTATTTCTTCATTATCTCTTAACGAAATAGTAGCTCTAGAGCTCTAGTAAACAAATTTCACTGACAATAATATTGCAATTATGTATACATATAACTTATACAGTGCATCTCAGTTTGATTAAATCATTTGTATCTACGTCTGAACGATTTATGTCATGTAAAAATATTTAAACTAATTAGGTGTACTGTGTATCTCCCTCTAATTATACTCAAGTAATAATTATATACCTATACATGCATAGTATATTTACTCAATATTTTACATACAAAAGTTTCAGACTACAGGGTTTATGAGAAAATAAATGAAGCATATTTAGTTTTGCCGCTCGATGTATGTATGTACATATACATAAACAACAATTTCAAGTTAAAAATCAGTGAGACAATTAAAATGTGATCATCACAATCGAAATCAGATGACACTGGCCTTTAGAGATATTCTATGTACATATATATTATTGATAGATACATAAAGTGAAAACATTATGTATTTATGTACCACTACAATACACATACAATACAGTATACATAAACTACTAACATACTAATACGGATATTCGTAGGATGGTGTAAAGACATACAATGTTTCTGTTTATGTGTTCGATTGAAAAGCTGTAATGGAAATATTTGTAAAACTAAAGAATTATTCAAAACGGAACAAACATGAATCTGGTTGATATACTGGAAAACAAGATTTACGGTTAAGATGCATCGCACGATTTTACCCTGTACCCACACAAATTAAAAACAATGTACCCTTTGTGACAATTAAATTAAGGTTTACATTTATAAAAAGCTCGACACAGTGTCCTTGAAAATATTTTTTTGCCTATTTGTTTTTGGGTAAATAATTTTTTAAACATAAAAATGTTAAATTAATAAATTAATAATTGGCAATGAATAACAAGTTTTTTGTTCAAAGCAATTATTGTGATTTATTCAATTTCAGTTTTTTTTAAATAATAATGCATCATTTGAAAATAATGATATCTTATATGGCCAGCACATAACTTTCTTACACTAGTATACAGGGTGATTCGCGAGCAATGTGCCATAGCCTAAGGGCAGATAGAGCACTCCAAGGCAAGTCTACATCTGCAACGAAAACATTTTTTGACCACTGGTTAAGACGATACGGGGTGGGTGTTTTAAGCATATAGTCTGACAATTCAGGGAGCTATTCTCTGCAACGGATTGGATGTATTCAAATTAAATTTACCAGCAACATTCCTCATCTGAGACTTGTCAGAATGGCCTAATTAGTTTTGAAAAATCCAGTGCCGTACTCGGTAAAAATCTGCCCTCCTCGTTTTTGACAAAAAAGTACATATTTCTATCGCATTTCTGGAAAATTATTAGCGGATTCGGAATGTTCAGAAAAAGAAAAAAAACTATCAGAATAGCGAATCAATTTTGACGGCACACCTAAATCGTTTCGGCAAAAAAAATCACAAAACAATTTGGCGCATTACAACTAACACTTTGACCGGACATTAATTATGGAACAATTTGATAAATTCTATTCAAATGCTTCACAAACTAATATCATAATAAGAATAACATGATAACATCATAAAATTAGATGAATGCTTCAATTCACAGTAGATCAGATTCTCAAAATGTCCTCCCTCAACTTCGATGCATTTCCTGCACCGCAGCAATAAATGTCGTGTGGCCATCCCAATGGTTTGTCTGTGGTTCTTTATGTCATCAGAGGCTGCCACTACCCGCTGCCGTAGTTCCTGTCTAGTGTTGAACTTCCGGACACCTAGCTAGCCAAACTTGAGGACCTTCGCGACCGATCCAGCGGTTAGGAAATTCATTGTTGAGATGCTCCCGGACATGGAGTGAGGAATGAGGCGGTGCCACATCATGCTGGAAATGAAGACCTCTCCTGTCCACACTTTGCGCCAATAATAAATTGAGCAAAATGGTCTGGAGGAAATCCAAGTAGATTTCTCCAGTCAATCAGCATTCAAAAAAAATGCAGTCCTATCAATGTATTGTTCACTACTCCACACCATATATTAAGGAAGAACTTGTGCCGGGAGTTTTTCTGGACAACGACGTGAGGATTGTTGTGACCCCAAAGGTGTGAATTCCCAGAATTTCACACTCTGTAGCGAGTGAATTAGGCCTCGTCCGTGAAAATAATTCTGGGCAAAGTTCTTGTATGATGCATTATCCAACGGCAGAATGTAAGACGTGCAACTTCATCACCTGGGTCGAGACGCTGGACCTTTTGGATGTGGTAAGGATGCAACCGTTCCGTTCCCTTCATACACGAGTTTGAGGAACACCTAGCGCGTGTTCTATTCTTCTAGTGCTTGTCAAATGATTTTCCTCTGCAATCTCCACAATGTTTCCTTCAACTTGTCTAACTGCTCGTTATACGTTTCCATGAGTTCCAGGAAATCTTCCATGTTCCCGAGAGAATTGGAAAACTCTGGAGAGAGTATGGCGCGACAGTATTCGTCGACCAGGAAAACTTCGCTGATATTCCTCAATGGCAGCCCTTGCATTGTCATCGCCAAACCCATACACGTAAATGATATTAGCGAATTCAACATTAGTAAACTGATTAAGTATCTTTGAAACAGGAAGAAATCGCGAAACAATTAGAACATCAAATAGACCAAAAAATAATGTCTAGGTACTGAAAAATACATAGGTAACTATTATTTTCAATTTAAAAATAAAGCTGTGTATGTATCTTTCTTATAGTATTGTTTTTCCTTCTTCCTATCGACTAGGTAGAAAGGCTTTTTGCTGTGTCTCAGAAGGGATATGGACCTGAAAGTTATGGTACATTGCTCACGAATCACCCTTTATATCATCCTGATCTAAATAAATCATTCTATTTAATCCTTCACCTAGGTACCTCAATTAAATTTTAATAACGTACCTTTGTTTCATTAAAATTTATAAATAATTAATTATCAGCGTCCTTCAATAGTGTCAAAAATAATTCATGTCATATATTTTAATAATTTCTTATTGATATTGACACTTTTGTAACTAAATTAAACATTTCAAATGTCAAACTGCTAAATTTATCCTAACCCCATTTTATGAGGTGAAATGTGTAAAAAATAATTTACATTAGTTTTATTTTGACATGGAAAATATATTTCATTGACTTGATATAGTAGACATAATTTATAATCTTTCATCAAGAATATATTTTTTGTAAAGACGAAAATAAAAAAATTTGGGTCTCGCTTTCAGCTGGCCAATTTTGCTCATGACCGAATTTTTCATTGTCTTTGGCCTTTAGAACATTTTAGAACACCAAATTTGAAAGCTTTATCTCAAAAACTGTAGCTGTTATCGCGATACTACAGACATGCAGGCAGATTTTTTTCCATAAAGTTATGTTTTTTTGTTATAATTCGTCGGATTCGTCCAGAAATGCATTTGGGAAATTTCCCATTAGTATTTTTTGAGTTATCACGGCCCCACACATACACACACGTCATCAACACACACAAATGCGCGCGCGCACACACGCGCACACACAAATAATCAGAATGGATTCAGGATGGTTCAAAACGTATATATCAATCAAAATGTCGAGGTAAAAAAAATCACGATTACTATAGTTCCTTATATTAGGTATAAAAAGTAAAAACTCTTTAAAATAATTTTTTTCGCAAAAATTGATAAAGTTCAGAACAAATAAATAATTAGACTGTGTTCACTTAGAAAAGGAACCTACTTTATAGGTGAGTGTCCATTTACTCTCTGTACTTCTAACTAAAAGTAGATTTTCACTCTGTTAAGATGGCAATAATTTAAGTGAAGTAATATTAAAAGCATGACATAAAAATACAGGACACAATTAACAGCAGTTTGTAATTAAAAGGGAAATTAGTATCCAATCCATCTTAACAACGCGAAAATCTACTTTTTTTAGGTAGGACTATAGAACGAACTTTGCCAATTCCATAGAGATCTTAGTTTTTTTATGGTCGATTCTTTTCTTTTAATTGAAGATACATCATTATAGCGCTCTGAAGTACCACGCATTGATGTAGATGTCCCTTTTCAATGAGCTCTGTAATTGTATCCTGCTGCTGCAAAAGCATGGATTCGCAAATTCGCAAAATTTTTACATTATCTTAATCCCTCATAATTTTTGGAGCTCTATCAGTAGCTTGTTTTACCAAAGCGATATCTTTCACCGTTCTTGATTTACGACCCTGGCCAATTATGTATTATCAGTTATCACACCTTGATGATGATTTACTTAGGCAACACTGTGACCAACATTTCTTGGCACACTTCCAAAGGCAAGAGATGATAATGTCTAATACCATTGCAATTCTTTGTGTCATAGAAGGGAAAATCACTGCAAAATAACGTACTGTATAATACACTGTCTTGCCATTAGAAATATTACCACATATCGGTACTCCTCATATAATACTTATTAAAATAATACCAACGAATTTTTATGTTCAGTTCCTTTCGTATTTAAACTTATACTTAAGTTATATTAGATGTTTCTCTGGACCGTAACTAAGGGCCCGCGTTAGCGGCAGATTACTCGGGGTCCCTAGAACCATAGTTCTAGGGGCCCCAAGCAATCCATACAAATAATGCTTTCGCTCGAGTAAACACGTTGCCAATTACAGTAGAAAATGTCAAACTTTCATATGCAAAATTTAAGCTAATCAAAAATCATATTGGCCATTGAAACCGAGGAAGCTAAAAAAATTAACGTTGCAGCACCAGTGGCAGAACTAGCTCGAATTTAATGGTGGATTGGGTGGGCAGCAATAAACACATGTGATAATAAATATGAAATGAATGTTCCATGCTCATGTGATACTAAATATGAAATGAATGTTCCATGCTCCAATCCAATTGTTAGATGTGACGAAACCTATAAATCACCAGCAGCCGTTGGACTACCTGCTGCTCTTGTAATGCCGCTTTGCAATTTTTTTCATAATTATTTCAGGTTAGGCTTGGAAGTCCAACAACAAAAGTGAAAGTGCGGCAAAGAACTTTCTTGACCTATTGGCAGCAAAACTTTAAATGTATTTTTCTTGACTGACAGGTGGGCACCAGGGTGGGCCATAGATTTTTTGAGTGTGCCAATCTCAATTTACTCTACTGCTTCGTTTACTTTTACTGTCGATGCCAGTATTCAGAAAAGGTGAATGTGTGGTGCGGTATTTTAAATGAAAATGGGGCCATATTTATTTGAGGGAAATTTAAATGCGGAACGTTTTATAATTTTTTTGCAAACTGAATCTTCAATCGAAATTGAAAACTTGCCCCTTATTGTATACAACAATCTGATATTTCAACTTGATGGAGCCCTAATCCACAATGCAATGGTAGTACGGAATTGACTAAAACGACTACTTTCCCCGGAGGTGGATTGGAAGAAATAGCCCTTTTTTAATTGGCCTCCGAGGTCACCTGACCTCACGCCCTTGAACTTTTTTTATGGGGGTTTCTAAAGAATGAAGTCTACAAAACGCAGCTACGAAATAGACTACAAATGGAAAACCGGATTAGGAAGCTTGCGCTAAAATTACGCCTGCAACCCTCCGAAAAGTTTAGAACCACAACAGAAAGCGAATTGAGGTATGCATTAGGGCTGATGGAAGTTTGATAAAACATAATATTTAATTCTTTTGGTTGTATTTATTATTCATTTGTGTAAATTGTGTTCCAAAAAAAATAAATTTATAAATAATTTGTATTAAAATGCATAAAATGATTTTTTTTCATGAAAATCTTTATAATTTAACTAAACTTCAGATTCGTGGTTTTTTGAATGATTTTGAACAAGTTTTGTTAATAAAATTAAATTTTTTGATTAAAAAAATGCCTACTATGATTTTTTGCTTTCTTTCATATAAATTAGCATCGTAGATAGCCTTGTATTTAAAGATGGCAAGTAATTTAGTGGTCTTAAATAAACCTTGATGACCTCTATCTTTTGAGAACAGTTTGATTTAAATCGGACAAAAAGCAAAAGAATTATTACGCTGTTACACTCTTAAGTGAGACACACTGTATATATGTGTATATATATATACATATATATATATATATATATATATATATATATATATATATATATATATATATATATATATATATATATATATATATATATATATATCTGCGATGTGAGCACGTTAAATATCACTACAACACGACAAAGTGGCGGTTTGGCAAAATGTTCAGGTTAGGCCAAACTAGAACCAAAATGACGGGAACTGGTATTGGAACCTTAATATAGTAGACATTACATAACTGTCAATAAATTTGCGACTTTAATGTAAAATCATCTTGTGGTTTGTTTGTGGAGTAACAATTACATAAGTTCTACTGAATTCAAATACTGTGTAGTTATTACACTTTCAAGTAACTGCTGCAGTAGATACAACATCGGGATTACTACTCGATCAGCATTACTTTAAAACATTTTCAACTTTAAAGTGAAAATTGGTAGTACTGCTGACTGCACCATGTTACCAAAGAATCACTTTAAAGTAATTATAACTGAAACAATTCTGTTTAAAGTTTCTATAACGTTTTCGGTAAATTTTCTGGAACTTTAAATTTGTTTAAGTTATTAATGACATCTTAAGTAAAAATAACGTTACGTCTACGAATGACGAGAGATTTCTACTACTCCCTACTAATTCAAAATGACTACAAAGTTACGTATACCTACTATAGAGTGATATTAACTAAGTCAAATTCTATTTTTTGCATATGGACAGACACATAAAGACGATTTTCACAATTTATTCAGTTTATTAATTTATTAAATCAAAAATTAATTCAGTTTACGGTCGAAATGGAAAAAGAGAGATATACTAATAACTAATAAGACACAATCAGAATCTAGAATTTGATATTTATAGGAAGTCTACCTTTACCGACACATTAACATTTGCAGATAGTAATAAGTTTTGGATAATTCAAATGTCACCATGCCATAGTTATGTACATAGACTAATATTCTCAAAATTAGGCAAAGAAAATGTTCATAAAGACACTCTTAAAATAATTGTCAAAAATAACGGTTTTGATACATACAAGTTGATTAGAAATAAACAGAAGACGTCACTACTAAAACATTTTTACGTTGATTACAATAGAAATGAACCAAAGAAGTGGTATAGCGTAAATCATATAAAAAACCTTAATGACCTGTAGTATGTAATAAATTAAGTAAATCAGGCATTAATACCATTTCAACCAATAAAAATAATTTAGCTCGGTTACTAATAAACAAAAGAGAAAACAAGAAAAGTCCGGTGTATATGAAATTAAATGTGATGATTGCGATGCCTTGTATATAGGTCAAAATGGTAGAAATATAAAAATAAGGTTAAAAGAACATAGAAAGGATATATTACATAGCAACAGAAAATCAACCGATTTTTGCAGAACATTGTATTAGTCAGAACCACTTTTTCAATAACAATTATGCTAAACTTCTACATAATATAATTAAAGGAAAAACCCTAGATTTATTAGAAATTTTTGATATTAAAAAAAGCCCTAAAGAATAATAAACAAGTGACAAATACTCCAATTGAATTTGTAAATACCGTAATAAATTTTCAGATTGGTCAATATTCTACGGTATAAACAGAGGAACTGTGCTTTTACTTTTAGTTCACTTTTTAAACTCTTTGATAATGGTCATGAGATCAAAACATATATGTCAGATAAATTTGTGAAAATAAAACCAAGTGTTTATTATTTTTATTAATTAATTTTATTATTTTATTTAATCATATCTTATATATTTTATCAATTATTCATGTATAATTAGCAGTTATATTTAATTATCACCATAAATTTCTTTTAATTATATCGAATATTGAGGTGTCATACCATTATTTCATTATTTAAATTTAAACTTCTCCCGCATTAAAGTCGGCCTATGTTACCAACAGGCCAGTTGTAAAGTTGGAATTCCCCACTGATTTCTTACCACAGAACGAGAATTGAAGAGGAACATGATGGCTCAATCTTATTATGGCGTCAGAGTGTTAGTTAAGCCAAAGATTATGTACATGTTAATCTGAAAATACACTATGACGTATTTATTTCTTCTTTTTAATATTCTGCATTTACGTCTGTCACATTAATTCAAATACGTTAATAAAAAATTTTAAATTATGCGGTGTCTTTTAATCCAACTGACCCTGTAATGTCATAGACAGGTTAATTGTGCATTATGGTGATACTGCCATTCTATCTAATTTATTGTTCTGTCGTCGAATTGATTTTCTAACCTCTAATGTTGTGAAATGTGAATTATTATTATAGTTTTTCAGTGGATACAATTTAAGTATGAAATCTACGTCGTATCATTGTTGAATATTTACATATTTATTTTGCCTTATTTTAGGCAAGTATGGCTAATTTTTCTAAAACATATAATAAGAAAAATACCCCAGTCTGCATCTCTAGTGTCGAATGTCGTGAAGAACAAACCACTCTTGGATATTACTACCGTATTAAGCAACAAATTATCATGCCTGACGATACAAGGTAATTTTTTTTCTAGCAATTCTAAAAGAGAGAAATTAAAAGTTAATATAACTGGTTGGTAAACAAATATGCAAGCTATTATTAGCCGTTTAAGTATATTACAGGTTTAATTTAATAATATAGCAAGCTACCCATTTGTTTTAAGTACCTAAGGAATTTTATTTACTTATTAGATTAACTGAAAATTTCAAAAATATTCCTTCAAAACGTATTAAAATAATTATATTCCTCGTTGGTTACTTTTAGGCTACAAACGATACCTCTGTGTTTCTGTGTATGGATTTTTTGACAGCAGTTTATACTAGAAATTATATAGATGTGACACATTTTATATCATTATTAGCAAGATTATTAGTATCCTTGCCAGTACTGATTACTCGAAATATTCAAAAATAAATTTAATGTATTGGCAGTGACACTTACGAGTAGACTTTCTTTTTAAGCCCTGTTTTTTCCAGAAAAAT